>KN834776.1:439823-530000 GCA_000827265.1 Collybiopsis luxurians FD-317 M1 | reverse complement strand
ATCCTGGAGTAGATTTTCTTCGAAGGTTTTCGCTGGGGATTTTCAGAGACAGCCGAGTCTCATAATCTGTTAAGTAGAATATATCTCAGTTGTGAGGGAAATCAACTCTATTATGTACCTGTTAAGTAGAATATATCTACAGGTAGTTAGTATGGTATGTACGAAGTATAGTGGAATGTACCCACCTCAGTTGTGAGGGAAATCAACTGAGGTGGAGCAGCGTATCGTATGCGTACATATAGTAAACTATGGGTAAACTGTAAGGATGGATACCGTAGCCTAATCCTATATCCATGCACTGCACGGAACTAAAGTGTTATCGTATGAGCGGAATAGAAAAGGAAACATACTAAATAGGAAAGTGTCCAAGCTGTCTATACGGACCTACGGACCACGTTTCCTAACACCTTTCAGCCTATTTTTTGGGAAGATCAAGAGTTGGACTGCCTCCACTTTCAATTTCCGGCAGCATGACTCGAGGGTACCGGTTAGAGGTTCCCCCAGGCGGAAAGGAACCTAGCAACTCGGACCGGATAAACATCGACCTGGTCAGTCGCAACCTTCGAGTCGAACAGACACTACCCTACTACTACCCTACAACTATCCTACAACAGGGACCTCGTGGAAGGCTCGTTAAATCAAATCATAAACTAAAGATAGATACTGTACGCATTCTGTTTCAGCCTCCACCGGTACAGTACTACACCACTGAAATAACCAAAAAAAGGCCATCATCATCATTACTTATAATCCTAATCCTCCGTCTTTTTCTATTCTAAATCCAGCATCACAAAAAAACAAACGTTAACACGCCTAGCAGTAGCCAATACCCATCCAAATCCAAATCCAAATCCAAATCCAAATCCAACTCATCCCAAAAAACCCCTCACCGCGATTTCGGCAACCTAACCATACACCACACCCCCAGAAGCGTCACCCCCATCAACACAACCTCAACCAAATGACCCCTTACCATCCTCGACTCCAACGAATACGAAAACAACGAGGAGGCAAACACTGGTGCGAAACCCCTCGTTCCTGAAGACACCATCTGCGCCAGACCGTTGACGGACCCTAGAGCGTTCGGCGGAGCGTTCATCACGATCATCAAGTAGATCGCATCTACGGTAATACGTGTAATGTCAGTACGTCAAACCCAGTAACAAAAGATAGCAACCGCGGGTCGAAAGTTTGTAGCGAGAGAGTGCGTACTCTAACGCGAACGAACGAAAGAGAAAGGAAGCAAAAACCAAACAAGAGAGAGAGAGGACTCACTAAACGCCGTATACGTCGCCGTAGAAACAAAAAGCTGAACGACCAACACCCCCCAAACCAAAGGCGTCACCTCCCCCAACCACCCCGCAACCTCTCTCAATACCCACAAAAGCGAAAAGTGTACAACGAAGAGAGAATAACACACAATCAACGTCTTCCTCGGCCCAGCCTTCTTAAGGAACCTCGTCAGTACAGCCCAGTTCCATATCCCATTGAAGAGCCCAAAAGTCCCCATGATCAAGCCGATTTGGTACGGGGAGAAACCTAGTCCCCCGAGAGGGATGGAGGTGGAGTAGATGAGGGGAAGAAGAGCCATGTATGACATGTCGGTGAAGGCGAGGAAGCCCATGCTGAGAAGGGTTATCCTAAGATGCGGGTCACGTAGGAGGGATAGAGTGGTAGGAGGCGTTTGAGTTTGAGCTTGAGTGGAGAGGAGGGGCGTCGTCGTCGTAGGTTCATTTTGGATAGAACCGTAGGATGGTGTTGCTTCTGCGTCATTTAGGAGGAGCGAGGGAGATGACTTTGACTTTGACTTCTTTTCGGTGACTTTTGTAGCAAGGGTCTACCAATAAAATGGTGATGATGAATTCGTAATTTAAATGAGCGGGGAATAGATGGGATCAGGGCATTACTGTGAGGCTCACCTCTTTTAACCCCCAGGAAGACAATAGGAATGCAACAAAAGCGAGTAGGCCCGCGGCGAAGCAGGGTAAGAACCAGGGATACTCTTTGAAGAAGGAGATTTTGCCAAAGATATGTGGCCATGTCGTAGCAGGGTCCGCGAGGATTCCTCCGAGCGCCGGACTAGACTTCGAATTCAGTAATCACCGTCAAGAAGACACTCTAGGATACTTCCTTACCCAACCACCGTACCTATCGTCCAAACCAACGGCATCAACGTGAAAGCATCAGCTCTATTCGTTTCATCCGTAGACTATATGACTCGGATCAGCGACGAATCCGGAAGAGCACCAGTAAACGACCCCGTACGCACTTCAGCCATGACGGTCTTCGACACGCCGATGTTCCCATTAAAGACACCCATCAAAGTCCTCGCAACGACCATACCCCAGAAGGATTTGGATAATCCGAATATCAACATCGCTATTGACAGCCCGAGAGGACCGATCAAGAGGACCGGCTTTCTTCCATAGAAATCAGACGCGCGACCGATATGATACACCGAAAGAGATTCCGAGATGAAGAAGAGTGATTCCTAAGTAGAGTCAGTCAGAATATATCATCAAGTAAGCGGCGTTCGGGGACACGTACGATAACACCGGCATAATACCCCGTCTTCTTTTCGTCCCCCCGAGTGATTCCAGTTCTGCGTACAGCTTTAATGATAAATGGGTAAATGACCATAGCTGTTATCGGCTCGGATAGCTGGATTAACAGCGTCAGGAAAATTTGACGTTTTGGTAAAGGCGTCTGCATGTTGAATCAAATTTCGAGTTGCTCAAGTTCTTGGTTTGGTACACTGGTTTCGTTTGGAATAACAAGAAATAAAATTAAAAAAAGAAAATCAATTGTCTCGTCCCCTCCCACCGCAGGAAACCCGCACTCAAGCTCGAGAAAGGGGGGAAGAGTAGAAAGACGTGAACTGAGCATCGTTCTATTATTTATACACGATTGTATAAAGTAAGCAATTTTTTCTTTCAATTCATGTCAATATATATGTCGTGCCGAATCCCGACGGCAAATCCGGAGCGGCGATTTAGCTACTGGCATTGGGTGTAAGTTGCGGTCAAATGTGTCTCAACACTCGCGTTATCAGTTCTTCCAAGAGCTCCCGAAGTCCTCATAGCCAGTAATTAAACTTACCTCTTGAGAATATGATAGAGACGCTGTATATAGCAAAATTCAAGTCGAAATCCTTCGCTTCGGAAGACTAACTTCTTCTACAGGTCTGGCTTCTTTGAAGAAGCCTCAATCTAACCTTCAAGGGTAAGTTGTCAGAGTCGAGATTGTCCGACGAGAACCCCGGGCCATCGGGTCTAGTGAGACTTTAGTGTATAATCACGGTGGTCGTACTGCCGACCAATCTCACTCGAGCCTCGTAGAGTTGATCTCAACTGATACCGCATGCACAGATACTACTAGTATAGTAACCGGCTTAACTTTAAGCTTTCTCTCGAGTCTCGACGCGTTCAACTTTGAACCCTGTCAAACTTTTTTGATTTTATTGACGTGCATACTTCGCGGTCCGCAGTCTCAAGTACCACAAATGAAATTCAGATTACTTATATGCGCGATTAAGCAGATGGGTAACCGTAGCAGGATTTCTTCAATCCCGATTGTAGTACTACTTGACACAAATTCAACCGTATAATTGAACGTACAACCGATACTTTTACTCGCATTTCTGGTAATATCGGGTGGTGTGCCTGGTTATGGGTCAACTCAATCTTGGGGATCACAGCTAAACTGCGTCAAGAAATCTCATTGCATATACGAATAGGGACCAGGAATAAATGTTATGTACATACTCATAACTTTGTAGTCGCTGGTCAGTGGTTACTTGAGCATGTTTTGAGTTTCTTACAAGATTCATGATTTCACATTCTTAGGACTTGGTATATATTTGCTCTATCTGAAGTGCCTTAATCGAACCAAGTTCAATCAACTCCATTCTTGCCTCTCTGGTAATACCCCTTGTTGAGTTTCCTCTCATCTGAACATAAGCAAGGAGTGTAGTTTTTTAACCAAGTGTAAAGGACACACGTGTTATTACCAACGACAGAGTAAGTTAAATCAAAAATCAAAATCTGTTAGTTAGGCAAGTTATTTTGTCGGCGCAGTCTCAAGTAACTCAAGTAACTTAAATTACTCTTGTAAGGCCAAGTTAGCGGGGTTTTAATCTGACAAGTTATTTTGTCAGTTACTGTAGAACCCGACATACCAGAAGAGAATGTTGCAGTACAACTAGACATTACAGCAGTTTGGTGGCAAAATGAATGTGGTGATTAACTCCGCCCATAATACATTTGCTATCCTCTTGCTAGGGATGGGCATCTCAACCGTATACAGTACTACATGGCTGCCAGAACCCGTATACCCGTATACCGCTTGTCAAAATAGTGGCCAATTCAAAGCCACCGAGTCCCAGTCATCTTCAACAATCCAAAAATAATTGATTTGGACATTTTAGGTTGAACTGGTACCACGGTAACAGCCCAATTCCTGCAGTTCAGGGCACCCGTGCAGTAGCTGTATAAATACGGCGGTGAAAAAAACAACCGCCATCCTTTACGATACGGTTACGGTTACCCTTGCAGCCTTAACCGGAAAACCTTACTATACAGTTAGGGTGGTGATCTTACGCCGAACCACATTCCTCCTCCGACTGACCGTGACAGACCATTAACTTATTCCTCATTGTCCTCGTATCAAATGCCAAGTATCCCATGTCACAGGAGTTCCTTCCCACGTCAGGGGCCACTTTGTATCAATAATCAGTGAAATTGTAACTCTACCAGACTCAATGCACATGTCCTGGTCGACATCGGTGTTCCTGAACTCTTTTCCCCACCGAACTGAGAAAATTTCAGCTGTGCCTCACTAATTCATTTCTCGCTTCCGGGAGGGACTCCAGCTCCATCGCATCATTTTGGGAACCAAAGAAAGAAGCTGCGTTAGTTGGACGTCAATATAGAACATGATTGGAACCTTCCCATCCAGATTCATTGAGAGCGTCAAAAAGCTATTAATGAGCCTGCAGCAACACTATATCTCCCACAAAACTTATGACTCCAGAAGAGCAACAGGTGATAACGTCCCGAGGGTCTAGTGCTTACCTCATTGCTTCAGTATCAATTTTGGCCTATGTATCCCATGGAATGTCACAGTGTGGCGGGTTACTACCGCTCAAACTACTTCACTTTACCTCTATAATTGACAACGGTTTTTTTCTCTAGGCATATTCCTTTTAATGATATTAATAGCCACTTACTCAGTAATGTATGCAACGGCAAAAATAGCCCCCCCTCTAGCATTCCATGGCTGATTCTTCATTTTGGCTTTGTTTCAGAATAAAACCCTGGACCCGCTGACACATTCTACACTTTGCTGGCCTGGGAATGTTATTTGTCTCCTTCGCCCTGGGGAGTGTGGGTGAAGGGATAAATGTATTTGCTTTGAAGCAGTTCTATGCATTTCAAATACAGTCAGAAGAGCAGGGAAACTCTACTGAAATTCAACACACAATTGCCACTCAGTCCGCAGAACTTTTCTTAACGCAGGATTTGTCGGGCTGGGCAACCCTAATATCTGTTAGTTTTGTCTGTTCTCCCCTTGTTCAATTGCTTAGCTCTCGCTTAAACATTCATTTAGATGCTTTTGAGTGACCTTGTTGTAGTGTGGAGAACATGGATCTTGTTCCCGAATACCAGGCTTCCCAAGATTGCACTTGCTTTGCTTATGATTGCCAATGATGGTGCGTATATAGTATGTGTGCTTAAAATCAAGCTCATTCTATAGCCACATAGGACTTACTGTTACTTCAAACTGGCTTGTAGAGGCTCAACTTGAAGCCAATTACAAGAGCTTTTATCATGGAATTTCAAGAATTGATACAACTCTGGGCTGGGTATCATTCATACTTTCCCTAGTCGTAAACTTATCTGCGACATTGTTAATTGTATGGAAGGCTTGGTGAGTGATCTCAGGTACGATTCCCAAACTCTTAATGTAACAAGTAATGCATTACAGGAACCATCATCGTTCTATGGTAGAAGCTGGAATTCGCAGAAGGACCACGGTGCAGAATACTCTGCTTCTGTTAATTGAATCTGGGGCCTTTTTTTGCGCCATGCAGGCAGCCAACGTTATATGCGTTTCATTTAACCTGTACACAGTACCGCACACCGTTACAGGTATACTTACGGTCACCATTATTGCGAACATGTTCTCTTCTTGCGCAGTAAGTCCTTTTCTCCCAGCACAACCAGTGATTTGCATTAATAAATCTGCAAGGCAATGTATCCAGTGGTAGTGATCCTCTTAATCAACCTGAATGCATCTCCTGTAGTTGAGACCTCCCGACTGATTCAGTTGCAGACTATAGCACCAGATAGTAGCGAAGGGCACATTTCAAATATCATTCTCCAATCAGACACAGCAAGGGAAACTTTACAATAGATGTACTAGCAGACCAAGTACTCTATGAATATGACCCTAAGTTGCTTGTATTAGCATCCTTCTTTACCAAACCACCGTGCCTATCGTCCAAACCAAAAGCATCAATTTGAAAGCAATGGCTCTAATTGTTTCACCCGTAGACTAGAAATTACAAATTCGGAAGCACCATTAAATGACCCATACGCACTTCAGCCCTTACAGTCTTTGAGACACTGTTCCCATTAAACACACATCAAGGTCCTCGCAACGACCACACCCCAGAATGACTTGGATAGCCCAATGTGATTATAAATTGGTTCCATGACCATGGCAGTTATCGGCTCGGATAGCTGGATTAACAGCGTCAGATGGATCTGACATTTTGGAAGAGGTGTTTAGATGTCGAATTAAGTTTCAAGTTGTTCAAGTTGTTGGTTTAGTACAACGGCGTTTTGGAATTTCGAACAAGAAAAGAAACTCAGAACTATAATACTCAAACAGCTTGAGAAGTTATTAGCATTTTGATCAAAATTTCACTATCCCTAACCACCATAGCATCATCTACAGTGGGCGCAGAAAAAGATGTCACTGCCTTATATGGTAACCCCCAAATTCTGAAGGTTTTGCTTCATTTTTTTTTTGCTTGTCCAATATTACTCTTATGGTTTTGTCCCATTGTACAAATTCCAGCAGTAGTTATAATGCATTTACCACCTACAGGAGTCAGTTTGTGGTCGAAGTACGAGGCTAGAGTGCTGTTGGAGCACAGGTGGGAATGGCTCTTCCATATTTGGAAGTGACATCTTCTTCTGTGCCCACTGTGTAGTCGAAACTTTGAACACAGGACAAAGAGTCATCTCAGCGGCTATTTTCTGAATTAGTTTTGGATTTGAAATAGACAATTGATAAGATCTACTCTTCGCTTCCAGCGGTTTGCCAGTGTGATTACACGTAACAATAGCCCTCATAAGCACAGCCTTGACCAAATGACCCCTCATTATTCTCGACTCCAGGGAATACGCAAACAACGAAGACGCAAACACCGGTGCAAAACTCCTCGCACCAGAGGATACCATCTGCGCCAGGCCGTTAACAGACCCAAAAGCATTCGACGAAGCGTTCTCCACGACCATCAAGTATATTGCATCTGTGTCCAAATCCAAAAAGTAGCAATAAAAGTTTGTCAGTAGAGATACATTGTGAAGAATAGCAGGGATCTGACTATAACCTGTACTCGTCGCCGTAGAAATGAACAGCTGAAAGACAAGCAATGCCCAAACCAAAGGCATCACCTCTCCCAAGTACGACACCACCTCTCGTAATGCCCACAGCAGCAAAAAGTGAACCAAGAAGAGAAAGTAGCACAAGATAAATGTCTTACGAGCTCCGGCCTTTTTGAGGAACCTCCTAAGCACCACCCAATTCCAAAATCCATTGAAGAGTCCAAAAGCCCCACGATTGAGCCGATCTGATAAGGCAAGAATCCCAGCCCGCCGAGAGGGATGGAGGTGGAATATATGAGAGGGAGAAGAGCTGTGTATGACATGTCAGTGAAGGCAAAGAGGCCCACGCTGAGAAGAGTTATTCTGAGATGCGAGTCCGCCAAGAGGGATAGAGTGGTAGGAGGCTTTCAGTGGGGAGGAGGGACGTCTCAAGTTCATTGAATGGAACCGTAAGACAGTTTTGCTTCAGCATCGTTTAGGAGCGATGGAGATGCCATGGCTTTCTTAGGAAGGGTCTACAAATGAGAACAATGAGCAGGGATAGAAATGATCAGGGTATTACTGCGAGGATCACCTTTTTAAATCCCCAGGAAGACAACGCGAATGCATAAAAAGCGAGTAGACCCGCTGCGAAACAAGGCAAGAACCAGGGGTACTGCTCGAAGAACCAGATTTTTCCAAAGACATGCGGCCATGTTCTAGCAGGGTCTGCGAGGACCCCACCCAGCACAGATCTAGGATTCAAATTTAGCAATCAAAGAGACCCTTTAGAATACTTCCTTACCCTATCACTGTTCCTATCGTCCAGACCAAGGGCATCAACATGAAAGCATCGGCTCTATTCGTTTCATCCGTAGACTAGAAATGGCTGGATTAGTCAAAGAATATGGGAGCACCACTTAAACGAGCAATGCGCACTTCAGCCATCACAGTTTTTGAGACGCCGATGTTTCCATTAAATACACCCATCAAGGTCCTTGCGATAGCCATGCCCCAGAGTGACTTGGAAAGCCCAAATATCACCATCGCAATTGACAGCCCAAGAGGACCGATCAAGAGGAGTGGCTTTCTTCCATAAAAATCAGACGCACGACCAATATGGTACGCTGAAAGAGATTCCGAAATGAAGAAGAGTGATTCCTGAGTAGAATCAGTCAGAATTTATCACATAGTAGGCAATGTTCGGGAACACGTACGATAATCCCAGCATAATAACCCGTCCTCTTTTCGTCCCCTTGAGTGATTCCAGTTCTGTGTACAGCTTTAATGATAAATGGGTAAATAACCATGGCAGTTGTTGGCTCGGATAGCTGGATTAACAGCGTCAGGAAAATTTGACGTTTTGGTAGAGGTGCCTGCATGGAGTCGAATCAAGTTCAGGTTGTTGGTTTGGTACACTGGCTTGGTTTGAATTAGTGAAACAAGAAAACAAAAAAAAGAAGTTGATTGTCTTGTCCTCCCACCGCAGGAAGCCGGCACTCAAGAAGTATTGTGGGTTAGGTGCCTATGACTCCTGAGCGGTTAGGCTTAGAATGATGAGTATAGATTAAGTGTTTGTCTATGTTATTGTTGGCCTTCAGAACAGGTCTTTTATACTCTACGGTATGTAATCTAGAAATACCTACAAAGTAAGTAGTAGTTTTCCTATATTCTATGTTTCGGTAATACCGTTACTAATTACCTGAGTAATCTGCGAATAAATATTACTAAGCCTCATACCGGCTAGTTGAGTAAGCAAAAAAAATTTCCAATCTTCGCGAAGCCTCGGCCTCGGCGGATCATATGTTGTGCCGAATCCCGACGGCAAATCCGAAGCGGCGATTCGGCCACTGGCGGACATTGGCTTTGGGGGTGTGCTTTTAGAACTTTGCTGGCTTGTCGTATATCGAATCAGACTCGCTGAATGAATGTGTATATATGAGTCAAATATGTCTCGCTGTTCACATTATTAGTTGTTACAAGATTTCCAAAACAGTGAACACCTCCGACTAGTCAGTACATTAGTTACTTACGCTCATGGAGGTAACATTCTTAACTTCTTTTATAGGTCTGGCTTCTTCAAAGTTTGAAGAAGCCTCAATCTAACCTTATTAGACTCGAAGTTGTCTGACAAGACTCATATTGGGTCTAGTGAGACTTACTGTACTGGACATAAAATACTGTCACTCATTTGTAGATCTCAGCTGATAATGCATGCGCAGATCCTTATAACGGCCCAGTCTTGAAGCTTCTCTCGAGTCTCGACACTTTCAACCTTTGGAGTCTTGGACCTGTCAAATTATTTACTGCAATTTGCTTAAATGCGCTTCGCGATTCGTAATCTCAAGCTCTCAAGAAATTATTATACTCAAATGAAATCCAGATTCTATGACCTGATTTTTCGGGAAAAATTATTACTCATAAGATTTCGAGTATAAGGTTGTTAGATTGTGCTGCTTCCAATGTGACAGTTGCTACTTCTAGAAGTTTAAATTATCTGATACTCACTACTTTCAGTTATCATAAGTGCACACGGCACAACTTTTAATTGCCCAAGTTTGAAGTGTCACCATCACTAACTAATATCCAAACTTGATTGGTGCATCAGTACTGGTAATTACTTCTACAGGTCAACTGCTACTGTGCCTATTACTTCATTCATTAAATAATCTATCAGTATGTGTGGTAAATACCAAGTACATATACCTGGTTACTAAATTAACTCAGTTGAAGTGAATAGGGTGATTTCGTCAAGTACTACCACCCAAATCATCTCTATCCTTGCATGGAGCCTTGGAGATCTGAAACTCCTACAAGATTTCTAGCAGCCTGAATCTTGTACATAGCGCTATGAGAACAGAGCATAACCTATCTCTCAGTCTTACTTAACCATTGCCAGCGGCCCACTCTTATGAGTCAAAAGTCTCATTCTATGTCAGCCAGAAAATCCTAACCTCACTGTGGGCCATGCAACTGCACTGTGTAGTTAAGACTCACCGAAGAAACATTTGAGGCATTCTTAGACATTTGAGATGAGAGGAAACTCAACAAAGGAAATGACAAGAGGCAAGAAGACTTAGAGTTGATTTGACCAGAAAAAAACTTCAAAAGAGCAAATGCATATATATTAAACCCTATAAGTATGAAAACATGAATCTCGTAAGATCAAGACACGATCTAGTAAGAAACTACTACGAAATCCGTCGGAACCTAGAGATGTATAACTAATGAAACTGATACCAAGTGCGTCACGATAATGTATTTTGTGATCCGAGAAGCAACTCAACAGATCTAACCACCCTTAAACCTTGTTGGGAATCAAATAAATAGGCCAGGCCTTGAGTAACGGTACTCGGTCGGGCCGGTGAACTCAATCTGTAGAGAGTGAAAATGGGGGAAAACTTCAAAGTCAGAACCGTCAACATATTAGGAGTATGCATATATGAGCATTAATAACCAATGAGTTACTATAAACAAACAACAAAGCAAAGGAAGTGAGCAAATACGAATAGCGTTTGTAGCAACCGAACAAGATTGTGCCCAGTATCTTGGCAACATTAGAGTTGCATGCCGGCTATATGCTATTGCCGACAATGCGGCCGCAGTCATCGCCTGGAAATATGGCGTTAATACCGAAGTACTGATCCTTCTTGCTCGGAGCAATGAATGTATAAAAATGAACCAGCAGCAACTATGCATATCCGACACCACTCATGACTCCAGAAGAGCACCAAGAAATCACATCCCTGGGGTCAGTTGATTACCTTAACACTATACAATTAATAGTGCAATTTCTTGCTTTTGGAATGTGTCAAAGAACTTCACTCTGCTTCCGTAGCTAATATTGCATTCTTCTTCCAGGCATTTTCCTTCCAATAACATGTATTGCGGCTCGGTCGGTAATGTACGCAGTAGCAAGAATAGCTCCTCCATTTGTCAAATGACAGTTGGTCCTCGTTTCGGCATTATGACAGATCAAAACCCTGGACCCGCTCACATATCCTACACTTTGCTTGCCTGGGCATGTCGTTTATCTCCTTCAGCCTCAAGAATGTTTATACCGGGATAGTTACCTTCGCTTTTAAGCAGTTCTCTTTTGTTCCAGTACTGCCAGGAGAGCAGGGGGAGATTAAAACTCAAAATCAAGTGGCAAGATATGATAAGCTCTTCCCAATGCACGATTTATCAACCTGGGCAACTCTGATTGCTGTAAGTTTCTCCTACTTTGTCACTGTTCATGGTTTGATCCCTGCTTGCACATTTATCTAGATGCTTTTGAGTGACTTTATTGTAGTGTGGAGAACATGGATTTTGCTTCAGGATGCTAGGGTTATGAAGTTTGCACTTGCATCGCTTATGATTGCCAATATTGGTGTGTAGATAGTATGTGTTTGAAGATAGATTAAACTCATTGCAGGATTCGCACCACACCACATAGGATTTAATGTCGCTTCGAATTCTCTTACAGAGGCTCAAATGGCAGACTTTTACAAGAACATTAGTCACATATTTTCAAGTGGTAGCATAACTCTGGGCTGGATATCATACTTGATTTCCCTAGTTGTAAACCTATCTGCAACAAGTTTGATTGCATGGAAGGCTTGGTAAGTAATTTCAAGTACAATTGCCCAAACCGTGCACTTAGTAATACTTTGCAGGAATCACCATCGTTTTATGGTGGAAGCTGCAATTCAAAAAAGGACTACGGTTCAGAATGTGCTGCTTCTGCTGATTGAGTCTGGTGCCATATATTCTTCCATACAGGCAGTCAACATTATGTGTTATTTATTTGATCAGTACAGAGTGCCGCAAACTATTGTAGGTATACAAATCATCGGTATAATGAACCAAATGTTCTATGTTTGCTCTGTGAGTGTTACCTGCTTCAAATATTGCTAGTTTAACTACTTTATATTCATAAATCTGCAAGGCATTGTATCCAGTAACAGTGATCCTCTTAATCAACAAGAATGCCTCTCCTGTGATCGAGACCTTTCACATGACTCAGTGGCAGACTATAATGGAATACAGCAGGGAAAGTCATATTCCAAATCCTAATGCCCTGTCAGACTCTGGAAGGGCAACCCCGGAATAAATATAATATAGGGATGTAGATTCCAAAGTTCTCAGTCCTGATTTTCAACTGGTATTGGGTAGATAATGCACTATTTGAACCATATTGCATGAAAATTGAGCCTCCAAAGTGTAAACCCACTACAATAGCTTTTCTTAAGGAAGTAGAAATTTCCTAAAGTCCTTCTTTACTTCCGCTCAAAAAATTGTCTTTAAAGAAGTAACTATAATAGATATTTACTGTAGTACAGAATTGAGCAATTACTCATGGAACTCTCAAGTAAAGCTGTACTTGAGAAGTTCCGTAGGTGATGGGTCAGATGAAAGAAAGAATACACTTGAGAACCTACTCAAAAATATGAAAAGTAAGCATTCAAAGAAAGGACTTGAGAAAATCCACAAAAATTGATAAGAGGTAAGAGGAAACTATTTAAGCAATGCACTTAAGAGTTTTAATTATAAACACTTTTCTCTACTAGTAGAGAAAATTATTTACCTTGTTTCTGCCTTTTGCTATTACCACTATTGGTGCCATCCTCAGGCTTCAGAGCTCCGGCGTCTTGTTCAGATTCCCACTTGGTGCCTCCCGCCAGGGCAGAAGAAGTAGCTTGAGTTAGGTCTCATTGCTTTCGGGTTTTCCTTGGAGAAATTGAGATGTTCAGGTTGGCAAGAGGGTCCTTGGTTAGCTTTTTTAACTTCTTGATGACTGGAGCTATAATCGCCGGTAACTCTTGTGCTGTAACTGCTGGGATCTTGGGAGTGGCTGGCACTGACAGTGGATCCAATTGGACTGTCTTGACTTGGTGCCCTGCCATTGCTAGTGGGCCAGTGCTGCTACATGGCAGTTACTCCCTGTGCAGTGGCGCCAATGGGTAGAGTCTGGCAATTCAAATGCCGCTGCCTCCTAGCTTAATGTAGACTCTAAATAGATTATAATTTATCATGACAATAGTTTTAATGCATTACTTTGTGTCATCATTATTACACCACTAATATAAAATTGCCTGGCAAGGATCATGCATGGAATTCACCACCACCAAAACTTGGCATTTCATTACCTTCCATGCACTCATAATTGCAGGTGTGTATGAGGCAACTATTGAATCTGCTGGTACAGCAGAGCCCCAGTCTTGAGTAATACTTCAGAAAACCTGCAATGGTATTTGCCCAAACTTCATCAGATCATTTTGGAAACTGAAGGATGAGACTTGGTTTGTTGGACATCAGTACAGAAGATGATTGAAATATTTCCACCCTGATTGATTGAGACCAACAAAAATTTATCAATGAGCCTGCAGCAACACTTTGCCTCCCACAAAACTCACTCTAGAAGAGCAACAGGCAATGACATTTCAAGGGTCTAATGCTTACTTTATTGCTTCAGTATCTATATTGGCTCTTGTACCCCATGGAAGGTGTTAGGACCTTTGCTACCTTTAGTTGTTAGAAGCTTGTAGTAGGTTCAGTGAATAGGAAAGTATTTTATTATTCTGTAGCCAAGACAGAATATGCAATGGGGAGTTGCTACATACAACAGGTGAATGAGTCCTGTACAGTTTGAGTATTACTTCTAGAGGAATGTTCCTCAGGTGTCAGCTGACAAGTCTAGTAGCTCAGTGCAACTAGAGATTAGGAGTCAAAGGAACTTGTTAAGACAGTATTAACAAGGGCTGACTTGAAAGATTAGTAACTCAGTGTCTGTTTACCTTATGAGACAGAGTGTTCAAAAGACTACAGCAGTCAAACAGTCTTGTTGATTGGTTCAACAAGTGAGAGGGAGATGGGCCAGTGACTCAGTGTCAATGGGGTTTGCTTGACTTGGTGTTAAGCAGAATAGTATTAGAATCTAGTGAACAAGAAGATAAAACAACACAGATCAAGATGGTTCAGGTAATAACAGCATTATCATGAGAAATGTAGGTATAAGGCTTTTATACTCCTGTGGAAAGACATGAGGCCTTGTGGGTATGAAACAGAATAGGTAATTCATTAGTTTGCCTCAAGGAACATGTATTGGAATTGACAGTCTAGGACTGAATAATACATCCCTTGTTGAGATGTATGGTGAGCAGTTGGTTTGGGTAGAGTGAAGAAAATGGGTTGGGGGCATAACAGAAGGTGTGCCATTGTGGCTACTGCTCAAACTTCTTCATTTTACTTTTATAACTGACAATGGTTCATTTCATCAGGCATATTCTTTTCAATGATACTTATGGCCACTTACTTGGTAGTGTATGCAATTGGCAAGAATAGCTCTTCCCCATTCCAAATGATGGTCCTTCATTTTGGCTTTGTAATAAGCATATTCTTCATTTTGTGGACCAATTGTGGGCCTGGGAGCCTTGTTATCTATCTCCTTCATCCTGGGGAGTCTTGGTGAAGGAATCAATGCCTTCACATTCAAGCAGTTCTATCCAGTTCAAATTCAGTCAGGAGAACAGGGAGACTTCACTGAAATGCAAAATGTGAGAACCACTCAGTCCGTAAACCTCTTCCTATTGCATGATATGTCTGGCTAGGCAACTCTAATTTCTGTGAGATCCACTTGTTCTTCCATTGTTCAATGGCTTCATTTAAATTTTTGTCTAGATAACTTTGAGTGACCTCATTGTAATGTCTAAATACCAGGCTTCCCAAGATTGGACTAGTCTTGCTTATGATTGTTAACTTGTGGGATGGACCATTGCACTTCATGTGTGGCATGTACGAGTCTGGACACTGATAGTATGAAAACTTGTTCATACAAATTATATTGACTACATACAGAAAGCACTATATAACTGTTACACAACAATGCCCTAGTTCATAATGCCTTCAACCTTCTTTTCACATCTCATTCACATCTTCAATCTCCCATACAGCAGAATCAAAGTCAACAGGTAAAATGACACTACTAAAGTCTCCACAAATGACAATAATGAACCTTTCAACCCCTTCGAGCAAGTGTCCATGTTTACATGCACAACCTGATCCTGCAAAAAGGTCAATATCTTGGACAGCAATGTCCACAACATAGAATGTGGTCTCCCAATGAGCACAACTTCTCAGCAATCAGAGACATACAGCACCAACACATAATGGAGAGCATCCTGTGATTAAGTACACAGCTTGAATGCTTCAAAAGCAGTGTAAGCAATGCTAGGTCAATGTTTGGCTATGAACTTTTGCAAGGCCTCAGCAGCAATGTGCCACACTGGCATCCAAGTGGCCTGATTTGCACTGTCTTGTTTGTGCTTCCTTTCCTTTGGCACTTGACAGACTACAAGGAAGCAGCATACTAAGATAGAGTAATGAGTAAGAGATGGTAAGTTGTACACAGTATTTATCAACCAAGCAAGCTAAGCACTTCTTGAGAGGCATGATGACTGAATTGGAGACATGGCAGTTTGAACACTGATTCAATTTCCTATGCAAAAATCAGAACATGTAAGAACAAGGGGACCTCATCAGCTGAGAAAAAAGGGTGCAAGACATGATGAGGGTGGTAGGTGCAAAAATAAAAGTCCATAGCATGAGAATGGGACTCTTGAGAGACCAATTCCAAGGTATGTGGCTGCTGATGGTCAAGACAGCACAATAGAGCATTGGAAGAAAAGATTGTGGACCTAAGAAAAAAATTGAGAGACATTGAGTAAAGAATGATTGGAAAGGAAAGGCAAATGAATGCACAGAAAGATCTCAAACTGAGAAAGAGCAATGACAGGGAGCTGAGTGGACATAAAAAACAGAAGACAAAGCAAGGGATAAGGAATGAGCAACCGACAGAGGGATAAAAATGATTTAAAGCAAACATATGAAAAGTTAGAGACAGGTGAATGGCTAGAACTAATGAAAAGGAGACAAGAAGGAAATGGGGAATAGATGTCAAGAAGCAATATCATAGCAACAGAAAGAAGTAGGGAAGTAGAAGTGCATAGGCAAGCCAAGAGCCATGTATACAAAAAGGGGCAAGAGCAAGAAGGTAAAAGTGAATTGCTGAAAAAAAAATTATTGGAAGGCAAGGGAACATTGTGGTCAGGATAGTCACACAGCTAACAAAAAGTCACAACAAGTCACAAGCTCATATATGGGAAAAAAGAAGGTTAATATATATGGAACTGTGGGAAAAAGATGAGCTTCACTGTAAGACAATCCTTCATTTCATTCCAGACTCATAATATTGGTGCATATATAGTACAAAAGCTCAAATTCAATCTGCATAACCAAATAGGACTTGCTGTTACTTTAAACTGTCTTATCAAGGCTCAACTTGCCATGGACATTTACAAGAACTCTAACCATGGAAATTCAAGTCATGATGTAACTTTGGGTTGGGTTTCATTCATTCTTTCCCTGTTTGTGAATCTATCTGCTAATACATTAGGCTGGTAGAGGGGCATAAGAGTTGCAGAAGATATACAAATCTCTGACTTAATTACTACAAGGCTGGCAATGGGCCTAGCAAATGATGAATGGTGTACAACAGCAAGACCAGCAATGGGCTGACAAATAATGAGCTGTACTAAATGAATGAGAGCATTACTCAAGTTGCAGATAGTCTGCGATACTGTCCAACAGTGGACCAAAGTACCAGGTGAAGTGTACTAGGTGAGTTTTAAGTGTCTGAACTAATAGGGTGCTATATGCTGGATTCCTCTGGTACTCTACTCCATACTTATACTAAGTTAAGACCCAAGAATTGTACAACCATAATGTCAGAAATACATGTACAAATCAACTACCAATAAATCCAAACTCCATAGGAAATAATTCTTCTATGCCTTGTTCTAAAAACCCAATCCTGCAATTCTGAGTAAATGCTGCATTTCATTCTGATCAACCCCATATGTTGAAACAGCCCTTTATCCTGCTGAAATGCACATTTGTGGAAGTACTGGACTGGGTGTATGACCCAACTGCACTAAATGTTATCCCAGTTTCTCCTTCATGGTTATCCAATCATTTCTATCACCCAAGTGATGTGACACTTCATTAACACTAGTGCCATCAGTTTCCTGATACTTCAACAAGTATCCAGTATGGTAAACATCAAAGCTGGCCTTAGCCCATAGTGTCAGACTGGGCACACTTCTTCCAATCCTCAATCTGGACCTTTGCCAAGACTTCACCTAGCTTCTCCCATTCTCAGCACTTCTAGTACTGTTTCCTGAAACAATGTGACACTAAGTCTGTCACTCCTTGAGCCACTTGAGTTCCACCAACTCATTCCAATCAAATCCTTTGATATGTCAGAGCAACACAGGCTTATCAAAACTTCTGCATAAAGTAAGGGTGGGTCTGTTAGCTTTGATGGGCTAGGTACAGTAGTTTCAGCAGCTGTCCCTTACTGGGACCAACACTTGGTACTTATGATAAAAAGTAATACAACAGGTAGCATAGTTCTGCACCTGTTGTAACAAGCATTCTGCATACACTCTGAATTAGCAATTAATGTTGGGCTTATTATAGCTCTCTTTTGTATTCATTTTCAATTATAAAATTGTCAGTTTCATTGGATTGTAGACATTGCCATGAAAAATGTGTAATTCTGCAACAGTTTGGTAAGTACTCTCCAGTACAATTCCCAAGCCTTTGCACTTTAAGTTACTAAGCAATGCTTTGCAGGGACTACCATCATTTGATGGTAGAAGCTGGGATTCACAGAATGACTAGGGTTAAGAATACCCTGCTTCTGCTAATTGAGTTTGGGGCCATATTTTGCTCCATGCAGGCAGCAAATGGCATTATATGTATTTCAATACATGAATACAGACTCCAGGGTGCCGCACACTGTTATGGGTAAATACCATTTCGTTCAATTTCAGCACACCATTTTGTCTGTGACATGGTCATTAAAAATAATTTTGACAAATTTCCCTATAAGGCAAGAATTGTCATCATTTTTGGTTCTAGAGTCAGTTAAAGCTGTAAATTTGGGCAATTTAGGCCTGTTCAATTACCTGTGACAGATGAAAAAAAATTGACATTTTAAGGCCCTAACCTAGGACTGTTGAGTTGAATGCAATGGTGCAGTACTGGCAGTCAGCATCATTGAGAACATGTTCTCTTCTTATGTGGTAAGTCTTTTCTCTTATCAGCACAATGATTTGTATTGTTAAATCTGCAAGGTATAGTGATCCTCTTAATAAACATCAATGCATCTGTTAAGGTAAATGCTGTTTCTATGCACCCAACAGATACTTCATAGTGTCATGAAGCAGTTTACAGTGGAGTGACTTTCAAGAGCATGGTAATCAGTTCAGGCAAAGTCTGGTCCCAATCGACAGAGTTAATTAAATAGTCTACTGGTACAAGCAGGATACTCACCTGGTCCCAATCGACAGAGAGGTCAAGATGGGGACTCAGGTTACAGGTGGTAGGTATATATACTGTAGTAAGCTGTAAGAGGGACTAATGCTACTGGAGGACAAGATGAGAAACTAATGCTACTGGAAGACAATAGCTAAGTGACAGCTACGAGAATAAAAGGTATAGAGCATGTGGTCATGCGACAGGTGCAAGAAGAGAAACAAGGACAGTTCATTAATAAAACAATGACAGTGGGAACAAAATAGAAAAAGAACAATGATACCGTGTGGAGTGGAGATAGGGAGGAGTTGTATGTCCAAAAGGTATTGATATGAAAGTTAGTCATAAATGCAGTCATGTGAAAGATGTATAGTAAAAGAGAAATGAATAGGGGTTAGGAATAGATGTTCATACCAGCTTTACAACACATAGTTACCTTATTAAGTACTTGCTTTGTAATATGTTTCTAATCTCTAGTTATGAGTTGGAATCTCTCCCTCTTTTCTTTTTCTTTACCTTCTACATTCACTACCTACATTACTCATACAGGACTACCACTGTCATTGTGAGTATACAATTATATATTGCATATACCAGGCACTTTACTAACTTACCTAGTATATATTCACTTGTATTATTTCTAGGTATTTACATTCATTATTGCCTCATACCTTTGTTTATATATTCACTTGTATTGTTTCTACCTCATCCAGTGTGCCCTTTAAGCTCCAACATGGGGAGCATGGGCAAGGCCACAAGCACCTGACCAAGATGTGCCAGGATGCACAAACAGGATAGGCAGGTCATCAGGCTCTGTATCTTTGCAGAATGCATATGGGTATCATTCCTCATCAATAGCATCTGCAGAACAGTCCACTCAGTGAGAGAGAGCATCTGCAACAGTATTTGAGGAACTGGCAACATAAATAATGGAGCAGTTAAACTGACTGAAGAACTCTATCCAATGCACCTGTCTGTGTGAGAGGTCCTTTTATTTTTGGAAATTTTCTAGAGTTTTATGGTCAGTCATGATCACAAATAGAACACCAAGGAGATCAACATGCCATTTATTTAGGGCTCAGACAATGGCCAGCATTTCTTTTTTGTGTACAGGATAGTTGAGTTCGGGACCCTTGAATGTGCATGAGTCAAAGGAGACAGGATGAGCTGTTTCCCAGGTGGGGCTGAAACTCAGGACCATGCCAGAACAACACTCACTAGCATCTGTAGTGACAAATATCTTGTGGTTGTCCAGCAGGTCATGGTCAATGACAGTCAGGCATTTGTAACTGGTTACCACCTCCTTGATTTTCTGGAAGGCATAACCATGGTCAAATGTCCACAGAAGATTGTCCTTGTCAACATCTTTGCCAGTTAGAGGGGTCAGGACATCTGTGTATTCAGCTAGACAGGGGAGAAAGGCAGCGATGTAATGGACAAGGCCAAGGAAGGCTCATAGCTCTTTTACTGTTTTCAGTGTGAGCCAATTCAGGATTTTGTCAATCTTTTTGTCATCAGCAGCAATACCATCGGATGATATAGTGTGACCAAGGAAGTTAATGCAGAAGGAGAAGAGGTCACATTTCTTCAGGTTACAATACAGTTTAGCATCTGCAAGTGCCTTGAGGACAAGTTCCACATTACAGACCTGTTCATCAATATTATTTGACCAGATGATGATATCATCAACATAGACATGGCAGATTCTTCCAATAAGATGTTGGAGGACTGAGGTAACACATTGTTGGTGGATCACAGGGGTGTTTTTCATACCTTGCAGCATCACAGTCCATTCAAACAGTCCAAAGGGTGTGGTAATCACTGTCAGTTTGATAGATTCTTCATCCATGTGTGTTTGGAAGAATGAATCTGTCATATCAATCTTTCCCCAAATCCAACCTTTTGCACAGTCAGAGAGGATGTTGTCAATACGAGGGAGGGGGTGGCAGTCAGTAATGGTATTGTCATTGAGCAAGCGGTAGCTGTTGACCCAGTGAGGAGGCACATTAGGATCAGCTTTAGGGATCACAAATGACAGAGAGGCATATGGGCTGTCTGAGGGGCAGATTTTCCTGCTGTTGAGATGCAATTGGATCAGACACTGCCAGGCATCCCAAAACTTTTTTAGACATCAGTACAAACATGCTGCAATTGTTCTGCTCACATCCTTCAGCTGAATTTTAGCTGTGACGGATGTGGGAAAGGCACACATATTAGGGATAGGTTCAAAAATACCTTTGTATTTCTCCTGTAACTCAGAATCTTTTTGTTTAAGGACCTCAAGGGAAGCAAGGGATTCAACTCTTTATTTAAGAGCAGCCATGACATTGATGTTCTCATCCAAAGGAGGGAACATGGGTAGCTGATCCTCACAGGCAGTCTGAAGCTCAGGCAGGAGGTTGCGCTGATGTTCCTTAGTCTTATTTTTGACTTTTTGCAAATCTGAATTCAGTCATCCAAAGGACTTAAGGGTATAGGCACACAGGGCAGGGTTGGGAGGGGGTTTCAGCAGCTTGTATTGGGATAATTTATGGATACAGGTACATGCAGTGTAGTCAATTATGAGGTTATTATGTGAGAGAAATGGGAGGCCAAGGAGAAGTTGGGTACAAAGTTTGGGGGCGATGAGGAATGGGACAGATTTTGAAGTAAAAAGACCATCAAGTGAAGAAAGTTTGAGATTAACATATTCATGTAAGTAGACAGTGTTGCTATTGGATGCTGGGGAGGAAGGTGTGGAGCTGAAAGCAGCAGAGACTGGTTCTGGAGAAGGAAGCTGATGTCATACAAGACTGAGGTGGGCAACTAGATCTGGATGAATGAGAGCTAGGTGAGCACCATTGTCAAGTAAGGCACAAATGGAAATAGGGAAATCAAGGTGGGGGCCAGAAACATTACATTTCCAGTAGATATGGGGAACTTTAAAACAGGGAATACTCACTTCTTCTTCTTCAGAATCAGTACCACTGCCAAGAACTGCAGAGGGTGTGACAGCAGCAATCACTTCTTCAGAGTCCGAAGCATCTTGGACTACAGCCACAGAGGAACCTCGTAGGTGTTTTGCTGCATTGACATCAGCCTTGGTAAGTTCTTTGTAGCCATTGCTGGAAGGAACTGGGAACTGATGCTCAGCATTGCACCCACAACAGGAGACAAAGAACTGCCAATATTTGAAGCAGCTGTTGTTTTTGCTGAGCAGTTGTCGTTGATTGTTGGTAAGGCAGGGGAGGCCAATGAAGGAGGATGATTGTGGGGGCTTGTTCTGTGACTGGGAGGAGGTTGTGTTAGACTGGCCATTGCAATGATCATGGTTAGCATTGGAGGACAAGGTGAGGGGGTAGTGGAGGTGGAAGATCAGGATTGGCAGTAGAGGGATTCAGCTGCAGAGCAGGCAATGGCATATTGAGCACAGCAGTTATTGTTGAGAGACTCAAGCTCACTAATGAACAGGCAGAATTCTTTGGAAAAAATTGGGTGGGTTTTGTTCTGCATGTTGGCCTTCTTGACCTTATTATAGCATTCGGTCATGTCCTCATCAAGGCCATTGACAATGAGCTCAATAAGGCCCTTGTTGTCCTGGTGTAGGGGGGTGCCTTCAAGGATGGAGTTCATGTTGCATATCCCTAAAGCATAGTCATATACTGAGGTGGAGAAGTTGCTGGGCAGACACTGGTTATGCATCTTGCAGTAGACTTCATCCTCCCAGTCTGGTTCAAGGAGAAAGGCACAGATGCATTTTGCAAACTTGTCAAATTTCAGCCCTACAAGTTCAGTGCAGTTCACAGCAATCCAGTTACAGACAGACAGGTCCTTGAATGAACTGAGGTCCTTGCAGACCTGGTCCTCAACTGCAATACCCTTAAAGTCATAGTAGTCAAGGAAATTCTCTTTGAGCAAATTCCAAGCTTCAGGAGTGACTTTGCCAGCAGTTAGCTTAGCAGGGGCAGAGCATTCATTTGCAGGGAGCACCAATTTCAAGTACAATGTGGAGGGGGTAGGTGCTGAGGTTGTAGATGAATGTGAGAAGGGGGCCATGGTTCTGGGGGTGATACTTATGGAGGTGGGTGCGAGAGGGAAGGTATCGTCATCTTCAGAGTTGCTATTGTAAGTGGTATGAGGTAGGGGCAATGAGGCAGTTATTGTAGTGTAAAAGCTTGACAAGTTGGACACCGGACAGGGTGGGACATTTTGTTTCATAAGATGCTCTGCAGACACAGGACATACAAAGTGCTTAAAATGGGATAGTATATGCATTCTGCATTCTGTTTCATATGTGATGCACTTCACTTGTCTTAGCTTCAGGTCCCTTGACTAGTGCTAGATCTGTTATTTACAAGTGCATGGTATGGAATGGAATGCCAAGTTTCTGCTCTGACAATTCTATGCCTGATCCGAGGCAGGCAATTCTGAACTGATCTACTTTTTGTAATTTATACAATTTTAGTTAGCTTTCATTACATTGATGATCGATGGTCCAGGATCTGTAAGGTGATCTGTTCCAATTGCTGAAAAGGGCACAGGTCCTGCCACATGTTAGCGTTGGCCCACTATGCATCAAGTGAATGAAGGGATCACTCAGTCATGAAGAAGACTACTGAAAAGAAAAAAATCTCAACCCTAAGACACGCAATACACCCCTCCAATGGTAACTCCTATCAACACAACCTCGACCAAATGACCCCTGACCATTCTTGACTCCAGCGAATATGAAAACAAAGAGGACGCAAACACCGGTGCAAAACCTCTCGCACCAGAAGATACCATCTGTGCCAGGCCGTTGGCGGACCCTAGAGCATTCGGCGGAGCAGTCTCCACAATCATCAAGTAGATTGCATCTATATCCAAATCCACAAATTAGGGTTTACCGCAACAAAAATTCATTAGTAGAGAAACATTGAGCAAAAGATTGCAGGGATCTTACTATAACCTGTACTGATAGCCGTGGAGATGAAAAGTTGAAAGGCAAGCAATGCCCAAACCAAAGGTGTCACCTCTCCTGAATACGACGCGACCTCGCATAATGCCCACAGCAGCGAGAAGTGAACCAAGAAGAGAGAGTAGCAAAAAATAAATGTCTTACGAGCTCCGGTTTTCTTGAGGAACCTCCTAAGCACTGCCCAATTCCAGGATCCATTGAAAATTCCAAAGGTCCCCATAATCAAGCCGATCTGATATGGCGAAAATCCCAGCCCACCAAGAGGGATTGAGGTGGAGTAGATGAGAGGGAGAAGAGCTGCGTACGACATGTCAGTGAAGGCGAAGAAGCCCACGCCGAGGAGGGTTATTCTGAGACGCGAGTCCGACAGGAGGGATAGAGTGGTAGGAGGTGCTGGAGCAGGGAGGTGAGGCGTCGAAGGATCATTTTCAACAGAGCCGTAAGATGGTGTTGCTTCTGCATCGTTTAGGAGCGAGGGAGATGACTTTCTTTTGGTGGCTTTCGTTGGAAGAGTCTAGAAATGAGGATAATGAGTAGGGCTAGTAATGATCAGGGTATCACTGCGGCGATCACCTCTTTCAACCCCCAACAAGACAATGCAAATGCACAAAAGGCGAGTAGACCCGCGGCAAAACAGGGCAAGAACCAGGGGTACTGCTCGAAAAAGGAGACTTTTCCAAAGATAGATGGCCATGTCCTAGCAGGATCCGCGAGGACTCCTCCGAGCGCGGAACTAGAGTTCAAATTTAGTAATCAAAAAAACATTTTAGGATGCTTCTTAACCCTATTACTGTTCCTATCGTCCAAACCAAGGGCATCAAAGTGAAAGCATCAGCTCTATTCGTTTCATTTGTAGACTAGAAGTGACTGGATTAGTCAAAGAATACGGAAGCACCATTAACGCACTTCAGCCATAACGGTCTTTGTGACGCCGATGTTCCCATTAAACGCACCCATCAAGGTCCTCGAAACGACCATGCTCCAGAAAGACTTGGAAAGCCCAAATATCACCATCGCAATCGACAGCCCAAGAGGACCAATCAAAAGGACCGGCCTTCTTCCATAAAAATCAGACGCACGACCAACATGGTACGCTGAAAGAGATTCCGAGATGAAAAAGAGAGATTCCTAAGTGGAGTCAGCCAGAATGTATCACGAAGTAAGCAAGATCCGGGAGTACGTACTATGATCCCGGCATAATAACCCGTCCTCTTTTCGTCCCCTTGAGTGATTCCAGTTCCGTGTACAGCTTTGATAATAAATGGGTAGATAACCATAGCAGTTATTGGCTCGGATAGCTGAATTAACAGCGTCAGAAATATTTGACGTTTTGGTAGAGGAGTCTGCATGTCGCCTAGAAATGACAAAAAGAAAAGAAATCGATCGTTTCTTCCCCTCTCACTGCACGAAGCTTGCTCTCGGGGGAAGAGCACGTGTAGTGAGTGGGGTTATATTTATACGAAATGCGTTTTTCATTGTATAAAGTAAGCAATTCTTCTATCTTCGCGATGCTGGATCATCAGAAGCTCAAAATGCCACCCTGACGGCAAGTCTGAAGCGGCATTTTTACCACTGACGTTAGAACTTTGTCGGTTAGATTGTGCTGCTAGGTCGCTGACTTGCACTGACTTACATTGACCCACGGTAATAGAATATGTATTCAGTAGGTACGCGAAGCTATCACAGCCCCAGAATACTTATAAGCAACTTATAAGTACTCGTCCCAGAGGTATTACGGTTCAAGGGTCCCCGTAGCTCAGCAAACTGTAGAAATCCTTCAGAGAACCTTACCGTGGGCGTACCAATAGTTATCAGCTCAGCCCGATTTATATCTTGGTCCTCGTTAAAATTACAAGTGAATGATTAAGGTTGTTCGTAGGTTTCCATTCCTCGATGGACCCTGAAGCTAACCATACTTAGTCGAAATGACATCGGATCGGATTCAGTGAATCATACTTGGAATAAAGCAAGAGTAAAGAGTGAGCTCAACGACTTATTTTTGAATTAGATTTGGATCCGAATGCTAGCCCATTCGCAATAAGTCGACGGCTGATGAGATCTAGTAAGCGGCAATTACGGAGAGTGCAACAGTTGTTTGGTAAACATCTCCGGGAACAGAATCTCATCTCAGCCTTGTCCGAGGTAAGTATTAGAAACACCAAAAACCGAAATATAGATCACCTTTCGTCAGTCTTTGAGACTCGTCGGTCGGGGAAGGCTTTCCCCGGACATTGCGCGACAACCCTGTGTGGCCTCAGGCTTGATCGACTGCTATTTGATTAGTGGATGCGATGTAGCAATCGACGTCGCAAACTCATCCTCTCAACCGCTATACTCAGCACAGGAGAACTTCCTGCGTCGTATCCTTGGCCTTGGCAACAGCTCCATCAAACCCCGCTGTTTACCGAGCTGGGCCTCATTCCATTGCGTTATCGCCACCTCCTCCTTGCATTTAGATATATGATCTACCTTTTGAATCGCCCTTCTGAATAATATGTCCGATTGGCTCTCTCTACTAGCAATCAACTACGTCAAGGCGGTCACTGCCCATGGTTAATAACTTGGATTGGACTCTCTGTAGCCTCCCCAACAGCCGCTTGCGACTCCCTCATTTCTCTGACATCACACCCCCAGTGCTTCGAGATCTCTCAAAAAGTGTCAAGGCTCTCGCCATCCAAAACCTTCATTTAGACATCCAACCATTCCACCGACCTCGTTTGCTAAAAGATCGACAGGAGACCCGCCGCTGATGGATCCTTCTTAAACAAAATCATTGCGGTTCGGCACTACCTCACCAAGGTTAAAAATTACCGTCATCGCGTCACGCTCACGCGATTGTTGTGCGGCTCACTAACCTTTCGAGCCTCCCCTGGGAAGCCGTTATACAACGACGGGCCTGTAAAGCGTTCATATTCTTGCCCACTTTGTGGTTCCCCGTTTGAGACGGTGGAACATGTTCTCCTTCAATGTACAGGATCAGCATTGCTCGTGCATCTTCGTATCGACTTCGGTTCATCTATGGTGGGCTCAGTGCCGGAGCTACAACATCTGGAAGCGTTCTCGGATGAACAAGCACTCCACCTTTTGAAGAAGTGTATATTCCATTGGTCAGCTGTTCCGAGGACTGCGAAGTATATTCATGAAGTGGTGAATGTTTGGAATGAATGTGTTGGGATATTGGAATCAGATTACGGTGCGGACGGTGAAGACGATCACTGCCTGCAAAAGGTTCCGGTCCGATCAGCAAAGCGCGGCCCCAATCGGACCGATACAATTTTGCGGGTGCATCAAGTGATGAACTTCATCTTTTCCTTGTCTTTTTCGATGGCAAAGATGAAATTTTTCGTTCGAAAAAGTTGTCCAAGAAGAAAAGCTTTTTCTGTACCTTTTGACTTCTTTTTCTCCAAGACGCTTTCGGTCAGGCGTGAAGTGTCATGATCGTAGAAAGCGACACGTAAAGCCTGCTTTGACATGTGGAAAATCATCACGTGTCTGGGCGCCCTATACGAGTAACCTCAGCCCGCCATCCCGGATACCCACAAATCACTGACATCCACCGCATTCCAACTTCCACCTGGTCATAGAGCAAATCTACATAAGTGAGATTGAATTCCCCCCCAAAAGAAAGAAATCTCTGGGCAGCTACCTATCTGCCGAAGAAATTCCTCAAGTATTGAGGTATGCCTCTATATTTCCTGGGCTTTTCCAACATCGGAAGTAACTCCACGAATTGAATCTGAACTGCTTTCTAGCACAGCTTGCAACGGTCGAGGAAAAGGCTCGCTTGCTCGCAGGGATTAATGGAGCTACTGTGCTCTCTAATTGCACATGACTCCGTTAGCTCCTTGTATTGATTTCTACGCAACTGCGTATCAGCAGATGCTCCTAACAAGCTTCAGTACCTGTAAAAGCCCTAAAACAGAGAGGTCCTCTGGATTCTAGTTGCGCTTGGCATCTGGAAACTGATTCATTGCCTATCAATCACCCCCGTTTGAGTTCATTTTTAGCGACGAAACCTCGGACACAGATATCCGGATGGTACAGCCTTGCTCTATTGCTCTTGCTCGTCTTTCGAATTAATCAACAGGACTTGAATGTCAAACTCGGAAAATCTGCCTCTGAACGATACTGTTCTCCACCGGGAAATTTCCGTATCGATTCGAGGCGTATTTTTTCGTTCTTGGAGGAAGATACGCTTTTGGTATATAACCATTGTGCATATGAATTTGAAGAGAATCAGAGTCGAATAGTCGTCGCCTCAGATCCATGTTTCCATCCACCGCTCTTCTTTCTTTCGCCTACCTCGCGGTAGTGTACGGCCAACAGGCGGGTACAAACACAGCGGAAACCCACCCTCCGCTGACCTGGCAAAAATGCACTTCAGCCAACTCCTGTACCAGCCAATCTTCTTCAGTCGTCCTCGACAGCAATTGGCGCTGGACCCATGCAGTCGGAACATACACCAACTGCTACACCGGTAACACCTGGAATGCGACTGTCTGCAAGGACGGAGCCTCTTGCGCTGCCAACTGTGCGCTCGATGGTGCCGATTATCAAGGTAAAGTCCTATACTGCCATCTTGTTACTACCTAAACCTACTAATACGCATCTTATCCTCCACAGGCACCTATGGTATCACCTCCAGCGGAAATGCCCTTACCCTCAAATTCGTAACCAATGGACAACAGAAGAACATCGGCTCGCGGGTCTACCTCATGGCCCCAGGTTCACAAACTAATTATCAAACTTTTAACATGTTGAATCAAGAATTTACATTCGACGTTGACGTCTCTCAACTCCCTTGTGGTCTTAACGGCGCCCTCTATTTCTCCCAAATGGACGCGGACGGCGGAATGGTACGTTCCTGGCGGATTTGTAGCCAGTTTTTTTTTCCTGCTATGTATTTCTTGGGACTAAAATGATTGATTGGAAATTCAAGGCGAGATTCCCTACAAACAAAGCAGGTGCTAAATACGGAACTGGATATTGCGACTCGCAGTGTCCGAGAGATATCAAGTTTATCGACGGACAGGTTAGGTTCATTTTTTTAAAAACTGCTTCCTGTATTCCTAAGTCGAGTTTTGAATAGGCGAACGTTGCTGGATGGACCCCTTCCAGCTCTGACCCTAATGCGGGAACAGGGAACACTGGTATGTGTTACAATGCTCCTCAATCTCCAACCAGTCACGCTGACCATCGAAAAAAAAAAACATAGGAATTTGCTGCACTGAGATGGATGCAAGTTTTTTTTCCCAGACTGTTACGTCTAAATATTAAGTTCTCTTACAGATTTGGGAAGCCAACTCCATCTCAACTGCCTACACTCCCCACCCTTGCACGGTCACAAGCTCCACCTCCTGCACGGGTTCCAGCTGTTCCGCTCCTAACAGTACCGCCGGAGTATGCGACCAAGCCGGCTGCGATTTCAACTCGTACAGATTAGGTGTCACCAACTTTTACGGACCAGGCCAAACCGTCAACACCAACTCCAAATTCACCGTTGTCACCCAATTCGTCACCTCTAATAACTCCACCTCCGGAACCCTCAGCGCCATCCGTCGTCTCTACGTTCAAAACGGCAAAGTCATCCAAAACTCGATGACCAACATCGCTGGAGTGACGGCTACGAATGAGATCGACACCAACTTTTGCAACCAGCAAAAGACCGCATTCGGGGATTCGAATACGTTCTCGCAAAAGGGCGGTCTTGCAGGAGTCGGATCGGCGTTCCAGAAGGGAATGGTTCTCGTGCTTAGTATCTGGTCTGTATCAGTCTCCGAGGTCGATTGTTCGAACTAACTGGAAGTGATTCTTAGGGATGACCATGCTGCGGAGATGCTCTGGCTCGACAGCACTTACCCGCCTTCCAAGACTGGACCTGGTGCTGTTCGTGGAACGTGCGCAGTCACATCTGGAAATCCGCAGGACGTTGAAAACCAGAGTCCGAATGCTCAAGTCATCTTCTCGAATATCAAAGTTGGACCCATTGGTTCGACTTACAGTGCCTAAGTCAACACCGTATATACCCCAATTATGTGTTCAAGTTCGCATGTTGCGTACTGTACTTTCAATGAAATTCATTCACAATAAGCGAGTGGGCAAAGCAGTCTATAATTGATTATCAAGTTACGGTAGTACATGAATCGCAAGCTGATATTATACAATATATACACATCAAGAAAGCAAACCTATTGAGCCTTCTACTGAAGACACGAAGAAAATAACGGGTCTATTAGACATGATTATGCCCCGTATCTCTTCTCCGAAGTATCGGATTGTCACCACCAAAGATACACCCAAACCCATCTTTGGACGGCATCTTGCACGTCCCTTGCAACTCATCTCCTGGCTCATCCACCGCCATCATTGTTTCCGTCTGACTATCCGAGGTCCGCGTCTGCGATAGCGTACGATGCAACTCTGGAGAAATCGTGACATGATCTACCCCATACTCGGAGAAACAATGGTGTAAGGACTGCTCAGTCTTCTCCCAATCCTGAAGGCTGGTCCCGAGAGGTACACAAACGTGAACGGAGGCGAGGATCACACTATAGCTATTAGAAATTGCGAAGTATTAGCTGGGACCGCCCACTTACTTTTGTGACAAGTGCCAGACGTGTAAATCGTGTATGGATATTACATTTGGATTCTGGGTAAAAATGAACAATGAACTCGTCTAGCCAGACAAAATAAGTATCCACATACCCCGCTCAAGTCGTCAGTAACTTTTTGAAGATCCAGGTTTATTGGGGCTGCTTCTAAGAGAATTCGTCCTGTCCGGGCGGCTACAATATAGAGAGCTCAGGTCGAATACAAGCTGGCGACGTATTGACTCACTGAGTGGGATGGCAGTTCCGAAAATAATAAAGCTAATTAGTATGGATGCTGTAGGGTCGGCATAGAAACGATGAGGGGAGTCAAGCTTCCATATCAGTAATGCAGCGATTATCACGCCAATGTCTATTGAAGGGATCGGTTTTCCGACGTTAAGCCAAAGTGAAAGAACTGACTGTTTACTGCGTCACCGCAAAGATGGATTAGGACAGCCAGTAAGCCGAGATTGTGAGAATGTGAATTAGAAGGTTGGGAGTGTGTGTGATGATGACTCGCGTGCTGAGAAGAATCGTTAAGAGGCGATATGTCATTACAAGCTCCAAGACATACCACCAACTTTATTTCATCTGACAGTTCAATCGCGTCGGGTACTTGAGAGCCGTTATGTCCATGCGAGTGGCCATGATCTAGATTTTTTAAGATCCGGTCAGTTGGGGGACACCTAGAATGATTGGCAAACGTGCCATGTACAAATAAGACACTGAGAATGTTTAGTGCTAGACCAACACAACCGACAATGAGTACGTCTTGAGGGTTTTGCACTGGTTCGATTGAGATGAATCTTTCTAACGATTGCAAAAAAATTGAAAGGGCCAGCGCGAGGAGAAAGACCCCGTTGAAGAAGGCGCCTGTCAAGTCATTCAATCAAGAAACCAGTGGTATAGAAACACCGGAACGACGCACCGACAAGCTCAGCGCGATGAAAAGCGTAGGTGAAGCCCTTTTTCTGGATTCAAGTGGATTAGGGGAGGTCCCGAATACGTGGTAATCAACACGACAAACCGTGTGCCCGCGATCTTGAACCTGTGAAGCTCGGATTCAGTATCACGGTCAAATACAATAACTTTGTTTCACTCACATAGGCCGCTGTAAATGCTATAGCGCTGATCACCGAGTCAACTAACACGTTCATGAATGAAGGACATCAACACAGACTACGCCACCACGTCCTAGGTTTCCATTCGGTTAGCAGAGCGTGAACCGCGTGCATTGGCACCTTACATTCAAATAGTGAAACTATTAACAGGACTTTTAAGACTGACAATCGGAAACATAAAGCAACACACGTACTGCATCTGCAATCAAGGCAATACTCTTTGTTTTGAAACCCACTTGAAATTCAAGCAAGCTTGAGCACTGGAGCTCGACGGGTGTGGCGCAACTCACCAGATATCTCAGCAATAAAGAAAGAGGCACTGATTGCAAGGACGAGAGCTAGTCTATTGGTGCTCTTCATGAACGGCAAGGGGTCGAAAGGAGCGTTAGTCGGAGTGGAGACGAGATGGGAGTCGTGGTCAAAGCACTAGTTGACTGTGATTGACCGGCGACCAATTTATGTATTCAAACTGTCAAAGAGCGTGGGATCTTATCTTATCGTACGATCCACTTTATCAGATAATCTATTCATCGGTCTTCACACCGGTCCAGGGTAGCTTGAACCCCTGTGCGGAACCTTCCAACCAACGCGTCCCTTCAGAAATACCGTCCGTCACTCCCTCAATAAACCGCTTGCACCAAAATTGTCCTCCAATTGGCTTGGTTAATTTCACAGCCGACGGACTCGCAAGAACACCTTGGTCCAGACTACCAGACAGGATCTCGACCTCGTTGGGAGATCCCACAGCTCTGTAGGCCAATGCCGAGCCACAGTTCGGGCAAAATGCGCGAAAGTAGCCTGGAGACGAGGGAAACTCTAGTGGAGGTGGGGTGATCCAAGTAAGTTGTAATGGGGAAACGGTGATGAAGTGTACGATTAGTGCTCCGCTTTGTTTTCTGCAAGTGGTGCATTGGCAGGTGTGGGGCTACGGATAATTTTAGTACTGATCCGACGGACTCGCAAAAAAAGCCAACCAACATCGGGAGGATAGACGTCCTGGTTGGAAAACTTTATCTGATATCGAATCGATTCGCACAAGCAACCGCCTGTGAGTATCTCTGGGTGGTTTGATTCGCTCATGATGGAAACTGGGAGGGACGTTGAGAAAATCGATTGCGTCATGGAGGCTTCACAGGTACAAAAGGATCCAATCATATGCTAACCATTTTTCGAATGGTAGTTTCAAAATCCTCCGGCTCACGCCCAAGGATCTCTTTAAGGTCAGGTGTTACCACACCTGCCTCCCCATTGCGTATAGCTTCAAATGCTGTCGCCCATTCCTTCCCCATGTTAGTGCCTTTTATCGTGAGACGTAGCTCCACCTGTGGTTGAGCAATGTACTCCTCCACAGATACCTCGCGGATTTTGACTTCTTTCCCTATAGCTCTACCAAGCGCCTGGACAGTTTCTGCAAGAGACCATTCCCGAGGTCCAGAAAGAACAACAATACGATTTTTATACCCGAATTCACTGGGCTTACTGTAAAAGCTGGAGAGAATAGAAGCTGAGGCCTCACCCAGCTCGTCTATCTTCGCCCAAGCGATTCCAGGCGCTTGTCCGTCATGTGGAATGCAAACCTCACTCGACGGATTCGTGAGATTGAAAGATGCTGTGTAGATTGGGAAAGATTCCGAGTAGAGACCTTCACGGATGCATGTATAGGAGAAGGAAGGGTCCTCGCTGGATATCTTTGCAAGATACCTTTCGGTATCGAGATGGGCTTGCATGACGTGGGCTACGGAGGAGTTGCCACCAGCTCCGAAAGCTAACGAAGTATAAAAGATATGCTTGACTCCGCTCCTGCGCGCGCAGTCGATCGCGTATTGGTGAACCTGTGAGTATTACCTTCAGCGACTCTTATTCGATTATTCAATAGCACGAACCTTTGACCGATGCTCATGTTCGAAATTGGCATACGAGATGAGAAAAAGGGTCCTCGCTTCAGAAAACGCATGCTGCAACGTCTCTGGAGCATCATAATCTGCAGTCCGTATAATAGCACCAGCATCACGATAGTTATCCAGTTTCGACGAATGTCGTGCTACAAGGATGACTTGGTGAGCAGGAATAGTTTTGAGAGCATATTTGACGAGGCTGCCGCCGAGTTTTCCGGAAGCGGGAAAGATAGCGATTTGATCTCCGACCATGAATAATTGAAGAGGTGAATGAGAATTGAGTTTAGCCGCAATATCAGTTCAGATTGCAAGCGAAAGGACGATGGGAAGATAAAAGGAGCCTGCGAATGAAGGCGCCTCAAATATATTGTACCGTCAGACTTTAAGCTTTAAGGCTTCGTTTACGCAATAATGGTTCTAAAGTTGGTCAGCGCCAGTCAGTACCATCTTACAAAGCTCAGCTCCTAACAAAGCCAAGCATTTGGGTATGACTAACAAACAGATTGAACGGCCGTAAGTATTCCTAATAGTTGACTGCAATTATCCCCGGAAGGTATTCTATCAGCTAGAATTGGCGAATAACAACTTGTCATTGACTTTGGTAAGGTCACTGCCCTCAAGTCTGATTTCGCTACAAATGTTACTATACGCTCTCCCTGAGTTCATCCCATGTAATTTTCGAAGAGGGAATCGGGGGTAGAAAGCTAATATGGGGCTTCTTAAGATGGTGTGTACGACCATCCGGGTAACTGCTATCTTCAGATACGTCGCTACCAATGGAAACCACAGACCGACGCTCGAAGCGTATTGTGGAGTTGAGTTGCCTCGTGGTGATCCGGAAACTGGTCTGTTCTACCCCAGAAGCAAAGGCTTTAACCGTTTTGTCCAGAGATTGATTGTTGGTTACTAGAAGAAGGACGACAACAGGGTAAATCCCCTAAGAGATATTAGCTGTCTGCTACAGCAAACGTCCGAGGCCAGTACGTACAGCTAATTGAGTGTTCACCGGCGTGAACAGGTCACCTAACGTTCCTACTTTTAGAGGTATGATCGTAAACACAAGCACGATGACCTACGAATTGCTTAGAGGTCAACTTAATCTTCACCAAATCATGCTGCAAAATACATACACAAGAAAAAGTGTATATTATGCCCGTTTCAATGAGGAGGGTAAATGTTTTGCCCACTCTGGTATGTACGTTGACAGTCGCATCGAAATTCTTCCGTATTGCCCTTCGGCTTCGCCTAGAAGATGAACGAGTGAGTAAACCATCATATGTAAGCACTATAGTATGGCTGACCATGCTTTAACGAAAATTAAGGAAGTGGCAATAGAATTGGTCAAAACAGAAAACACCAAGGTTCCAACCTGTGCCACGTTAATTCCTTGATTAAGTCGATCGAATAATAACCCAGTTTCTGTGCCTATGAGCATGAGTGCAAGGCGGATAGCAATTGTGACAATCACGGAGACTAGGAGTGTTAGAGAATTATTATTCAAGACAAATCAGATCTAGCGTCTGTTCGGCATCTACGCACCTGAACCAAGGCAGAGTATGAACAAGCATATTTTCAGAGCCTTTCTTCCATCAGCGGAACACAGTACCCAGGCGCGCCAGACCACCACTCCATCAGTAAGGATGTACTATTCCATTCCCATCAATCCTGAAGAGTGATCGAAAAATGGCTGTATACACACGTTCACCGACATTAATGCGTTGAAGAAGGAAATGTAATTAGGTGGGGTGCCAGCATCAGGATCCAAGGACAAGAACCAAACTTGGATCAACTGAATTAACGTAGAGATTGAGGCTATCCAGTATGCCGTCGACTGGAGGAACATGAAAAGTATCATTCCAAATAAGATTTTGCGCGCTCTCGTGCCGAGTCCTCGATGTCTAATCTTCAGTTCAAGAATATGTTGCGTGGTCAGAATGAGAGAAGCTTACAACATAATAGAGGAGGAAACGGGAACCAAGACGGCATATATCCCTATTCATTGGATAAATTGTTAGCTGTGATTCAGCTGGCCTGGAATAGTGCAACGCACCATATACCAATGTCTGTGGTATTACAGCAATAACATGGCCACTACTACGATAGAGTAGAGTCAATGCATGCTCATGTTCCTCAGCATTGTTTAGAGTCATCGCAACCAGGCGATGGGGATAGAAAGAAAAATGAAAAAGAGTGTCCAGAAGAGCGCAAAGCTCTACATAGAAGCAGGTAGTTGGTGGTTACTTATATTGCGTCACAACAACCTTGCAGGGACAACATCAGGGAATGGGCAGTTTCATGTCACTCGGTCAAACCTTTACATGATATGCCGCTGTGTTGCTTTCCCAGCTGGATGATCATCAAGAAATCAAAGCACAAGGTGACCAATCAAATTCAGGACCGCTCAGGCTGAACCTCCGGCTTTCAACGTTTTGATATGATTGGGCGGTGTTGCTTTGACAGGGTGAAGAAACCTTGACAAATTTGGATCGCCTGGTCTGAACGATATGAATGATGAACAGCGGAAGCAGTTCATTCTGCTTCGGTGATGATGGAAAATAAAGCTCTTGAAACTAGGGAACCCTAAGCCGCTTCCAAAAGGAAGTTTCATACTTTGTTTGCCTCTGGCAGTTTCATGTATTAATCGAAAGATCCGACCTACGGGTCTGCGAGAAAGAAGTAGTTGAGTGTTGAGCAGGTTACTTACATGTAAGTAATAAAGGGCTGGCTCAGATGTGCGCAGCTCAAGGTGAATAGAATCAGCGTAGCGGCGGCGGCGCTACTACCGTGTCTACCTGTTAATGACGTACGGTTTTTTATATAGTTTTGTTACTTACCAAATGTATATATTCGTTTCCCGACTTGAATTTACTTCACGCTACGGACATACATAGGACATACCGAGAATTATTCAAACTCGTGGTGACAGGTGCTCAGTGTTCCCAACTCAGTAAGTATTGCACGACACGGTGATTTTCACTATTTTATCAAAGAATAATGCGCAATAAAAATTGTAGGAAGGAAGTATATAGCACGGCACGGTCTAATATCGAATGGAAATTTTCCGACGAATGTGTGTATAGGAGTAGGATTGGGTACTGATTCTTTGCATGGTCTTTCTGTATGGTGGCTAGCTTTTTCTTAATGTCGAAAAGGGTTAGCATGAGATGCGTGGATTGTGAGTATTATCATCAACAACTCTTACTCAAAAATTCTCAATTGCACGAATATTGAAGTCTGGACCGATGCTCATGCTCAAAATTAGCTTGGATACTTGTGAGAAAAAGTGTCAGAATCCCTCCTCCAATGTTTCTTGAGCATCATAATCTACTGTCCATTGGCTGTCCGTGTGACAGCCCTAAGTTACAATGTCGCAAAAATGATCCAATTTGGGGGATGTTGCGCCATAATGACTTGATGTGCGGGAATGGTTTTGACGGCGTGTTCATAACTTCCACCACATTTTTGCAATTTGAATGCCCCTCATACAGTGTAATTGAGAAACTGAAGATGTACATATAATGAAACTTAGCTGCAATATGTATCTCTTCAGAGTACTACCAGAATAGCAATATGTGACGTGCTGGCTCAAAAAGCCCCGGCCAAATGGCTCAGGCCCCGACCTAAGTCAACCATATGCATTCACATAACACTGGTAAATTTTTATAAGATAAAATTATATCCATCCGTCACTCTATTACATTACAATGAGTGTCCTTGCAAATTTGCAAACCCTGCAGTGAGCATAGAAGCTTGAATGGTACTTAAGGTCTACACAATCATTTACATCAGGGTCAGCACTCTGGTTCGCTACACTTATAAATCATATAGAAAAAGAGGGCACAGTGCAAATAACATTGAGTCAGAGAATGCGTAATGGGTACTCCTGTTGGAGAAGAAATTGGAGCCTAAGGAAAATTATCGAATGAAAGAGTCCAATTGCCCTCGCAGTATCAGTGAAGGGATAAACAGGTGAGTATCTATGTACATACTATCTGGCTTATATAGACTGATATCTTACCTATCCGGCTGCGCATATCAATAAATGTCAAACCCTGAAACTTCTAAAGGAAGTTAAACGAAACATTCGCGAGCAGTGCCGAGTGCACGCTTTTGGAACCTCCAACAACTCCATCAAGAATTCCAAATGATATATATAGGTTCTGTTGGTGTTTTTCGGGCTCTAGCAAGCCCCGGCTGCCGGCTTACCAGAATTCTAAGCCGAGCCCTGAACCCTACTAGTAATGGGAAAGTAATACTACTAGGAGGGGCATTTGAAACTTGAATCAGGATTATCAGCTGGAAGTTGACAATTAACGGCTTGTCTTAATAAGGTTGCTGTTTTTTGTACAACTGATAGAGCCAGCAAATTAAACAAGAGACTAAATTAAATTATACACTTTCTCTAAACTCTCCCCATGTAATTTTAGAAGAAGGAATTGAGGGTAAGCTCATATAGGGTTTGTTAAAGTGGTGTGTATTACCATCTAGGTGATTACTACCTCCCGACATGGCGCTCCCGACGGAAATCAGTATCACAGACCGACGCTCAAATTGGATGGTGGATGCGAGCTGTTTTGTGGTGACATGGATACCTGTCTGTTCCACTCCAGAAGCAAATGCCCTAACCGTTCTATTAAGCGATTGATTGTGAGTTACCAGAAGAAGGACGGCGACAGGGTAAATTCCCTGTATTAAGTCCAATATGAGCTGTTTAATGAGTGAGAAAAACCTTGATGTCACGTACAGCTAGCTGCGTGTTCACAGGCGTATACACGTCACCCAAGGTTCCTTCTTTCAGAGGGATAACCGTGAATATAAGCACCATGATCTGAAAATTCAATGGTTCAAGTTAATCTTAACTTATTCCGAACAAGGCTGTAAAAGACATACACAGGAAAGAGTATACAGTACCCCCGTTTCAATGAGTAGAGCAAATGTTTTTCCTATCCTTGCATTTGTTCCAGTAGCAGCATCCATATTTTCCTGTATTTCATCCCGGCATCTCCTAAAAGGCGAAGGAGAAATCAGTGAATCAGATATGAAACCACTGGAAACTTATTTACCATGCTTTGATTGAAATCAAGGATGTTGCGATAGAGTTGGTTAAGATGGAAAATACTAGTGTTGCAACCTGCGTTGCATTGATTCCATGATTAAGCCTGTCAAATAGTATCCCAGTTTGTGTGTTTATTACAACAAGAGCAATGCGAATGGCGACTGTTGTAATCACGGAAACTGGGCGGAGTAAAAATTGGATTCTGGTAGTCAGTTATATGAGAAATTACATTTAGCCCTCACGCACCTATACCAAGGCAGAGTATCAACAAACATACCGTAAGGGCCTTTGTTCCATCGGCCGAGCATAGTACCCAAGCACGCCAGACCACCACTCCGTCGGTGAGGATGTACTGTTCAATCTTATATCAATAGAAGAGGCAACGTGATGGCTGCATACACACATTAATCGACATCAATGCGCTGAATAAAACAGTGTAATGAGGCTCGGTGCCAACATCGGGGTCAGCAGCTAGAAACCAAACTTGGATTAACTGAATCAACGCAGAGATCGAAGCTATCCAGGATGCTGTCGACTGTATGAACATGAAGATGATCATTCCATATAAGACTTTGCGAGCTCTTGTCGCGAGTCCTCGACGTCTAATCTCTAGCTCAAGAGTATGTTTCATAGTATACGAGAGAGGCTCACAGCATAATATAGGTCGAAACAGGAACTAAGACAGCGTATATCCCTAACAATTAACCAAAATGTAAGAAACTGTTGAGGTGGCTCGCAAATGAAATGGCCTGCCGTATACAAACGTCTGGGTTAATGCTGCGATAATGCTGCGATAGAGTAGAAACAACGCGTGCTCGTGCTCTTCAATGCTGTTAAGAGCCATCGCAACCAGGCGACAGAACAAGAAAGAGAAATGAAGAGGAATAGAAGGAACAGCACGACGCTCCACGAGTGAAGGGCGGCAGAACGAAAGAAGGAAGTGTGGTACTGAGGCCGCCAGGCGCTTGTTAAATAGTAATACACTGGCAGCTATATTTTTATCCCAGGCCGAGGAACGCAAACAAGAGACGCCGCAGAAACGCCGCCTTTTTACCCCTGGAGTCTGGAAGATTTCTATTGAGAGTTTGATTTAAAATAGATGTAGTAAGTTTAGTATGGCAGTGCTGTTCCGACAAGACAAACTTAGTCTCAACTTTGTCACCCTTACAACATGATGAGACTCGAGAGTCAGTAGTAATCATTAACCTTAGAAACTAAGGTAGGTTTGCAGTTCAATGATGCAGCGCAACACTACGTTGTTAATTAATCTCCTGCAGTTTCATGTTTCGATTGATACGAGTCTGAGCTACTTTCGCTTAATATCACGCGATGCCGCCGCTAACACGAGACTCTGCTAAAGGCCGGGAAAGCCAGGACGTTGAAGTGAGAGAAGGTTGGACCGAAAACTTACTTATCCTAAATAACGGAGTAAGTATTCCAGTCTCAAGGTGCGGCCAAGATTAAGTAGACAAAGTTTCATTATATTTCATTCAGTTTTGCTTGCCGAACTTGGCCCGACTTGTCCCTGCCAAATTTTGCCGGCTCCATACAAAAAAGCCAAATTTTTGCCGCAAGTCAGGTTATTGATTAGCAGCATGCCATTTCGGGAAGTCGATCAAGTTGCTTTACACATCCGCTATTCACAATCACTCAGTTCGCAGCACAGGCTGGAACTTGGCTGGAACTGCTGAAGAGACCGTGATATTTAATAAATGAAAGTTAAGTACATTTTTGTGTATTCTAGCTAAGTTCCTCTAAAGAGTAGTAGGTAAACATATGAGATTCCGCGACTCTGGAACAGTAATTAAATTACTGTATATTTATGCCTCTATTCAAGCTATCCATGCTCTTATTAATTAATGCAGTATCCAAAGGTATAGCGGTGACTCTCAGGCTAGAGCTTCATAGTCCTCGCTGCTGATCGGAAGAAGTCGGACGTGGCTGATGGTGGAGTAACTTGTGGGCAAGCTAAAAAGCCAGTCAATGTATTCTTGACATTTTATGATGTTAGTCAGTTGCGCTGCTGCCTGGGCCGCCGAATCAACATTCACCATGGAAACGCTGCCCTGTTTCGGGCCAGAAGGTTGTAAGATGAACGAGATTCACTAATATGATAAAAATTGTACTCTATAAGTAATAATCTGAGTAGAGCGGCATCTACCCACATCTTGGCTGTGTTCAGCTCCAATTTACAGTGCCGTAATGACTAAGGAAATATAGCAGACCCGTTATTATAACGGCATTGTCTATCTTGGTCTGTTTACGGACAACTACCAGATGGCTAGCGAGGTTTAGCTTCCACAACTTATTGGAACACCTGAGCACTAGTTGTACTTATTCACAATGTCAACTGAGTGATGCTTTATCAGGCAATGCACTATGCCACTACTGCACCCAGCTAAGGCATTTGTTACACAACTAAATGTACAGATTCCAGAAATCATACATAAATCGAAAACTTTGGGTAGCCATTTCCAATTCCGACCAATTGAAGACAAAGCTATTCCTTCAGTCTTCCTCATGTGACCCCAGGCAATCTCCCCAGAGGGATGAAGGCAGCAGGCCCATGTCGTGCTTGTTGGAACTTCGTGTATGACCATTCAGGTCGTTATGAACCTCAGACATATCACTCCCAGTGGAGATTACGGAATGGCGCTCAATCCGTAGAGTTGAGGCAAGCTGCATTGTAGTGACCCGAAGACTGGTCTGTTCCACTCCAGAAGCAAATGCTCTAACTGTTCTATCAAGCGATTGATTGTGAGTTACCAGGAGAAGGACGACAACGGGGTAAATTCCCTACATGAAGTGCGCCGTGAGCTATCTGAATAACAAAAAAAAAAAATTCATGCCACTTACAGCTAGCTGGGTGTTTACAGGCGTAAATAGGTCACCCAAGGTTCCGACTTTTAAAGGGATAACGATAAATATAAGTACGATGAGCTGCAAAATTCAAATTGCTTGAGGTTGAAAACCGAATGAGTCCGAAGAATGCGGCAAAACATACGCAAGAAAGAGTGTATATTATGCCCGTTTCGATGAGGAGAGCAAATGTTTTTCTCACTCTCGCGTGTATGTTGGCAGTAGCATCCAAATCATCCCGTATTTCACTGCGACTTCTCCTGTAACAAAGTACATGAACCAGGTATTGAAACACTGATAACTAACTGACCATGCTTTAATTGAAATCAAGAATGTGGAGAGAGAATTGGTCAAGACAGAAAACACTAGTGTGCCCACCTGTGCCACATTAATTGCTTGAGTGAGACGGTTAAATAGTAGGCCAGTTTCCATGTGTATGATCATAAGAGCAACGCGAAGGGCGATTGTGACAATCACGGAAACTTCAAATGGGGCTAGCATCAGCCATACGAAAATTCATGTCCAGCATCCACTCACCTGAACCAATGCAGAGTATGAGCAAGCATACTGTAAGAGCCTTTGTTCCGTCAGCCGAGCATAGTACCCAAGCGCGCCAGACCACCACTCCATCGGTAAGGATGTACTGTTCGATATCAATCGAGACGAAAGTCAACATAGAAGCTGCATACACACATTCAGCGACATCAATGCATTGAAGAAGGGAATGTAATTAGGTGGGATGCCAGCATCGGGATCCAAGGACAAGAACCAAACTTGAATTAGCTGAATTAACGCAGATATCGAAGCTACCCAGTATGCCGTTGATTGAACGAACATGAAAAGTATCAATCCAAATAAGATTTTGCGCGCTCTTGTGGCAAGTCCTCGACGGCTAATCTGCATTTCAAAAGACTTTGGCGTGGCCAGAGTGCGAAAGAAACTCACAACATAATATGGGAAGAAACAGGAACCAGGACGACATATATCCCTATGAATTGGACGAAATGTTACTAGTTATTACTGAGTCGGTACATGACAGATGACGTGCCATATACAAATGTCTGCAGTATAACAGCAATAGCATGGCCGCTGCTACTAAAGAGTAGAGTCGATGCGTGTTCACGCTCCTCGGCGTTATTTAGAGTCATCGCAGCCGGGCGATCAGACAGGAAGGAGAAGTGGAAAAGAACGGGAAAAAAAATACGAAGTTCTGCAAAAGCAACTTAAGCTTGTTGGCGATTATGAACGGCGGTAGCACTCTTGCACTAACCACATAAAACATGAAATGCCGTTACATTAATACTGTCCCAGATCTGTGAATAATGAGACAACTCAAAAAACACGCTAATCAATCAGGCCCAAGAGCTTGCAGTTATCGACGTTTTGCATGTACCGGCTGTGGCTTTGACATGTGGAACAAGTCTTTGTACTGCCTTATCCGACATGATGAGATGTGAAAGATGTGCTTCAGTGGTGTTGATAGATTAAATAGTTTTCGAAACGAAGGGGGTCCGGCTCCAACCAGTAGCGAAGACGAAGTGATTTCAAATTTGCACTTGCCACTAAGTATATCGTTGGTACATTGTGTTGTTGATTTGCACCACTTTTAGTGTTAATCGGACCTCCGATAGTTTTATGTATCAATCCAACCTACTACTACTTACCCGTAAGGCCGTAATCGTATTAAACCGTAATATGCGGTTACTGCGGATCCCTAATGATGATGGCAGTTTGCTGATCGAACGAAGTGCGATAAAGCAAGCTATAGTCTTCGAACAGACACGTGATGCAGTGTCTGCATCTCTCCTCAGCGCCGCATCAGTGCAAGTCCGTCGAAGTCTCGAGCCTCGGAGCATAGTACCTTGGCTTTCTTTCCACACCCACCCACCCAACTCGCAGCCTCTCCTTGTGGAAATTGCAGTCCGAGCTTGTTGAGATCCATACAGCTGCTCGAGGCCCTCCCGCCCAATCGCAGCTGACCGTGTCTACCAGATCTCTTCGCGACTGGGACCCAAAGGCCGCAGCCTTCCCTGAATGCCTGCTAAATTTCTCATCATACATAGATCATGCACAGTACATAGAGCTACTCACTAAACCTACAATAGCATCACTCGAGCTCAAAGACGGCGGGGTTTAATCAAATGGCACTTATTAAAGATAAGTAGAATAGCTGTGCTTGAATTACCCATAAGATGGTGTACTGTTATAAGTTGGTGTACCGTGTAATACTTTTGGTAAGTACCATAAGACATCATTGTACTGGCATAAGGTGAAAGATTTGGTTAGAGTGGTACCGCTGATTTCTATTGCTCGGTATCTGAAGAAATAACTTGAGAGCCTCTTAGAGCTTTATTTTGTCTATTTCTCATTGTCCAAGGTATCACAGAATTATTGTGATATAAACAAATGAAATATGGTCTGAGCTTGAGGGACCAAAAAAAAAACACTTTACAATTTGATTAGTCCTTTGACCACCACCACTGTAGTAGAGTGTTATGTCTACTTAATATCCCTCAGGCCAGCGGGCAATGAACTAAGAATTTTTTAAAAAAAACCAGAGTAGTGTTAGATCAGTTAAGCATCTGCACGCTATTGAATGGGGACTGGCAGGCGCCCGACAACAAAGGCGTACGCTGGACTCTATACCAGATGCTGAAAGCTGAAACCCGCAGAAAGTATCCTTTATGTGGTGCAAAAGCAATAAGGGATTAAGTATTTGTACCATACAAAGGATATCCGAATCATACTGACTCAGTGGTCGATTTCAAACGTGATCTATGCAACATAGGTTGATATCAAATAAATACTTTCGTTCAGAGATTGTTCGACCTACCAAGGTATACTTCTGATCTTAATAGTCTCATGTTTTTACATGACAACAGACGTAACCTGTAGTTTGTTGCTAATAGGAGTACAAAATTCTACATACGTTCCATCTATATTGTGCCTACACACTCTTCCTAACATTACTCTATAGGATTTTTGCGAAAGTAATTGGGGGTAGAGAGTCTACGCTGCCCTTGCTGAGGTCGCATGTATGACCATCCAGGGGACTATCAACTTCCAAGATGTTTCGGGATATTACAGACCGACGCTCAAAGCGTATGGTGGAGTCGACGAGCCTTGTGGAGACCCGGAAGCTGGTCTGCTCCACCCCAGAAACAAATGCTCTAATTGTTCTGTCAGGGGACTGATTCTGAGTTACCAGAAGAAGGACGACTATGGGGTAAATTCCCTATATAAAGTGCAATATGAGCTAGTTGATAAATAGCAAAGGTTTCATGTCACATACAGCTAGTTGAGTGTTCACCGGCGTAAACAAGTCACCCAAAGTTCCTACTTTCAAAGGGATAACCGTGAAAATAAGCACACTGAGCTGCGAATTGTGAACATAAACTATCCCGAACTACGCTGCAAAGGACATACACAAGAAAGAGTGTATATCAAACCCGTTTCAATGAACAGAGCAAACATTTTTCCTATCTTTGCATGTATGTCTGTGGTAGCACTCAGATTATTCCATATTTCATTCCTGCTTCTCCTAAAAGATGAATGAGAAACAAGTGAATGAGGAATGTGAGCGCTAGACTTCAACTGACCATGCTTTAATCGAAATTATCGATGTGGTAATAAAATTGGTCAGAACAGAAAGCACTAGTGTTCCGACTTGTGTCACATTAATTCCTTGATTAAGCTGATGACGAAGTTGCACAGTTTCCGTGTTAACGACTTTCATAAGAATGATGCGAATGGCGATCGTAGTAATCACGGAAACTTCGAAGGGCGGTCAAAAGATCGCCAAATATATGAGAAATCAAATCCAGCATCGACTTACGTGTGCTAAGGCAAAATATGAACAAGCATATTTTCAGAGCCTTTGTTCCATCAGTCGAACACAATACCCAAGCGCGCCATAACACCACTCCATCGGTGAGAACGTACTGCCCGATATCACATCAATCCAGAAGCATGTAAACAAATTGGCTACACACACATTCACCGACATTAATGCGTTGAAAAAGGTAATGTAATTGGGTGTGATGCCAGCATCGGGATCCGGAGAGAGGAACCAAACCTGAATTGACTCAAACAATATAGCAACTGAAGCTATCCAGGACGCGGTCGATTGAATGAACATGAATATTATCGTTGCAAACAGAATTTTGCGCTCTTTGGTCGTAAGTCCTCGACGTCTTAATTTCGAGGTCAGATATACATTCTTTCGTTGTAAAACGAGAAAGGCTCACAGCATGATGTAGGAAGAAATGGGAACCAGGACAACGTATATCCCTGTCAATCGCACAAAATGTTAGACATTGTTGAGTTCGCTCGTAAATTGCACGACATGCCATATATAATAGTCTGGAGTACAACAGCAATAACATGGCCGCTACTGCCATAGAGCAGGGCCAATGCATGTTCGTGCTCTTCAGCGCTGTTTTGAGACATACGAACCAGACGACAGGACTGAAAAAAAAAGAGTGCAACAAAGCAGAGGTAAGAGGAGTATGGAGGGCCTCAGGAACTGCGCTGACAATAAGTATGACGGAAGTATATTACATACGCGGCTGCCCCAGAAAGCCATTGGAAGACCGCTGGTGTCTCCTCCATCAGGCTAAACGCAAAACGCAAGGTCTGGAATTTGGTTGGCAAGACACTGCAAATGCGGGACAAGCATTTTGGTCTGCCGATGGATAAATAACTGTAGCATATAGAAGCTTCATTGACAGTTCCGACAAGGACTTACCGGCCAATTGTTCCTGAGCGTTGTTTCCCGGTGAAAGTTGATTCAGACTCGGTATACAATGCAACGTAATTTTGACAAGCAAGTATACGTATGTAGAAAATGGCTACGCGTACGATAGGCGCCCTGTTACTCATATTTGATGTATTGATCACGAGGATCCCGCCGGATCAACATTTGAAATTTTCTTTTCGACTTCAAACCACCTCCGTCTTGCCTCCGTTATATATCAAATGGTATGAGAGCTGGAGAATCTGTCGAGAATGTTCTCGATACTCTTCGTCCAAGAGAGTTAACAAAAGTTCATATTTTTTTTTTGTCTAACGTTCGTTGCTCTGCGGACGCCGGAGACTAGATTACGTCAGGGTAAACAGGTCAAGGTACACCACTGTGGGGTAGGTAGTGGAAGTGCATATGATATTGATAATCTTTCTTGATTTCCTGAAACCGAAATCGGTGATAAGGAAGACCTTTGTACAGGACGAACGAAAAAAAAACACTTATAGATGACTGTAACTGCAGCTAGATACTGGTTATTCGTGTTTCAAGGCTATTAAATGTTCAAATCGGAACGCATTTTCCTCGATTTTCTAGCTCCGAGCGGCCCTTTATATCAGTGCTCTATCTTATCCGCTCTTATTCGTCATCCGGATCCGTCAAATCATCAGGTTCCGTGGATCGCATCGTTCGAGCTCTTGACTGAGCCGTATTATATTTGTTTAGCATCTTGATTTTTTTCTTTTCGTCCTTTCTCCCTGCCCTCTCGCTTTCTAGGGCCGGTCGACTCAAGTATGTCCGCGGAAGTTGACGCGTCCATTGTCGCTCTGGGATACGATCTGTGAGTTATGATTTTGCTTAAGACGATCTTCGTTCATATCTAATGTCGCTGCTTTAGATTGGCGGAAAAGGTGATGAAACTTTCGCTGTACAGAATCAGCGGAGGAGTTGACTGAACTTTATCAGCGTTATTGGGTCGGGATTACAGCACTCTGGACATATGAGTATTTCCTCACCCTGATGGATGAGGTGCGTAGCCAAGGTTCAGTCCGTGTCGCTCCTCGCTAAAAATATAATGGCAGGTTCAATATATCTGGAGCGGTAGCAAGAACTTGGTTTTCTGGCTCTACTTTTTGGTATGCTCCGTTCATCCTAGTAGCTGGCAACATTCAACCCGAATGGACTTTTCTAGAATCGATATTTAACTTTTATCATAATTGTTGTCACTTGTGTCGGTAGGTGCGACCTTGGTGCTAGTGGAGGCCCTCTTACGTACTTTCCATTGCATCTTGCAGCGTATTTTTCACCATATTGGACTGAGCCTGTGAGTCGTAAATCACTCGGACATGATCTTTCCGCTCTAATTCGGATGACAGATGTTCGTTCCACCTCAAAGTCGCCGCGCCTGATCATTCAACTCACCTGACAATCCTTTATGCAGATGCTTTCGATACGGCTACGTGGAGCAAATAGAGACGCTGATCATGTCAACCATCGCCGAAGCCCTCGTTTTACTTCGGTACGTTTTTCCTCCTCGATCGCCGGGGTATCAGGTTTACGAGTATCTTCCAGGGTATACGCTATGAGTGGACGTAAATCAGTTGTCCTGTTCTGCGCATTCCCCATTATCCTATGCCAATGGGCGCTGTTGATCTATCAAGCCAGTCAATCGTCTAATGGAACTGATAATTTGGCGTTACTCCTTTCCCGTAGAGATCTTGCTCTCCCTACACTGCCTAGTGCAGACGCCTACCATTGTACGTGGGCTAAACTTTTCCTGGAGTTGGCAGATCACTCATCATTATTTGATATCGATTCACAGTGTGTATTTCGATACCCGGCCAAACAGTGTAAGCTTCTTTCGGATTTTCCTTAGCACCGGTGAACTAGATTGAATACGTCACGTAGATTACCATTCGGCGTAGGATACTTGTCTCTGCTCATTGTATTTGATGGGCTGGCGGTGCTTGCAATCACCTTCATGGTGATGCGGCAGTCCGAGTCTTTACAGCTTATGCCGATCCTGAAGCTGATTCAGAGAGACGGTCTTCTGTATTTTGCCGTGCTTTTTTCGAGCAACTTCGTGTGGCTTATACTATCGCTGTATGCCAGGGTAAGTCGATTGTAAACATCTGATTTAAGCTCATATCTCATGTGCTTGTTTGACTTTTCAGCCTGGACTGCGCTTCATGCAAAATCAGTGAGTAGCGAATTCCGTATATCCCAATCACGGTCTCACCGATGGCGCTCTCCCTTTGGAAACATAGACCGGCGATGGTGTGAGTTTAATCTCGATTTTTACTTCTTTCGTTCTGGGTCGCTCAATCAACAATCGTGTGGTAGAATATCAAGCATCATGGTTAACAGAATTACCATCAACCTTAAGAAGGCGTCGCAGAAGAAGGTAACGGTTAGCTGGGGAATAGTTCGGTCTGTGAACGAGGACGAAAGGAGGATTCGTCACCCTGACGGTAGGAACCCGTCTACACACATTGAGCTGAACGAAATTAATGAAAGCGATGTGGGGGTCGCATCTTAATATTTAACTTGATAATCTACAATTGAACTACGAATCAACGATAATATACTCACTCGCCCTTCCGTCCGAACCAAGCCCAAACTTAGACCCTTTTCCTAACGAACCATGCCTGAAACGACGCTACAACCACAGAAGGTCTCTAATTTACCTAAACACGCCATTCGAATCCAGACTCTCGTTTAACTGCTCGTACACCTCCAGCAGCACAGTCACTCGTTCACGAAATACGACAGCTGAAATGATTGGGAAACAGTTCAAGCATAATTAATACGCTGAATACCTGATGCAATTTAGTAGTAATACAATCAAAATCGCAGAGATCATTAAGAAGATTTAGGAGGATGCAGTCCAGATGTATAACCATGTTGGGCATCCTTTTCCTCCATTTCCAGCTCTTCTTCCCACTCCTCTTCACTCTCGACGTCTTCCTCCAGCTGGTCCTTCTCCAGCTTCATCGCCCTCTCCCACGTCTTTTCATCAACACGTTCCTCATCTGCGAGATCCTCCGCAATCTCAATATCAGCAATTGCCTCATCTGCAAAAAAAACAGTTAGACAATGATGAATAAAACATGCAAAAGATAACCGTCTCAACATACCATTTTCAGCAGGCATAACCACGATCCACAAGACATTATTCGTCGACCAATGTTCCAATAGATTCGCATTCGCAACCTGGCGTTCTACCCTGCTCATCCCGCTGAGGAGACCCTGTCGTTGACCCTTTTGCATCCTCCGATAAGCTTTACGTTCTGCTCTGGCTTCCCTCCGCGCCGCTCGGTAGTCCATGTACCCACCGCCGTAGCTCATCCCTGCCGCCGCACCGCCGACTATAGGCGTAGGCATGACCATCGGACCCGGACTCGGACTCGGACTCGGACTCGGACTCGGACTGCGACTAATCCTCCTCCTCCCTCTCCGTCCATACGGATAGTCGCCAGTAGCGACACCAGCAGCTTGTATCTGCGCCCAAGCTCTCCTCCTCTCCTCATTCCTCTTCTCCGCCTTATTCTCCTTCAGCTCGTCAAACTTGATCCCCCATGAGTTTACAATCTCCATCACACCCTGCGGCCTCGCAGGTGGAGGTAAACCTTGCGTATACACAGGGAGAGTAGCCCCGGGGAAGGTATGTTCCAGAAGCGCGAGTCGGCGCATGAGGACGGGCGAGTTGATAGGATCTCCTGAGTAACCCGAGGGCGCTATCGGCGGAGGCTTATCCGCGACGGCGTGGATGATGCGTTGCGCGATAGGGGCGATGATAGGGATGGGGACTTTGAGAAAGACGGTGCTCACCCCCCGGCCAATCTTGTTGATCGTTTCTCGGGTTTTGCTCGATTCACCTTCGAGGTGAGACCCAGCAGGAGCGACGAGACGGAGCATGGCTGGGGTGGTGCACAGACGGACGGATAGACCGCGTGGTTTGAATAGGTTGCGATTGGCAGCTCGAAGATAGCGATCTGTCAGGGTTTTAGAAAGGACTCGTAGACCGACTTGGGCGCCGGTAGTGATTGCTATGCCTGCTATGATTGCCCAATGATATGGACTAAACGGGGGAAGCAAGGGGGAGATAAGAATTCACTATTGCGGGCTAGACTGAATGACATACACGAAACCGATTATCTGACCGACAACGCTCACAACCCTCAACGGTGGGCTAGCGACGATAGCTAGATTGAGGCCATCGATGAAGGAAAGGAACATGTCTTGAGTGATTCCAACGGTCTCGAGAGCGGGATTGTACCCTCGAGCAAACGCGGATGCTGGATTGGCGCTTACACTGATTCGAGGGATACACAAGGGTAATAGTTTTGGGACGTCGTCTGGGCGATATGGAGGAGTCTCGCCTTGAGCGGCAGCTGGAATGTAGGTTTGAATGAGGATATCGGCATCTCGAGTAAGCTGGATCCCAGTCGATTTTGCATTCGAATTCGGTGGTTCTTTACTCGAGGATGAGCTAGAAGATGCGTGGAATGGGGGCGGTGGATATGAAGGAGGAGAGTAAGACATGGATATGGATTGAAAGTAAATGAGTTGTCTAAGCTGATATGTATATGATAAATATATACCCAATCGATACTAGATCCTTGTCATAGAGTCTGAATACCTCCGTCGGCAATCGTGATCAAGCCATCGGCGTTCCCAGCGACAATGAAGGAAAGCTGTAAAAAGCTGTCCTCGCACGAGGTAGGCAGGTATGAACTAGGGTTAAAAGTCTATGGGCGTCGTCTCTTCCCGCTGATATTGTGACATGGGCGGATAATGTCAAAATACCCGACGCAGCACAACGCCCAACGGAGGTTTTTGATGTCACTGGCGAAATTTCATCGATGCTTCCAAATGAATCAATGATTAGGATGCAATTCCGATGGAACTTTGTTGATCGTAGAACCCAGCCACCTGCAGCCACTACTGCGCATGCATAACTTGCACGAAATTTTGAAGCCTTTCTCCTTTCAGTACTATTGCTATCTAATGAAGTACCATTTCGCTAAAAAAAGATTGAATAACCGCAGTCATCAAATTCTGCAAGAAAATTAAGTAAAAGATGAAGTCGGACAGGAAGGGAGAGGGGTAAGTATTAAAATGCCCCCCCGTACCATTTTCTAGTTTCAAACACAGGACGGAGAAAAGCCCGCAAAATGGAAGACAAGCCAAACGGCTCTATATTTGTGAATACAATGAAGACAAGATATTAATAGCGGGGGGTATTTTGAAATAATCACAGATGTCTCAGACACGTAAACGGCGGAACGACCTAACGTTCTCCTCGTCGATTGGAATCTCATCAAACAATCAAAAGCCTGCGGAACGTTTCTCGGTTCAAGCGTGGGTACCGTTTGATGACCACGACTTGCCTTCTACCACCATCATCCCAGCGTTAACGCTCAACGCTCATCCTCATATTCGTCTCTTGCCAAGAGTACATCCCTCCATCAACGTTCTTCCATCGCTGGTCATCTAGGTTGACGACTCCATCCACCTTTCCATCCGCCGGTGGTTACGGGACTGTTCAAGCTTCGAACACGTCCATACATCTTTGGCTGACGCGTTCAAAGGTTCACGCAAGGTTCAGCGTGTTCAGGCTAGACAGAGACGACACTGGGAAGGAAAGGAGGCTTGAGATGGTATAAGGGAGGCGAGGAGAAAGGAAGGCGAGGGGAAGGAAAGGCGAGCATGGCGTGTAGTCGGCTTGGAACGGAAGTAAGAACGAGGTTTTCTCGTTCTCTCGAGCTCACCTAGTGACATACGAAGCGCTGTTGCTTTCGTTGCTTTGGTGGCCCGAGTCGTCAACCTCCGAGTTCAACCAATCCGTGTAGGTTTCGTATCTGAGCCCAGAAACGAAAGGTACGATTCGACTTTTGAGCCGTAGGAATCCTCTAATCGAGGACTCGTTTCAGACCTTTTTCTTCTATGGTCTCCTCGAACCTTTGGCCGCCACTAAGGACGGTCGTTTGCTCTTCCAAAACGAGCTCAGACTCGAACGAGTCTTTCTTACCAAACCCCAGGACATCTCTACTCGCCGCAACAGCCCATCTAGTCTCTGTCCTTACAACAGGCGTCCACCTCTCGCTACGCCCTGCGTGAGTCGCTTGGCGGCTCTGTTCACCCAACCACGGTAAGGATCTCTCTTCGTGGATCCCCGCTTCTTCCTTTTCGTCGGGACGTAGATATACCGTTGTTCGTGGCCTCTCCAAATTTTTGCTACGCCGTCTATTACGAGTCACATACATTCTCGCCCAACTTCACCTGTCCCCACGTCTCCGAAAGAACGATATACGAAATACGGCGATATTCTCAGAACGACGACCTGGACATATTAGAACTCCCCAAGTCTGTCATTTCGGTTCATCTTCATCTCCTCGAAATCTTTACCCATCGTTCATGAGCAAACGTGTCTTCGCTCATGTCCGTCAACCACAACCATGTCTAGAAACCAGTCTACGGTCATTCACATGCGCGGCATACGATGTTGACGAACGCTGTTTCGGTCAGCTTGATTTCGGATTTTTACGCTCGAATCCCTCGACCGGATGCGAATACAAAATCTTTCCCCACATCTTCGTAGCATATTATACCCTGAACGCTGTCTCTCCGGCAACTCTGTCCACCACTCGGTACCCAGTGGAAGGACCTTGGCAATTTCGTGGCGTAGGCAAGGGCTAGAGTAAATTTTCACTTCATCTTCCCTCTACCCTCCGCTTGTATATTGAATACCATTACGATATACAGTTACAACGCGAAAAAGCTTGCGCAGGATACGTCGAAAAACTTGGGTATGGAATTTTGGTTCAAGGTATGTTCGATCGTTACTCGGATTTTACGGTACGCTGATTCTTCTTATTCTTCCCATCAGCTAAGTTCCTTCTCTTTGCAAAATGGGACCGCAGGATTCAGCGTCAATACGATCTGATCTTCACCTCAACTCTCCGCTGTCGGAATTCGCGGGTCTTAGCTCTCGACGGGACAATAGATTTGAGTACGGGTAATTGACAAGCCGGACAAATCGAATGCTGTCCAATGTGGTCGATATTCGGACTTTGACATCCCAGGTATGAATCGCTACCATTCACTTGCTGAAAACTCATAAACCTATCACCTTTTCAGTCTTCAGCAGAGCACCGTCACCGGAATCGGAACTAGCTAGCACTCATGCAATGGATCGAGGATGCCCGAAAGACGTTCCATCTGCTCTTCTCTTCCTTTTCTTTGGTTCACTAGCTAACGTCTTGAACTTCTACTCCTCATGTGTTTCTTACTTCCCATGCCTGATTGGTGTGCATAGTCGTACGCCGCTACCTGCTTTTCGAATATCTTTTTTCTCAAACATCTATCTTGCGAGCCTTAACGATTTCGGTTGCTCTGGGTGCTCATTCTCTCGGACTGTCATGACTGAACTTGGGGAAATGTCCGATTCGACTGAAGATGGGTGTGCTAGACTTGATTTGAGGCATAAAAACTAGTCGATATCAAGGCTCTCTGTACTTAGCTAGAGAAGTATTAGCAGTAGTATGTTTGAACCTTGGCCAAAGCGTCCCGGCATACAAGATTCAGCAAAATGTGGCGGTGTTGAATTTTGCTTGAATTTTGCAATGTGGGTTGACTTCACTGTACAGTTGAAGATTTTGTCTATACGGCATTTTAAACCCAGCCATCAGAACTTTCAGCTCATCTTGATCACCAACGTCGATTTTGAGCCACTCAACTTTTTCAAGCCCCACATATCATAGTCAAAATTGTAAAACTCGAGCTTTTCCTTCTGGATTTTCACTGACAAGGGTTTTTCGCAGCCTAGATAATTTTTATCTGTATCGATAATACCCTATGGGCTCCTTACCCCAGTACCGTCATTTTTTCCATCACTTCTCCGCAGAGAAGCAGTCTTCATTCGTGGCACCACATTGGCCGCTGCCACAAGATACAATTTCGCGCTCATACTATCAGAATCTTGACTACGGCTTCCCGAAGCTAGCCAGTACCGACAATCATCGGCCACTGGAAACAGGTGTTCAAGTCGAGATTAATCCCAATTTTGGTGGCGTAGACTGGGACATACAAACCTGTCGGTCTCACAGCGTCCAAGAACGCAGCCATATTGATTATTCCGTATCTGCGCCAAGGCGATCATCGGGCCACTACCAACACTCACCTTTCGGAGATGTCAACTTTACCCCATCGCACAGTACATTCGGTCTTCAGCCTGACTCAAGCCTTGGATATCTCGCCTATCCTTCCCCGTGGGTGCCCCAAGAGGATCCCGTCGCAGTCACTCCAAATCCCCAATCTGACTGGTCAGAAAAGCCGTTCGAGTCGAGGTATGAAGGGGTTAGGGCACACTCTACTGACTTACCCCAGCAGAGCTGGACGGATTTTCATGGATTTTTGGAAAGTCCAGTGGGCGATCACGCGATTAACACCAATCACCGAGGCCCAGCAGAGCCTGTTTCTCCGTTTTCCTACGATAGCTACAGCCTTTCGAATCCTCCTACTTCATCACTCTCCCTCTCCCCGACGGATGACCATATTCAGCCGTATGTTCTCGAGACCACCCCCACTGAGCCCGCACAACAAAAGCGTCGGAACGTTAGTTCTCCTGCCATAGTACAAGCATCACGTTTGCGACGTAAAATTGACCCACAGAGTGGCACAGCGCAACCGTCACGATTCCATTGTCCTGATAAGAGGTGCACAGAGCTTGGCGTCGGGTTCACCGCCAAACATAGACTTGACGGTTTGTGTTCCATTATATTGGCCCTCATAACTTAGCTAAGCTTGCATCATTTTCAAGATCATCTGCTCCGACATGCAGGCAAGAAGCCCTTCCATTGCACTGTATGCTGCGATGTCAATGCTTCATTCACTAACAAGTCCGAGCTACACAAGCACCAGAAAACCAAAAAATGCTCAAAGAATGTGAGCTTACTTACCGTTAGCTCTCATCAGTTAGCCTGAACAAACGGCGTAATTTTACCAACGATGTTATTCCTTGACATTTGCTCAATTCTTGCTTTAGTTTATTTGACTATTTGAATGTTGCCTATGGGATTCACTTGTCTTGGGTGTAGTGAATCGACTTTAGAAGTAGACGTAGAGTTACATTTATCACTGACACCACTATGTAGCCCAAAATCCGATGCTAAGACACTCTATAAATCTACATATAGCCCCTGTACATATCGAATTAGTATACAATCGCAATTGGTCATTGATTATTTACCCAATAAAGAATTATATCACCAGCTTTGACCGGTCTATCAATCATATAACGAAAACGCAAGCAATATCTGCTCTAGAACAAAAATTGACTCGATTTAAAGGTAGGACAAGCTTGTATTTAAAAAAACACCGAGACAACGAAGAGGAACGATGGGGTGATTGTCCCTATCTTTTTAATTTAATGGTTTCGAGGCTTTCGTATAGCTGTTCTCTTCGCCATCTATATCATTATATATGGTGCAAAGATATTCATATTTCATTGAAAACTTACTTCCTTCATTTGTTCTCGTTCATCTTAAACTACTGTCATCTCATAGCACTTTCCGTAGGTATCTGCCACTGCTACTGTTAACTCTGGGAACTCAAAGAACGGAATAGAAACAAATATATATTCGAGGACTTAAACAAGCATTTAACAGGGGGAGAGAGGCCATCTTCGATCAGGGCAGTGGTACAGTCTTGTTTTTATATATGATTTTCCCCCTTGTTCATGCTCTGAAGTTTGACTACTCCGGAACTCTTTCGCATGCCGGGGAATATGAAGAAGCCATATTCTATTTCTCTTCACTTCTCGTCGGAGAGTAGCTTAGAGGAACTTGAGAACCGTTGATCCACTGTACTTGATTAATGTCCATCGCAATGAGATGAGCACCACGGAAAGGATAGCCACTCAACCTCGTAAACCATTTTCCTAAAAGCCCTGGCCTCAATAATATATAAAGGTACTCAAACAGGTATGTACATCTCATACTCGTGATTGGCATAGACTTGACTAAACCTCCACTCAAACTAGCGGGGGACACTTCCCCCAACCATCCTTTTATCCTGGTAATGAGCTCGCAATCAATTTCACTTGCAGACATCAGCATATCTCAGGAGGGTTATATATATGACAAACAATGCGCAGAAGACGAAGACATTCCATACCTGGCTCCAGGGAGATGGTCTGGAGCTTTAATGGTCAGGTCTGATCGAGTCTGGTATTGTTTCGGGACGTACAAGAAGGGATATGCCGAGATGGGCGGGGAAGAGCTTGAGGCTTTGTCAGAGAAGCTGAGTGGAATGTAATTTGTCGACGAGATAATAGGTCAAGTGTTTATAATCAATTTTGTATTAGGCGAAGGGATCGGTAATGGTCAAAGAGGTTCGTGCAATTCAAGTCCCAAAAAATACGTACTGCAGTCAATGGAAAGAGCCAGGACTCGGACTCCTCGAAGAAAGCCAACCACAAGTTTGCGACAGCTCCAAGGGTAGAGCTGTAGGAGCGGATTGCAGATGGACAAATCGGGTTGGCGAAAGTGACGTTCAGTTTAGTTTCGTTCGATGAGGAATTGGGAAGGTTCTGATTGACTTGAACTTGTCATCCGGTTTATATACTACTTATCTTGGCAGGAGAAGTAATAAATACTCTTTTTTTTCTTTCGGCCATCCCGATGCGTCATCATTAACATAATGGCGGCAAAACGGTACAAGCTGAAAGATAAAGAGAGGAAGGACGACCCATATGCTTACTAGCCTCCACATTGATGTCCAATTCGAAACCTGAAGGCAAAGCTGTCGTGTTCGAACGTGGTTCTTACCGGTCCACTCCCATTTCTCGAGGTCTTTTTATCCTCCTTCGCGCTCTTGACCTCCCTATTCAATACGCTATCCTCTCTTCCAGAGCCCTAGGTACTCCTCTGATTCACGCTCTCGGAGGAGTACCCATCCCACCTACCGGACGCCCTGTATATGTTCTGGGCACTAGCCTTGGACTGTCGCCTCAACGGACAATCCTCTTGGGATGGCAGTAGGTTCGTTTGTCAAGCAAAGCTACTGGGTGAGTACTATCACTCGGGAGCCAATTTCTCCTGCTGGAGCAGGACTAGCAGGGGCATTGAATACGTTCTATAATGGCGCAAATACACTCTTGTTCATCAACACTGCAACGTCAGTGTTGAGCTATGCTTCCGTCGCCTTCAATGAGACGCGATTACCGATTCAGACTCTGGTTGGGATTGGGTTGTACATTTTCGGAATGGGGTTTGAGTGGATTTCGGAAATGCAGAGATTGAGGTTTAAAAAAGATGTAAGGGACAGGGGACGACCGTACACTAAGGGATTATTCAGATTCGCCAGGCATGTCAATTATGGTGGATATGTTCTTTGGAGAGCAGGCTTTGCGACTGCAGCAGCAGGGTGGCTGTGGGGAACGATTGTATCAGGATATTTGAATTTCGATTTTTCAAGGAGAGCAATCCCGGAGCTCGATGAGTATTGTGGAAAGAGAGTAAGTGTGTAAGAAAAGAATTCGTATATCTAGAGACTGACTCTTCGCAGTACGGTGAGGAATGGTTTCATTACAGGAAATCTGTGCCGTACAAACTATTCCCTTTCATTTTCTGATTCTTCGAGTACCTTACAAATAGGAAGAGATATAAATATATGTGATTGCTTTGGATCAAAACTCTGGAGCCCGGCAGAAATTACTACGATACAATTATAAGAATTCATGTTATTCGATTGTATTTAAGCAACTTCTTCAACTGCCGCCGGAATCAATGCTTCCGCCCCAGGACGTACAGTAAAGGTACAGTCGAAATACGGCGGAAGACTAATCACGGTATCTCAGAAAGCTTCGGTTGAATAAAACAATGGACAACACTCACCTGTTAATAGAATTTGTATATTGGATTTTAGCTGGATCGAGGCATTTACCATCTTCCGCAATCGGTTCGCCAATCTCATAGATGGATAAAATTGACGCAATAGCAATCCATACCACATCACGTCCTATAACTAGAAAGAAGGACGATCACCAGTAAATATTGGGATGGAAAAAGCGCAAAATAATGTTACCCCGACCAGGACATCTTCTCCTACCGAAACCAAACGCGCCATCTGCATCAGGTATGGCCATATTTCGGGTTCCGTCAGGTAAGAGGAAACGCTCAGGATTGAAATTGTGGGGAGAAGGTCCATAGATTGAAGCGTCGTGCATTACCGCCCAAGCATTCCCACATATCATCGTACCTTTAGGAATCAAATAACCATCATAATAATCATCTTGGGTAACTGAATGGAATACACCGAAAGGAGCTAGAGGATTCCAACGGAAAATCTCATTGAGGACAGCGTCGAGATATGGAATCTTTCCAAAGTCCGAGAAATCTGGCAGACGGTCTGGCCCGACGACGGCTATGATAGAGGCATAGGCTTTTGCTTGTATCTCGGGGAAAAGACCCATGGTCAGCATGAAGGAGCAGAGGGTTCCGACAGTCTGTTCAAGTCCTGTGAGCTTTGAGAGTGACACGAATTTTAGTTATTTTTTTCCTTACCGCCCCAGCACCTCCTGCGCAAAGAGTAATTCAATAAGTGTGCCATTACAAAAGTAATTCGAATACCTAGATACGCCTCAGCGAGAATACTGCGCATGGTGCTCTCTGAACATGAAAGTGAATCGTTTCGCAGGGATGTGATAAGATTAGTAGCCACGCAAGGTACTGCAGTGCCCGCATCCTGTGGATCGGGTGTGATGAGAAGCTATAAAAATAATCGGTGCTAAGAACACACCATCTTGGATTTGACATGTTCATAAGCTTCGGTTTGGACGTTATCACTGAGGATCCGCCACTCCGAAGTTTTACGCTTGAACTTCGCCCCGGGGAACCAAACTGGTATGTGTTTGATAATGGGGAAAATATCGACTATAGAACATTAATATTTGCACTCGTTAGAAAGGCTGACCACGCACTCACCCAGATATGGAGAATGAAAAGCTTCTGTCAGTGCACTTATCATAGACTCCGCGAGACAAACAAAGTAATCCTCTTCTGATTTCGGTCTTATACCAAATGTTGCAGAAAGGATTGCGTCGGCCGTTAAGCTAGGAGCAAATCATTGACGCAGGTATGAATATGGTCAAAAGGTAACGTACAGTTGAATGTGTTTGGTATAATTAATATCACTGTTCAAGAGACGTGGAAGCAGGCGCCTGGCGGATTGGAGGGCGTGAGGCCTCACTACCTCAGTGTTGAACTCGCGCATAAATGTACGGCGATGCTCTAATAGAAGGCTTTTCAGCGAGACACGATCCGCAGGTAGAATGGAGCCACTCACCTTTCCAGGTGCGACCGTAGGGCATCAGGCCAAATACCCAGGTTAACCCCATCCTACAACGTCGTTAGCGGAAGCGTATAGATCAGGAGATCTATTACTTACAACTCCAGCATAGTGGATTTCGGCCTTCAAAATGCAGTCAGATTCAGGTTGACGGCAGGTTCAGGTATGAGATATACTGTACCTATCCGAATAGATTGCTGAACGTTTTACCAAGAGATCCTGTACACTGCGAGTCGTGTTGAGGTAAAGAATCCAAACGCCCGGGAGACGAATCAAAAGCATATCCGATCCTGAATGATGCTCAGCGCTCGAACTCAGCAGTAACACCAAATGACAGACCAATGTCCTCGCTCCATTTAGAAAAGACTTTCCACGGATCCTTCGTTGGGATGTCCAAAATGTTCCCAATTATGGGCCAGCCCTTTGGCCCGGGAGGAGCTGGTCCTTTAGGTCGACGAAAGAGAACCACGGTCAGGATGAGAGTCGATATGAAAAGAGCAGCTGTTAACATGAAGGGCAGTCGAATAGTTGGGAGTGTGCGCAAGTTTGGGCTTTTTGAATGCGGATGGCCAAGAAAAGTGGCGAAGATCGGCTTCAAAATTCTGTCTAAAATCTAGCTTTTCACTGAACAGTGACGGGAAAGGATGTGGATATGAACCTTGTTCATGTTGTAGACAATTGTACTGCGGTAGTGTGACCATGAACTGCTTACTTCTCGTTGAATGTAGAAATGTCAAAAGTTGACTTGCAATTGCAAGGAATCCAAGATGTTTATTCCTCACCCAGACGATCTTCAGACGTATACCAAATCGGATTGCTGGTGCAGCCACGATTTACCCTTTCGGGTATCTGACGTAAGAAGTGTTAGTACCAAATGGATGTACGTACCTAAAAGAGTTCTAAAATTCTTAAGATGGCTCTAAAAAATTGTCCGCTTTAGAATAGCATAAGAACGCTAAAACGGAAGGAACATGATCTTTTGAGATTTTTCACTTAAAGAAATTGGACTATGATCCTACAGGTCAAATATAATCGAGAGGTTCCGGAGTAGCTGAGCTTCGAAAGTCTGGTACATGGACCTTCCTAGGATGTAGGCGCTAACGTCAACCTCGCCTTGGGGGTCAGTGTAAACCCGGCTTGTGATTTTGTAAATTATATGTAGGCTAGATGTTATGTGCTAGATAGCTAATTGCGTAGTTAAGTGGAGTGGAAAAACGAAATGAACAGAAAACGCTACTGAGGTTCAATATTCTGACCTCGAGATTCATTACAGGTCCAACCAACACTACGCCGGTGCGGAAGCGCTGGAGCTTAAGGAGTTAAGATTCTCATTTCTGGCCGAAGTTGTGCGAAGTGAACGGAATAAAGGAACACTTACTATGCAGATCTTGTCCGACACATACATATTTAGCTCCCGGGATAGCCTTATGCATTCGGCAGCCATGAAACGGGTGTCCAAATAACACTGCATTGCCACTTCGAGCGTCGAAGCATTTGCACAATGTTCAGAGATTCTGACTTCCTCAGAGCTCCAAGGAATATACGTGAGCCAATAATAATGCTGTGGACGTATGGATGCAACGTTCAGAGTCACGCGCCACGACTCGGCTATTGAGACTCGGCATTGATCTAGCGCCAAAATGTAGGCTTGCCCAAATCAAGACTCCGAGCTGAACTAGCCCTTGCCGCGGCTTTCAACGGCTTTAGTCCATTCCAAACGAGGTATGTGGTCCGAAAATCCTTGGCTACCAACACCTGGATTTTTTATCTCCATCTCCTGGAATGAAATTGAAAAAAGAGAACAAGATGCCATTATGATTGCTTGTTTTAGTCTAGTTCACAGATAGATGTAGCATTTCAGGATGTTAGTTCCCTGCGATCGCTTTCTTTTCCTCCTCAGCCATCGGAATACAGCCTTGCGCTACGAATACAAAAACTAGATCGTATAGTGGAGGGACAATTCGGCGACTCAGTCATACATAGTTTAGGACATCAATTGGGTTATGAGTTGATGACTTCAAGCTTATCATGCAGTAAAGTCGACAAGGAACAATAAGGGGCAACTATACGCCATCGGGGGCTGATCGCTGGCGTATACTATACACCGCCAGGCTGGTTTGACTTGCTTTTCTACGCTTTATATTTGGTCTACTCGGTTTTTTCCTGAATTTCTTTATAATTCGTGAGTCATCATTCTGCTCGTAATTCAAGATTGAGACCGCTCAGCGGACCACCTACTATAGACTTGCGATCGAGTCAACATGAATTTATTTAACACTCGAAAAAGAAAATCGACTTGTATTCAAGCAATTTATCAATTGAATGATTACTTCCCGTGGAGGTTGCCTAACAATTTACAAATGATGGATTCTTTGAACTTGTTGGATGATGAATTGCTTTCCTCCGATTTTCATAATACAAGGTGAATGCCCGTGGAAAAATTTATGTTTTTTTAAAAATATTTTACGGCCTAGTAAGTGCCTGCACCACACACGATACTCACTCCGAGGCTGTCGACGTAGTGGGCAGGTAGTGGGCAGGTGTTTGTCAGCCTAGCTCCATCGTTAAATCGGAATGGATCCACTGTGGGTCAGAATGCCATCAAGGCACTTTCAGAAAACGTCGACTCGACGACGTTTGTAATTTGTCCATTTATGCACAGCAGTGTCGGTTTTTCGGAGGTTTTTTCGGACATTTTTTCTTACCGAGCAACTTCTGAGTAAGCTAACTTGCATCTTGACACCGTTCAATCGTCAACAGCGTGTAAACATCGTATACGTATACCAATCTCCTGGTCAATCCGTCATTAAGATAATGATTCTCAAGTTGAATTGAAATCATTATTTACAAGCCATATGTTATCAAGGCTCCACTGAGCCCTCAGTTTCCACTCCGACTCATCCAGGTGTATCCATTGTTAAATCGGCTCCCATCGCAAGGACTCGGGGAAAGCTCTAATTTTTTGAGGCGCGGGGCTCGGGTTCCAGCTCAAAATCAATTATGCAAGCTCAATTTCTGCGAATATTCAAATGTCAAGGCTATCTTAAGTCCGCTTTGGGTCTAGTACTGACTGTACTTGCGCTTACTCTTGGCCTCTGACATCCTTAATCATTTTCAGCGCAGTGCTCGTTTCTAGATCATGCATGAGGGTTATACCCTCGCAAAAGTTATGTGTGGGAGGGGGGGATGATTAGTAGATGGTATTCTTGCGACCGACATGCAAAGGACGGTGCCACTTAGCAGGATCTTTCCTACCAAAACACTGTATCGATCTATACGCGATATTTCGATGACGTAGTCACCCCAAATATTAGTTCATTCAATCAAGTTAGTATATGGACTTCGTTCATTCTACTATTGCTTTGTGATATAAAAGTATGCCTATTTTAATTGTGATGTATGAAAGAATCGCGGAAAGGCCAGTACAGGGCTTGGTGAATTGAAAAAGTCAATACAAACGGTTTTTTCCAAGAATTTACGATTGTGCGGTTCCGGATCATGACGCGTCCAGCTTGTGGACTATTTCATACGCATAACAGGTCATTGAAAAGAATTGAAGCTCCTGCCTAAGTTCTGAATCTAGGTCTAAAAATTCTTCCTCAGGCTAGGGACCGGAGCATGTCTATGAGCGTTGAAGACATGTCGATAGAGTTTTGATTGGGTGTCCACCTTGCAGGGCTGTGCTGTACCAGTCTGCCATAGGAGCCGCTTGAATGATTAACCGCTTTTTTTTACTTCAAAGACGTAGACGAATTGTTGCGGCACTTTAAAGTTCTCCGGACCTAAGATAGCCGCGGCAACCTTATTCACTCCGAAGCTGTCGATATAGTGGGGCAGGTGACCGTGGAGTCGTTACTGTACATGTAGAGCTAAGTCAGATACCACTAAAGTTGGAAGAAATCCAGAGTTCAGACGGCGTTTATGAATTATCCATCTACTGGTATTGTTTCTTCAGACATTTTCATTACCGAACTGCTCCTGGGCGACTTACATCTTGATTGCAACGACGAGGAGATCGAGGTATGTCGACTATTGACTTTGAACTTATCGTCGTTTCATTGCAAATGTAATGTTATTAGAGCTCCAAAACCCTCAGATCGACTCCTCAGCAAGTGTCCCTTGGATTTGTCTGATTGTAGAAATTTTAGTCTTGACATAATTATTCTTTTTAGCGGGAGCATAGATGACGATCTAGGATCAAAGCTTGGTCGCAGGTATTCTCTATCTGGGTAAGGATTTACTACATGGGTTTACGACTCTTATGGCCGTGATACCAAGAATACCTAAATTGTACATGACACTTCAACTGTTTCGGCGACGTGGTTTCAGGTTCGAGCAAGAATATGAATTCATGCTGGCGTATGAATTGCGGATTTCATAAACCTGATTGTCTATTAAAAGTACAGGAGGCTTTATAATCATGAAAATATATCATCCTCCCCAATCATTAGCCTGAAGGTTGACTGCGAGGGGATATGAGAATATGGCTCAATCGAAAGAGAATGATCACTAATGTGCGTCTACAATTTACTGGATTGAATGGTAGCACGGTTTCAAGCCATGGCGCTTTACATTCGGCAAAAGGCGGCCAATCAAACATAAGAAACTATTCAAAAGGGTCGAAACTCATACCTTCCTTAGCCTAGCACTTTTCATATCTGAGTAGAACCACCTTCTATTCACATAATATGAGCTACTTATGACGTCACGTCGAGCACATGTCGTTCCTTCAACAGAAACCAACCCTAGGCCTTCGCTTGAATGCTTTGAAGAAATGAATACATTAGTGAATACTTGCAACTCGACAATTGTAATCATATTAATGCCCATTCTAATTGGCCCTTGATTCTGACATCAAGTGCTGTAGTGTCGTACGCATTGAACTTGGGCCAAGGATGGACCGTGACGCAAACTTGTCTCGCCTACATGAAATTGAGAAAAAGTGGACTCCGATGCGATGCGCCTGAGCTGATACGACATGATAGGAAGCGAGGTTATTCAGTCCGGAGTCATTTCATGAATCCTTCGGAACGCAAGGGAAGGAAGGATGCATGTCATGCAAGATTTCCTTCTAGCTGGTGTGGGAATTGGTAACGATGCTGAATGAGACTTCGCTTGAGATTGGTTACTTGACGATACACAAGAATCAATACGTCCATTTAGTTTGAAGCTTGACTACAGACAGAGGAGGGTTTCATTCATCGGGTTCGGAGAGAAGTTTCAATCGGGGTGGTCAGAAATGCCAAGCCTCTAGAGCGAACAAATAACTTGCTTCGGGAGGATGAACCGTGATTAAATGTAGATTAAATGTACATCTAATAATCTATCTTGAATGGAAAGAGTAACGATAAAGAACTGGCCATAGTTTCGTGTAAACAACAAATGAAAAGGTACCTAATACTCGTGTATTGTACGTCATATGAACTAGAGGCGTTAAACAAAGTGTTCCGAAATTGACAAGCAATCTTAAATAGCCTCGAGGACGGAAGAACGCTTGATATGGTCAAAGACCAGCGAGAAACTGGTACCCCATTCAATCCCGTCGAATGCGGTAAGCGCCAAGATAAGGCAGAAGAGGTATGTGTAAAACTAGGGTTCGAAACTTGAGTGGGATTGAACGAGTAAGGTAGACCAACTTACCATATACGTCTTGTGGTCATACAATGCCCCTCTTTTCTGTATAATACGGTACCCTAGAAACACATGGGCTCCAACGATTGGAACGGGTGCAAGGGCCAGTATGCCGCCTATCCAAAGTCCGACCAGGGACACCGGCATGAGGCTTAATGTTATAACCCACCGACTTTGTGAGTCACCGATGGCTATAGGCAACGTCTGACGTCCAATCGCAGCGTCACCTTTGATATCCCTCAAGTCTTGAATATGCGTTAACAAGCCTGTCCACAATGACATTGCGAGAACGTAACGTTCAGCTAGAGGCGTCAAGGGTGCAATTGCTTTCCAGGAACCGCGAAGCAACGCCCAAGTACCGGCGCCCATCGCTAGACAGCTTTTGACAAACCAGTGATCGCCAAAAGATGTCGCCTCGAGGAAGTACACGACGATGATCCAGCTGATAGTTTCGGTAAGGAGGATTGGGTGGTAGAGCGTGATGGCAAGGAAGGCGAGAAGGGAAACAACCCAGCGTTTCTTTGCGCCGGCGAGGGTGACCTTTCCAGAGGGAAGAGGGCGATCGGGTTTGTTGATGCGATCCTCGTCGACACCAGTGATTTGATTGGAGAGATCAAAAAAATAGATAAACGCCGTAAGCCAGAGGATGAGATAGAGGTAGCGACGGAATATGTCGATGGCGTGCGGAAGGGTCCGCATCGCGCCCATGGAGAATAGAGAGCCTGGAATGAGGGTGGCGGACCAGTCTCTCCAAGAGAATCCTAGAAAGATGTTGATCTCGCGAGTGAGAAGGGTGAAGACTGATATGAGCATGTCTCTTGCGATAGATGACTACAGGAACTGGGTGGCAAAGGAGGGGGGTTGTCATAGGCGAGGTATTTATCGGTTCAGAGAACCCATGCATGAGCCAGACGACGTGCCAGGTAAGACTCGTTAAAGTCGCGTAAAAAAAACAAAGGAAAATAAAAACTTAAAAAAACAGAAGAGAGAAACATACTTTATTTGTCGACAATGACACTTTGGGAGATTAACAGCACCCGCAAGAAAATATGTGTTCTATTCCGTTTCGGGTTTTAGGCCTTACGGGAAGGGAAACCTTTGTTAGTGAGGGACACCGATTGTGCGGCTGGCTAAGCTAGACTAGCCTAAGATATGTTGAATATCCGAGGTACTAAGGTCGACCAAATGGCTGCCGTGGATTTTCAGCGGAAAGGATTTCGGAGCAATGTAGTGTATATGGTATGGGGACCCACAAAGCAAACCGAGTAACAGGGAATCGGAATCAGGAAACATGGAGAGAAATGTATCGCAATCTTGTTGTGGTTCTGGCTGGACGTATGTTGCCGGCCTTGACTGCGCCTTGAGGCGTAGAAATGTAACCAGAATGAAGTTAAAGTGATATAATGTATCTCACCATTGGGTCGAACGTGTGTGCGTAGGTTGCGGGCGTGGAGAGGGGTAAGGTACTAATGTGACGCTGAGTGTGCTAACGTGGAGATATTGAAGCCTGTCCTCTGTTCCGGAACATATACATATGCACACCTCATAGTATCAAAACCTGACACACACACGGAATGCGCGACAAAAATTTTTTCTTGACGACATAGGTTGAAAATGCGACAGAAAGTCAGCGAGGAGAGTCGCCCAAAGTACGTGAAAGCGCTGCAGAACTTTGCGCGTCTCAGCCGGAATTCAAACTGTCGGATACGAAAGCGTGAGTGAAAAGTCAAGCTTGATGCAGCAGGAGATAGCGGAAGTAGAGAAAAAGAGGTTTCGAATCAGTCTTACCTCGGATCCCAACTGCGAAAATTAGCAGTATACTCATCACCGTCAATCTTCGAGATTCGAAAGTCAGGGTTTAATGTTTGACCTCGAGGACTTGCATGCTCTCCCTTTGGCGACGCAATTACACACGTGTGCACGGAACGACAAGAGTAGAAGAAATGTCACGGTAGACGGTCAGGCTTAACGGGATCTCGAATTTGAGGAGGGTTCATAGATTTCATATTGGAATCATAGATACGGACATGGGCGGATAATGTCAAAATACCTGACGCAGCACAACGCCCAACGGAGGTTTTTGATGTCACTGGCGAAATTTCATCGATGCTTCCAAATGAATCAATGATTAGAATGCAATTCCGATGGAACTTTGTTGATCGTAGAATCCGGCCACCTGCAGCCACTACTGCGCATGCATAACTTACACGAAATTTTGAAGCCTTTCTTCTTTCAGTACTATTGCTATCTAATGAAGTACCATTTCGCTAAAAAAAGATTGAATAACCGCAGTCATCAAATTCTGTAAGAAAATTAAGTAAAAGATGAAGTCGGACAGGAAGGGAGAGGGGTAAGTATTAAGATGCCCCCCCCGTACCATTTTCTAGTTTCAAACACAGGACGGAGAAAAGCCCGCAAAATGGAAGACAAGACAAACGGCTCTATATTTGTGAATACAATGAAGACAAGATATTAATAGCGGGGGGTATTTTGAAATAATCACAGATTATTCCGGAAGGCCAAAGTGTACGAGGGCGAGGAGCGGAAGGAGGATATACAGACGAATGTTCGAGCAGGATAAACTGTGTACATGTACTCTACCACTCTGCAACGTGCAAAGTAGTAAAGTAGTGGGTTCCCGACTACTACGATAGGGTGAGCCGGAAATTGGGAGCAAGAAGAACCTGTTAAAACCAAAATCAGCACTGGAATCAAGTTTCAGACAAGTGAACGAACCTGAGCGCTCGAATGGGACGGAAATTTGGTGAGACACTATGAGAGTAATTGACGAGGTGAAAGATATTTAAACTGATATGAAAACCGGAGGGAAGAGTAGAATGAACGAATCTTACAAGAGTCGACAGCAGAAGGAAAAACTAGGATCGAGTCGCCCTACTTGAGCTTGTGGCCCCTCGAACTCACTCATGCAATACCGCAATGCATGATAACAACAGTGTTGATATCTTCCCGCAGGAATCGACACGAAAAAATAGCGACAACCATTTTGACAAGCGTCTTCGTCTCCTAGAAAATAGGATATAAGGTCAGTCAAATTAACGAAAAAGAGGGAACAAATGAAAACGAGGTAACGAGGAAATAGAAGCACAGCAAAAATAACGACGGAATCGAGAGCCACTTTGGGACACTTTACCCATAAAATGCGTTGGCCTTTACAGCATTGGAATTTGCCGACATATTGGGCATCGTCTTTCTATAAGCTCGAGCCCGTCATACCTTCGGACGAGTCCACGTAATCGGGATCTTGAGCTTGTTCCTCACCAATGTCAATATAGCCGTCCCAGAAATCAACGTCTTTCGGAGGACTCGAAAGTAACGTTCGCTTAAGCACGTAACGACTGAGATAGCTTTCCCGTAAATCAACGCGATTGATTCTATCGAGTCCTCCATACAAGCGAGTAATGTTTTCTTGAAACTAGAAGCAAAATCAAAATTACAGTCAACTTCGGAGAGTAAATATACGTGTGACAAAAAGTATACGCACAAGTGCTGGCATCATCTCCCAATCCTTTCTTGTTCCGACATACGTTGGGTCCTCTGAAAGATTCCAGATCCCGCGAAAGGCAAACATTTCAGCTCGCCTGCCATTCGTCAAAACGGGCCACTGAGAGTAGGGCGATGGGGTGAAAAGCATCACAGACTTTTGCGGGTCCACAGCGGGCATGAACACAGGGCTAGAGATAAAACTTCTTTCTTCAAAATTGGATTCGTCGGAAGCGCCGTACAGATTCTCAGAATAAATACGATCGGTAGCTGCCCTCGGAATTACTAGAGCTCTCAGGTTCAAACGTTTGGCAATCTGGCAGGTGAGGAAAGTTAATGTTATGAAGAGTTTTAGGACAGCTGTACTCCGCACCTTAGCTATAGAAGCCCTAGAAACATTTTGAAGACTGAAAGAAGACATTTCCATAGGGATTTGAGGAATAAATTCAACTTGACGCTTGAAAGTCAGAAAAGTAGGGGTCCTGTTTGAACAATGGTGATAGTAGCTTGTAAAGAAGAGGCTACATGTCTATTCAAAATTTATAGGTGAATGCGGTGGCGATAAGTTCAGGCGTCCAAGTAGTGGCAATCTGAGGATTTCCATTGTTCGTCGTTCACCAACAATTGCGAAGCCCACGGTCACTGCGGCAATTTCAGTCACGTGGATAGTGGCGTCAGGTAACGCGTTGCAACGCGACCGTGGCAGTTTTGTGAAAAGAATATGCTATTTACTGTTAGAAATATATAGAAAGGTTTTGGAACTACGTATTAGATCTATTATCCTCGTTTGCACGATACATATAGTAGCATCTATAAGCTAAACAAATCCGTCCATCCTTGAGTTAGATTGCAACATGTCCGAATGTTGAATCAGTCCTAACCATTTTTATCAAATAAATCACTCCTGCATTACCGTCGTATCTTCTGAAGGGGCGCCAGTCCCCGCTTTAGAGTTAAAACATACTTCTCGATCGGAATGGTCCCATCCATCCACTGATGAAATTTGGTCAGATGAAAGGGGCAGCCGTACCAACTGATATCGAGTGAGATAGTGTTCTTCGCTCAGTAAACGATCATGCGATTGCCATATCCACTGTTTTGCCTGTAAAATGGACATAAAAATCCCCGGATGAAGTTTTGTACTCTCTGTAAGACCAACTACATCTGATTTACTGAAGGCATTTCCAAACGCACCTCCAAAGGCATTACGTCCCACTGCTCTCTAGTCCCTCGATAGGTCTCATCCAACACCAGCAGAAATGCTCCTCGAAAGACAAACATATCCTCATTGTAACTGTACAAGGGACCAAAAGGATGCAGCTCCGTCATCGCAGGGATAAATAGCAATACTTCCACGACTTCCGTTGGAACGTCAAGAAAAGGGTCGGTGACGAAGCTGCGGATCTGTCCTGATGCTTCCGGAGAGTCCGAATCGGATGCGGGATAGTCGAATAAATCTTCGGAGTAGATTCGTTGTGAAGAGACAGCGTACGTGAACACGAGGCTTTTAGTCTGCATGACTCTTTCGATCTGTAACATCACTCAATGTGTTTAGAAATCCTGGAGCTGTTTGGATAGACGCACCTGCTGGATGCTACCCCTCGAGTACACAGGTTCTGCATATGGGCGCGGAAGCTGAAAGGGAATCGGTTCTTCCTCTTCCTCGCACCATCCAAAAACCTTTGGAGGGGATTGTATTGCCGGAAAGGCAGATTGCTCGTGAAAGTCGCCGTTACCAATGTCCGTGTGTCCAAAAAGTAGCGTATTCGCCCAAGGCTCATGGAATGAATACTGCGTCTCGACCACTTCGACTTCCGGAATAGTTGTAAGACTCGGCGCTATAGAGCGCATCCAAGACAAAGTACAGACGAAGTGATACTGTTCTTGACTGAAGATAGAGAACGGAGGCAGGGGGAAGAAAGGAAGAACAGGAACAGAACAGACACGAGTGTACAGGTCCCACTAGATAAGGAGCAACTTAATGCTTGACGATGATTAGAATGGTTGACAAACGGTGGCAGGTAAGATGTATACAGTCTCCACGGTCCATTGTACTTTTTTTGAATGTAATGAAAGGGTTGTCATGATGGTATGTCCAAAAAGCGAACACCAGCGCCTCTAAGCGCATTCCAAGAGCAAACTAAGAATAAAGACACAACAAGGACCTACAATTAACGGCCCTACAACTTGCTTAGTACAAGATCAAGGTTCTGTCGCCAGTCATTGACATTGCAACAATCACATGATTCAGTACATTCCGTTACTCTGTATCCACCGCCACTCCGTCCATAGTACTGGCCGTAGTAGTAGCAATGTCCAGCTTAAATATAGGAAAGCAGGTCTGATTCCGTTTCCCTACTACCCTACCACTGCATATTCACTGGGTAACTGGAGGTTCTTGCTAGGTCAACGATCACGCAGTTTCTGAAGCGAGACTAATCATCTTCCTAAGGCTCGTATCTACATAAATGTTCCCTCTTGATGCTCGATCCACTCAAGGCTTACTGTACACAGAAAGAGGCGATGTCGGTAGGATAAATATGTGGAATCGAGGCTGTACTCTAGGCTGCGACACAACAGAGGTGGCTGAGGAGCATGATATCGATGGCTACTAGACTTTTTGCTCCTTGTTTTCAATACCAACATTGTGTCAGGAGAAATGTTCAACAAAGAGACCCAATTTGGGAGAGAAGAGTGGAAGGGGCAAGTGGTTCAATCGTGCTGCCGTTATCCAGCTGCCTCGTATTCGCGGTCAACGTGCCGTGATAAAACATACCTCCTTGAGTCCTTCCTTCCTTCCTTTCTCCCCTGGCGATGCATGCGTGCTGCGTGACGGCATCTCTCATCCGAAAAGGTTCGAAGATGATGACGTTTGATGCCCTCGGAATTGCCTGTACTCCCACGAGAATGATTCATAAACGGGCTCTGATCAATCAGCTTTTCCTAGTCTCGCTCCTTATTAATGTCTTTTGTGTCCACGAATCGACTGGACCACGTCGTCCATCTGACGCCAGTAGCATCCGTACAAGAAACCACGGAACAGTTCCGCCATCTAGGATTCAAGTACATTTTTTTACTTCAATATCGCAATGTCTACTCTGATCATACCATAACCATCGTTTAGCGTGCTCAGTGGTGGAACACACGAAGACCAACTTACAGCGAATGCACTGGTTGTAAGCCGTCCTTTCTCTAATAGTCAAATTGTCATCGCGAAATGCTCGAATTTAGGTTCTCGGGGACGGAGCCTATTTTGAACTGATTTCATTCACGAGGAATGTGTCTGATTACCCTCCTGGATCTCCTCCACGCAAAGCACGCGAAAATCATCGTTGGGCGTCCCAGAAACCCGGATGGGTGGACTACGGATTCTTGGGCAACGGTTCGCTAACCGAACGAATCTCCGATATAATTGACGCTCGAGCTGGGAGAAAACTGTATGAACCGGAATTCCATGGTGGGAGGAAGAACCCTGACGGCCAAGTCCTCGAGTGGTTGATCACATCTGCCGTCGAGGCAGACAGAATCGGAGTGCTGCCTTTTTACCGTGGCGATATCATATCCCGAAAATTACGTGTGAGTTGGAGTGCAATGTTAGTATTCAGGCGGTTAACTTGGCTTCTATTAGGTTCCGACTAGCCCTGCCTCGAACATTCAGCACCCAAACACGGCAGTTGGTTTCTCACACATACACGTCCTATCCAGGGAAGAGGATATTGTGAAGATTGCGCAGGAAATAACGCACACTGTGGGTCATGAGCCCAAGACAACGGAAATGATGACATTCAGCTGGCCTATACAAACTGATGCAGACTTTGATAGTCGGCTCATTCTTAGCGCGCCGTCAAATTCAGAAGAGCGAGAATTCCTGGATGAAAGAAACCATGCAGCTGCAATTTATGAGATCGGATTCCGGGTGAAGGACGAGCAGAAGCAGGGTGTGGTGATGACCCCTCATGCGAGGATTGTATTCGTGTTGGATCAAAAGAAATAGCTAACGAAGATGGTATTCGGATTAAGCTCTGCTCGTGGAAGATTATAATACAGTCTTAAGAATAACTCCAACTTTTCGCTAACACGTAGAATGTGTGCTGTCTTTGAAACAAAAACGGAATATTGTGAAACAGCTATATGCGATCATCAAACCGGTAAATATCAGAGTTCCATATTCCAGTATCAATCGTCATCAGCAGACATTCCCCCCCTCAGTGCCTCTTGATGAATTTGAGCTCATCCGATGTTGTCGATACTTTGAGATCGTTTCAGTACTGCGTGCACGAGTTTACCGACGTTGTATAAATATGAACCAGCTTCCTCATCCATTCCTCGCATAATTCCTGGAATGGCTTCACAGCCCGGTCCCCTCAGTGCCGCGGATATATTCAGTCTGAAGGACGGCCTCATCGTTATTGGCTGCCAGTATGTGTTCTGGGGTGTGTGTGGTTGTGCTTGTTCGGGTCAAATTCCGTCTAATTTGAATGGCGTAGGTATATACTGTGCGCTGGCCATCGGGACAGGATATCTGCTCATGTACAACTCCAATATTTCAACTAATGAAACTTGCAGAAGCTGACCGATTTTCAGCGCCAGAGGGCTTCGAGCTACTTCCCGGAAGATCCTGTTAGCATTGATATGCGTCATGTTCATCTCATCTACGGCAATCTCGGTTATTCGTATTGTTTTCCAGCTCAAACTTGTGGATGTCTATGGTCCTATCCCTTATGACCCCTCTGCCTTGATAATATGACTAACTTCTGTGTCAAATTGCTTGGAGCGCCTAAATTACGTTCTCAGTGATACTATAGTTGTGTGGAGGCAAGTTGTGTTGGCAATTCTACTGTATATGACATATGCGACTAACACAGTGCACACTCAGAGCATGGCTCTTCTACCAGAAAAATCTAAAGGTTAGAATTGCACTTGTGGTAGTCATGTCCTGTTCTGCCGGTAAGTATGCCCAGTCCTCATCTATTCGGGTATTGTTAGGAATAACATCCATATAGTGGCAGCTATTATCGATGGGGCATTTACAGTTGAAGAAGAGGTTAATGCAAATGGCCTTGCGCTCCCCGCTGGGGCCGACACATTGATCTTAACATTACCTTTGCTAATTACAAATATCTTTGCTACGTCCCTTATTGCATATCAAGCGTGGTGCGTTTGTTTTCTCACTGTTTTCTCGTCGTATTTCAATCTCATTATTTCAAATCTCAACAATATGTGCAGGTTATATAGAAAGGAGGTTGGCCAGCTCCTGAGCGACGGGACTGTGGTCGGTAAGCTGCTTATGATACTTGTGGAGTCCGGGTTTGTATACTGTGGCTTATGGGTAGGTGGTCTTCAAGTCATGAAATATGGACCAGCCTCTGATGATACTCACCCGTAGATTCTAGTATTAATTACCCGCTATCGCTTGCTTTCCAACCTGGTCTTCGATGTGATGTTTGCAGTTTTTCCGCATCTCACTGCAATCTATCCAGTATTGATTATTATGCTGGCGACACTCCAGCGTACTCAAATGGATAGATTGGCCAGTTGCACACAAGTTAATACTATCAAATTTGAACGTACGGCAAACACGGTGAGCACGGTGCTATCCAGAGAGGGGGGAACACTTGGAGGAGTCACAGTTGAGATGAATAAAGTTACCTACAAGGACGCAGAAATAGCTTAATGATATCGACGATGTATATTGCTCCGTTTGTTGCTTCTTTTTCATTATATATGCCATTCGATTTGGAAGAATCAGTGATGAGATGTATGAAGTAGTACAAAGGCCTGTGAACTGTACATTCTCGAAGGGCCTATGTTAGTATCTATCGTCAAGGGAAGACAGAGTGGCTGGCGTGTGAACGACTGCACGTGCCGTTATCTGTTCTCATCTCTAATTTTCAAGTCTTCCCACAAGCGATTCCGATTGACCGTTGACGGCAGTTTTTCTCGAAAATATCGTTACTCTTTACTCCAGCACTCTTCGCATCTTGCTCTAATGGATCTATGCTTCCTATACGACGAGGATGGCTGCTCCACAGATTCCGTGGGATTACTTCACAAGTTCAACTTCAACAGTACGACGAGGGATTTGAGCGCGAGATCATTGAGGCGTACCTGGCACTTGATAAGGATGGACCACCTTGCTCGACCTCGTCAGTGCAGCAAGCGAGCTTTTGCTTTCTTCCTTTTGGTCTAGGTCCAGCCAAAACAGATCTTAACGAGAAATGGGCTCCATTTTTCAAAGGATCAGCCCATGGAATTCTTCGTACTGTAATCCCAGGCGCACTTCAAGCCTTCACGTCTTTAAAAATGGGCGCGCACATCATCAGAGTGCTCAGTGACGTAATTCGAGGCAAGTCATTCATTTTCATACGATGTGCCGTTTCGATAGCTGTTGCTCGACAGCCCTCAAACCGTTCCATCACAGCGGTATGGTTCATGGTGAAATTACCTTAAGCACCATTCTCTTCCGTTGGGAATGCTCTAAAAGAATTCGTGGATTTCTGCACGACTTTGACCGTAGCACAGTAATGGATCGGATCATTCACACCCAAATCTCAACTATCATATGTCAACTCGATCCCGATGGCACGTCTTTGGTCATGGCGGGATTCTATAAAGTCCTATCAGAAAGCACCCTCACGGAGGCCGAAATGGAGGCATCTGATGCCGAGAATGAGGATGTTGTTATGGATGAGGTGCAAAATGAGCACCACTCCACCAATCCTGCTAGCTGATAGCTTTTTTCTTCCCTCCGTCCGTTGGCAGCGGTTAGTTCACTCGATGGTCCGCGGAGCTACATTTTGCTTGGATTCAGGATCTCCCGCCTAGAATGTCCCTGAAATGTTGTTACGGTAGAATTTGGCTATAGAACTGCGTACAGTCGATGCGAACAGTGAGGGATATCTTTATAGAATCTAATAACTGCAATACTTTAACTTGTTTGAATATCTGGCGAATACAATGTATGGTAGGTCAGCGAGACTGATAGAGAGGGAATATTGCGATACTTAGGACTCGAAGTGTTCGTGTGGCGAGTTGTGCGTAAAAGCTACGGCCGAGTTTTCCAAAATTTTCAGTTTCGCTCGGTTCGTCTCTTGGCTTAGAACTTTGGACAACAAATTGCGGATAATATCAGCGAGATCTGGGTTTGTGGATGGGTACTCTTTAGGCCAGCCTTTGACGATACTCACTCGCAGGTTCTAGTGTTAATAACTTGCTGCCCCTTGCTTCCCAGCCTGGGTTTTCATGGAATAGTTTTTTCCACATCTGACTGCAATTCATCTCCAGTCTTGATTATTATGGTAGCAACACTCCAGTATCTAGTGTACTCAAGAGTCTGTTGCACACAAACGACTACGATCTGATTTGAACGTGCGGCAAACATGCTTAGCAAGTGCTACCGAATCGGATTGAACGATGTTTGAGTGAGAGTTAGCATGAAGACTTGTGGCCCGTACATTCCAATAGCCTTTGAAGTGATTCATAGTAAAGATACTTGTCGCTAGGAAAACGACGCGCATGTGGCGTGTGAACAATTGCACGTGTTGTTATCTGCTCTCATCTTAGGGCATTTTGACTTTAAGCCTTTCCCTCCACGAGCGGCTCTGATTAACGGCAATATCCCTCGACACTATCATCTCCACTATTTCCGGCACTCTCTGAATCTTGTTGTAATGGATCTAAACTCCCGGTACGACGAGAATGATGATTGTGGAGATTGCAAATCCGGTATTGCGGTGAAATCGCTGTTTAAGTACAGCTTCAACAACACGACGCGCAATCTCGAGCACGAAATCATTAAGGCGTGTCTGGAAGTGGATAAGGCTGGACCCTCCTGTTCCTCATCAGGGCAGCAAGCAGGCTTTTGCGTTGTTCCTTTTGGTCGCGGTTCAACCCAAACAGATCGTTACGAGAAATGGGTCCCATTCTTGAATGGACGTCCCCATGGCGTTCTTCGTGCTGTGATCCCAGGTGCACTTCAATCTATCGACTCTTTGAAAATCGACATGCAACTTGCTCAAGTAATCTACGACATGTTTCAGGGCGAGTCATTCTCACTTATTGATACGATGTGCTGTAGTGATAATGTTCTGCCCGATAGGCCACGAATGGCTCTATGAAAAAGCCGGGATTCTTCATGGCGACATAAACATGATCAATGCTCTTGTCCGCTGGGAAGACTCTGATACAGTCTGTGGAGTTCTACACGACTTTGACCGTAGCACAGTCACGGATCAGATCATTCTTACCCAGATCTCGACTATCATAGGTCAGATGGATCCCAATCGCACGTCTTCGGTCATGGTTGAATTCAGTAAACTTTTATCAAAAAAAGCTCTGCGCACCCCTGGCACAGGTCATGCCAGTTAATGGTCTTTCTTTTCTTCCGTGCATAGTCAGCGGCTCGTTTACTCGATTATCCACGGTGCTTCGTTTCGCTTGGATTCAGAATATCCTAGCTAGAATGCCTCTGAAATGTAGTTATGGTAGAACTTGGCTACAGAACTGCACGCAGTCAAGTTTGAAAAGGTGCGAACGAGGAACAGTTATTCGTGTTTCTTTACATAATCTACTATCAAGTGTAGGGATCACTGCAATGCTTGATTGAATATGCAGATGTTACAATATACAGTATGTCAGGTCAGCAAGACCAGTAGAGATAATAGGTTGCATGCTAAGGACTCGAATTGTCCCCTGCAGCGAGTAGTGTAGGTACGGGGAAAGGACACGCCATAAGTTGGTTTTCTCACCGTCGTCATTCGCAGGTTCAAATAAGGATGCTCTCAAGGTATCAATTTTGTAGGTTTTTGCTCGTCTCCCTTGAGCCGTTTTCGCCGTTTTCGAGCCATTTGATCGGAAATACATTTCCACAACGTTAACGTTCCAGAATTGATGCTCCCGTCGACGTTCAGTTTAACCGACTCGCTGTCGACCTATTCTCGAGAGCATTTGCGGGAAGTATCTGAAGTTGAAGTGGCAAATCAAATCACTCGCCAAAACTTTTCGTCACCTCACCAACTATTGGACGACAAACGGGATAGTCGTGTATCTGTCTCTCTTGTCCCTATCGAAGAAGCACTTTTGGCAACCTGAGTTTTGTCCTTTCCTGAAATTGTTAGATTTGTTCGGTTCGTCTCTGAGCGAGTTTCATCAGGTTCCATCCATTGCGTTAGTGCGGACAGATTTTTCAAAACTTGCATTGAGTGAGCCAGTTAGGCTCGACACCAGCCAATCATTTGTATCAAAACAATGTTCCGCGAATGGCCGGCGAGTCTAACACATTCTGCATTCTGTTTGATACGTGATACACTTCACTCGTTTCAGCCGCCCCCTTCAGGTACCACGACTGGTGCTGGATCTGTTAATAAACGAGGGATCACTTAGTCATGAAGGGAGTACCACTGAAAGAAAAAGTCAACCTCAACAGACAATACACCCCTCCAACGGTAAACCCTATCAGCACAACCTCGACCAAATGACCCCTGACCATTCTCGACTCCAGTGAATACGAAAAAAAAGAGGACGCAAACACCGGTGCAAAACCTCTCGCACCAGAAGATACCATCTGTGCCAGGCCGTTGGCGGACCCTAGAGCATTCGGCGGAGCAGTCTCCACGATCATCAAGTAAATTGCATCTATATCCAAATTCAAAAAGTACGGTTAACCGCAAGCAACAAAATTTCATAAGTAGAGGTACGTTGAGCAAAAGATTGCAGGGATCTTACTATAACCTGTACTGATCGCCGTGGAGACGAAAAGTTGAAAGGCAAGCAACGCCCAAACCAAAGGTGTCACCTCTCCCGAATACGACGCGACTTCGCGTAATGCCCACAGCAACGAAAAGTGAACCAAGAAGAGAGTGTAGCAAAAGATAAATGTCTTACGAGCTCCGGCCTTCTTAAGGAACCTCCTAAGTACCACCCAATTCCAGAATCCATTGAAAATTCCAAAGGCCCCCATAATCAAGCCGATCTGATATGGCGAGAATCCCAGCCCGCCGAGAGGGATAGAGGTTGAGTAGATGAGAGGGAGAAGAGCTGTGTACGACACTTCAGTGAAGGCAAAGAATCCTCCGCTGAGGAGGGTTATCCTCAGATGCGAGTCCGACAAGAGGGATAGAGTGGTAGGAGGGGCTTGGGCGGGGAGGAGGGGCATCGTAGGTTCATCTTGAATGGAACCGTAAGACGGTGTTGCTTCTGCATTGTTTAGCAGGAGCGAGGGAGATGACTTTTGTGCTGTGGCTTTCGTTGGAAGGGTCTACGAATGAGGGTAATAAGCAGGGATAATAATGATCAAGGTATTACTGCGAGAATCACCTCTTTCAACCCCCAGCAAGACAATGCAAATGCACAAAAAGGGAGTAGGCCTGCAGCAAAACAGGGCAAGAACCAGGGGTACCTCTCGAAGAAGGAGATTTTTCCGAAGATAAATGGCCATGTCCTAGCAGGGTCCACAAGGACTCCTCCGAGGGCGAAACTAAGCTTCAGATTTAGCAATCAAAGAAACACTTTAGAATGCTTCTTTACCCTATCACCGTTCCTGTCGTCCAAACCAGGGGCAACAACGTAAAAGCATCGGCTCTATTTGTATCATCTGTAGACTATAAATGACTTGATTAGTCAGAGAATATGGAATCCCCATTAACGAGCAATGCACACTTCAGCTATTACGGTCTTTGAGACGCCGATGTTCCCATTGAATACGCCCATCAAGATCCTTGCAATGACCATGCTCCAGAATGACCTGGAAAGCCCAAATAATACCATCGCAATGGAAAGCCCAAAAGGACCGATCAAAAGGAACGGCCTTCTTCCATAAAAATCAGACGCTCGACCAGCATGGTACGCTAAAAGAGATTCCGAAATGAAAAAGAGTGATTCCTAAGTAGAGTCAGTCAGAATATATCATGATGTAAGCAAGGTTCGGGAGCGCGTACGATGATCCCAGAATAATAACCCGTTCTTTTTTCGTCCCCTTGAGTGATTCCAGTTCTTTGTACGGCTTTGATAATAAATGGGTAAATAACCATAGCAGTTGTTGGCTCGGATAGCCGAATTAACAGCGTCAGAAAAATTTGACGTTTGGGTAGAGGAGTCTGCATGTCGCCTTGAAATAACAGAAAGAAAAGAAATAGATGGTTTCTTCATGTGGTGAATGGCGTACATTTATACGAGATGTGCTTTCATTGTATCAAGTAAACAATTCTTTTAATGTTTTCGATGACTGAATTATCAGAAGCTCAAAATGCCGCCCCGACGGCAAGTCTGAAGCAGCGCTTTCGTTGGTTAGATTGGGCTCTTGCATTGACCCACGCTGATCGGATGTGTATCAGGTACAGTACACAAAGCTATCCCTGAATGCCTAATCAGTGTTGTTCTGTAGGTTTCGGTTCTTCATCGCTCGATGGAACCTCAAGCTAACCATACTTTTATCATTAGTATGTAGTCGAAATAATATCGGGTCTAGTGAAGCTTACATCGAATAGAGGGGCAAACCGATGGGTATTTTCCAATCCTAGTTTCCCCTGGCAGATTATTGATAGATCCGAATAGTAGCCTATTCGCAATAAGTGGACAGTTGATGAGATCCATAGAATGTAGTGAGCGGCAATTGAAGAGAGTGTCAACAGTTGTTCGGTAAATATCTGTATGAACAGAATCTCACCTTAACCGAGGGAGACTCTGAGATAAGTATCAGCAATACATTATAACAGCAACCGAAAGATGGACCCTTTCAGTGCGTAATGAGCTGAAGCCGAGAAGATCGGGTAGTGTTAATTGTGTTAGTACACTCCAGTTCACTGAGGGGGTATGCCTTTACGGTCGAATGGTTCATACCCAGCCTCGCCGTTTTGATCTTTAAAAATTGTCACAGAAAGCGACACGTAAAGCTTGCTTTGACTTGTGGGAAACCGTAACGTGTCTGAACCTGCACCACCTCGCCATGCCGGATTCTCACCAACTTACCACCGCTTTGTAGTTACCTATCTGCCGGAGAAATTCCCCAAGTGAAGAGGTATGCAATTATATTTCCCGGAATTTTCCAACATCGGAGGTAAGTCGACGATATTCAGTTGGTTCAGATCCATGAGCGAATTTAGCCTGAATATTATCCAGGGTGGTCTGCCGTATCTTTTTTCCGAATTTGATGATTATCGAGGATCATCAAGCCCACGAGATTCAGATATATAAAGTAGCTGAGGACGAGAGGGAGGCTTTTTCTAACCTGCTGTGCAAGTATCGTCTTTGCTGGCCAAAGACTCTTTCCCTTTCATTCTCGGTATAACTATCTCATTTATCCTCCTCTTTCCAACTCCGGCCATCGACCGTCCCATAATGCGCTTCACTTCGATTTATATTCTACTCGGTCTCGCATCTGCGGCATTGGCATCTCCTATATCAGGGAATGTATCTCCAGGGGGAGTGAGTTTAATCATATTGATCTCTCTTTGGGCTTCGTACGACGTCTATTACTCTAGCCTAAAGTACCTGCAGCGAAAGCTCCGGGACCTGAAGTGAGTATGACGATAGCAATCAAGCATTCAGAATCACTCACTAATCCTTTTAACTCTCAGCGAAAATGTATCTTGCTCGGCAAGGTCGACGGACCGACGAACGCTGACACGAATGTCAAGTCTGATAAACATCACCTCCCTGCTGAAGCGTTGAACACGTTCCCACCCGCGGTCAATTTCTCGTTAGACGCGTCGGTCGCGACTTACGACCCCCAAGCCGTCACCGAACCCAATAACAAAGCCAACACCCTCATGAGAGCGGCAGCAAAGAAACTCGGTCTTCCCGCCGATGTTCAGGTCTTGTTTACGGGTAACCTGCAGATTGTCGCTAGTGCGGACAGGGTTAAATTCACGATTACTGGGAAGATGGATAAGGAGACGCCACTCAAGATTGATACGCAGATGCCATTGACTGGGCTGGCTATGGGGAAGGGAAATGAGAAAGGATCGTGGATTAAGGATAAAAGTGGTCAAACGCTTTATAAGGCTTAAACCCGATTGCGTTGTATCCTTCGGTCTGGGCTTTTAGTAGCAGTAGACAATATGAACCATAAAGAACTTTCCCCCTTAGGTTGGCAGACTATCAGAGTTGCGCGTAATTTGGGAACAATGGCTAAGTTGAAGTCGGCGAGATTTGATTAAAAATGAATTGAGGACGATGAACTACCCGCCGAAAAATCCATTTCCATCGGGCCCAAAAACAGACACCGGACCCGTTTTTTAGGTTTTCGGACTAAGGATGAAATAAATATTACTATACGAGCTGCAAGGTCGGGCAGAGGCTCAATCTCATTTTTCATGTTCTGACTCTAGGTCCCAGAGATACGTTGAGCTGTTTGTGCTCGGACTGTAGGCGTGACCAATTTTTACGACCTTTTCCTGAAGTATTTATCCGCTATATATGTCACCCATTAGTAGTGGCCCCGATTGGCGGACCTGTCCCTGTTGAATCTTCTCGCGGAAGCCGCAGGCTGACCCATATAGAATCTGCTTGCGAAAGTGAACCCCTCCAAACCTGCGTGCAAGTTCGGAATTTGAACTCACACTTTAGTTCTGTGAAAGAAACCGGAGGAACGACTACAGACCGTCGAAGTAGAGTCATTTGTAAAGCATACATATTAATACTTTTGAAGTAGACAGTTCAGCGTCAAATTCACAATTACTGGAAAAACGGATAACTCGAAATCGCTGGAGATTGAAGCACACATGCCGGTGACTGGCTTGGCTATGGGGAAAGGTAATGGGAAAGGATCGTGGATTAAGGATAAAAAAGGTCAAACGCTTTATCAAGTGTAAGCTTGTAGACTCTCCTCCACTTTCGTTGTAGACACTGCGATTCGTACCTTCTTTTTACGTTGGCAAACTTTGGCCCTGAATATGAGCCACCCTGCTCATCGATCTTTCAAGGATCAGAAGCTCGAAATGATTCAATTCAGATAAGCATCTCCGAATTTCTGAATTCGGAGCAAACCTTTGAGGGATTTAGAGGCAAGTCATTCGAAACGTGTTTCATACTTCGGAATACGGATTGCCCAAGGCTCGCGAATTGTAAAGGAGTACGCAGTTTCGTTTCTCGAGTCATCGTCAGAATTCAAGCAAAAAGAACTCCGTTCTAGCCCCGAACCGATTTTCTCTCCCTTTTTTCCTTCCCATTCGCATTTTTATCTTACATACGATAATTTGCTGATCGGCATGTCAACGGAGGTCGGGGGCCGAGAGAAAAAGATACAAGCTGTTACGCATATAAGAAGCGTGGAGTGAGGGCTCCCACTACCACCCAGTCTGCTGTGCAGGTTCGTCTTTGCTGGTCGAAGGCTTTCTCCTTAAATCGTCTAAAGCGTAACCGTTTGAATTATCCGTCTCTCTGTTGTAATGCGTTGGACTTCAATATGCATTCTTTTTAGTTTCGTATCTGCTGCGTTAGCGATACCTGCAGGAGGGCGCACGTCCCCAGGAGGAGTGAGGGTTTTGTTGATATGTCTTTTTTACACTGACTATGTCGATTGATTTTCTTTAGGTGAAAGTGCCAATCTCATACGCTCCGGAGCCTGCGGTAAGTGATCCGATGACAGGCATTTTATAGCATTCTGTTGACATACCGATAGAAGGGAAAAGTTGTCCTACTTGGCTATTTCGATGAGCGACCAAACCGCAAAGCCAATGTTCGGCCAGGCACCCATCATATCCCAGCAGAAGCATTGAACATGTTTAACCCTCCTACAAATTCCTCCCTGGACGCCAAAGTCCAGGTGTATGACACGAAAGCCGCTCATGAGATTAATACAAAGGCTAATACCCTTTTTCGAGCGGCAGCGGAAGAGTTGGGTCTTCCGACTGACGTTGAGGTTTTGTGCTTGGATAACCAGCTGACTGCCAACAAAGACAAGCTCGAGTTCACCATTGAGCGCAAGCTAAAAGAAGATATACGGCTGAAGATTGACGAGCATATGCCATTGTCTGCGATGGCTGTTGGGAAAGGAAGCGATAGAGGATCGTTTATCAAGAGCTGGAATGGTAAAGTACTTTGGCAAAGATTCTAAAACGATTTTTGATGTTCAGTTTATCGGTATATTCGTTCTAATCCGAAGGGAGGCTTTTGCTTATCTGGAGCTATTTTCAGGGATCTATCGTCTTTCAGCCAGGTCAGCGATGGAATAGATGCGTGTCTGTTAATTTACGTTGAGAATTATTAGCTTTACTACTCGCGATAGCCCGCTCGTTAACGTCATTCTGCACCTACTTTCTCTGTATCTGACTCGGACCACAAAAGTGGGTAGGTTCGAGGGCGATAAGCCGCTGAGTCCTGGATCGAACCTAGTTGCGATATTTAAACTTCCTAACGTGGACAAGAAAGAGATGATCGTTTTGACCGAAATCGGTAAATGGACGCGTTTGATGGACGCGTCGGATAAGCGCCGGAGAAAGAGTCTCTCACGCTGAAGCGCCCAAGTGCTGCCCTTCTTCTCCTACCATCATGTCCGATCTATATCGTTCTGCGCTGAGCGCTCGTCTTGCTAAATTGCCGGCTGAACTGCCTCCTTCCGGCGATGAGGACGAGGAAGGTGACTCACTGGGATCACTGCCAGGCAGCGGTCTGGGACCTCCTGCAATGCAAGTCTGGCATTTTACCTGCTCGCAGCAACGCGTCTAATCTTTGATGAAGGCCATCAATTTCCGGTAGGAGAAAGAAAGTAAAAAAGGAACCAAATCCGGCCTTTTCTTCCATATCGGCTTCCAGTTTCTTTGTTCAAGCAGTTCAAGTGGCTTTACCAAGGAGAAATCTTGATTGTAGGGTGTATTATACCCCTCCCGGCGAAGCGCCAAGTGGCGCGAATCAGACGGTGATGGTCCTTCAACATGGCGCTGGATATTCGGGCTTGAGCTTTGCGTGTATGGCCAAGGAGATCACGGATCTGTCTAAAGGCGAATGCGGGGTATTGGCGATAGATGCTAGACGGCACGGTGAGGTAAATTTTTACCTCTTGAGAACTGATACACTGAACCAATTTGTAGGGCGAACGGTCTCGACGTTGGAAACACCAGATGAAGATCTGTCAATAGGCGTACTGGTAGACGACTTTGTGGACGTCATCCAGGCGGTCTATCCCGATATCAAAACATCACCTACTCTCATCGTAGGTTCGACCCCCTGCCGCTTATACGTCGCTCTAAATTGCCAATAGCTCGTCGGTCATAGCATGGGAGGCTCGATCGTTACCCGAGCATGTCCCATGTTACTTGACAAAAAGTACAAAATCGGGGGTGTCGCTGTATTGGACGTAGTGGAAGGTGTGTACTTGGATACCATACATAAATACCCATAGACCCGTCTCAAGGCGTTCCGGGCTTACCTAGGCTCTGCCATTGATGCATTGCCGCACATGAATAATTTGCTTAACGCACGACCGGATGGATTCGATAGCGTGGAAGAAGCAGTAGAATGGCAGTATGTTGATTCCTCCTGTGGCATTCTTTGGTTCACCATTCTACCCGATAGTGTGACCACGAAAGCCATTCGAAATGCAACTTCAGCTAGAATCTCGGTGCCGACGATTGTCAAGCCGTCGGAAAGCTCATCTCCAAATGTACCTCCGTTTATTTGGCGCACGACTCTTCGGTCAACGGCTCCCTATTGGGAAAGTGCGTGCCAGATGGCACTATATCCAGGCTTCGGGATACTAAACATTTTTTGCGTATCTAGGCTGGTTCCTTGGACTTTCTAGCTCATTCTTAAGCGTTCGTACTGCTCGACTACTTGTCCTCGCCGGAACGGATAGGCTAGATAAGGAATTGATGATTGGGCAAATGCAAGGCAAGTTTCAGATGATCGTGGTCCCTGGGACGGGCCATATGTTGCATGAGGTGAGAGATCTATTCTCTACGAGTATCTGGTGTCCGGAAATGGGACATTTGCTATCCGTCTTCTTGTCTTTGGCCCCTGAGATTAGCAGCTGACACACGAACCCTCTAGGATGATCCAACGCGATTGGCCGAGATTATGGTTGATTTTTGGCGGAGGAATGAACGGCTAGTGGTCGGGATTAAGAAGGTGGGTGAATCATAGGAAATGGCGATGTACGATAAGAGAGAGTGTGTATGTCCGCTTTGTATGAATACGAGAAAAAAAATTGAATGGTTTGTCGCATCAATACACTCAACGACAGCAGAAGCATTGCTCGCGGGAGATGAGAAAGATCAACATGATTCCCTGAGCTCACTGACAGCAGCATCCTGGGATTGGTGGCACTGCAACTCTGCATTTTACCTGTATCACAGCAATTCGGTTTACCCTTCATAAAGGTCGTTAATTTCCCGTCGAACGACAAAGTCATAGAACGAAACTTTGTCGTTTCTCCATAATGCTAGGAATCCGGATAAGGAATCTAGGACCCATTGCGACTCAATCAAGTTGGATTGAATTTTATGTATTGATTAAAACAGATACAGTGGCGTGATACGAATGGGATTTAAGTGGCTGAGCTATTGATCGCCGATGCTTGTGTGTTGCAATGGTTTGCACTGTGACTTGATTTCCAGAACTGCGGAATCCCTAAACCTATCGGTCATGACGAAGCCGTCTTTTGTCAGTGAAGCTGGCCGGTGCACATCTTGTAGTCCATTATCTTGATGGCCGAGCCATTCGACAAAGTCATTTTTTGTCATTGAAACGGTCGGGCTGGGTGGATGAGGCATTTTATAGTCAATTACTTTGAATGGATTTGCAAATGGACTTGGGGATGCGTTAATGCCGCTCAATAGCTGTTTAATATACGCGACGAAGCACCCTTTTTTGACACGTTTACATCTTTTCGCTTCAACATACACATTTTTCAGTCAAAGATGAGCCGTCCCGCTAGTGGCGGAAAGACAATGATCGCAGCCAGGTATCCAATTGGATTGCTGAATTCGCTCATTGACAGGATGTAAGCCCTGACAACCGTCGACTAAATTAGTGCCCCTGGAGTCATTGTAACAGAACTTGAAGTAGTTTCGCGGCTCAAGCTTGCCATCTTTGAGCTCCACACGTTCTGCAAGGCTGTGCTCCTCCAAGATGACTTATAGTAGAGAACCAAGATGACGCATTCACTTGATGAATCATGCTAACGAGCAGAAACGACCTCCATGAAACAGAGACCAGCAGTAGTTTTACCAGCACTGGAACCTTCACGTCAGAGTCTACGGTTCCAGGATTGGGCTATCTGACCGGAAGAGGACTCAAACGAGTGGGCAATGTTGTGATTAGCGGAGTGGATGCCATAATCATTCGCAGAAGACTGGCTCAGATCGAAAGCCTTTCCAGCAGAATCGTCGAGTCCTCTTCCTTGCGGCCTCTCTATAGTGATCTATTGGAGTTATGCCGGTAAAGCCATTCTTTCACATTTCTTGTGTGTCCATTTTCTAACGAGCTTACCACAGGCCTGTATACCGTCAATCTATCCGGACGCGAGCTTTTCGGCTTATCATGGCGAAGATTGGAGGGATGGAGTTCGATGATCTTGCTTTGGTGCTGCTAGACCAGCGGGAGTCTGATATTCGCGATATTCTCGAGGAGATTTTCCTATGTTTGCGAAGGTGCGTTGACACTACCTTTTCACCGCCTCAGCTATGGCATATCTTGATTCTCCCACCCAGTGCAAGGGAAGACGAAATGCAAGTCCCTGCATTTCGCATGGCAGGCTTGAAGGACTATGAAGCTCGTGTTCCATATGCTGCACCATGGTGTACCTTTTACACACCGTTCATGCTATTCCTGAGCCTGACGATATCCTTGAGCCTCGACTCGATATTTTCAAGAATATTAATGGAGCAAGGCATCATCGCGTTCGTTATGGAAATTTACCCTTCTATCAGGAGCGACATTCGAGTCAAAATCGAATTGCCACAGGTTTTTTTACCAGTGGAACTCGTATTTCGTGCTCTCTTACAAAAACTGGATCACGTCCAGGATATTTCGGCAGTTTCAGAGTTGAATGGGATTCTTGATTCCCCCTTCGGATTTAATACAAATATATGGGAACCATCGTCCTCAAGCCACCCGTTGTCACTCACAGACGACATTCTAAAGGCTACACGGTCAGCTGTTGCTGATCTTTCAACATATCCTGATTCCCCGCCCTTGGGCGTCGATACAAGGCTGCGCAAGCACAGGTGGAAAACAATTCGCTCGCTAGTTCCCAAAGGATCTGGGGAGGATATTACCTTGGCTGCTCGTGAGTCTCGCCTACAAATTGAGCTACTAGATACTTGTGTTTACACTTGTATCAATACAGGAAATAATGCCATTGAGATTCAGCTTAAAAAGGCTCGTACAATGCTGAAGAACGAAGTTCGCGTACTCGCCATGGGAGCTGGAGCATCAGGCAGTGTAAGCTGCGCTTTCACGTTTATAATATCTACCTGATAAAGGACTAATCAACCCCCATTTTCAGGCATCTGCATTGAATAAAATGATGGTCCTTGATTGGTATATGAAAGGGAAACACCATGAACAACAGAGGGTATTATACAAGAAGCAAATCTTGATTATTGTGGTACGAACTATGATGTACGTCTTACTCAGTTGTAAATCTGCCCTTTATGTATCTAACCTGTTACTGGGGAACTTACAGCATCATTCTGAACATCCTACATCGAGCAGAGCTCAACGTCGATCAAAGAAACCGTGTTCACTTGGCCACCTTATTGTCCCTCCCTCCACAGATTGAGGACATACTTTTGTCTCAAAACATCATACATGCTGTTTCCTGTCTTTGGAAAGACCCAGTAGTTAAGGAAGCTATCCGCAGCCCCCGGGAACTTCCAATAGATCGTACCTCTATTTATTTCATGGACTCCCTCGATCGTGTTTCCAGCCATGACTATTTGCCCAGTCTTCAGGATATTTTCTTATGCAGAAAAAATTCCATGACGCCGAACAACACTGATGGCAAAACCTCCACAATTACAGAGTTTTCTTGGAAGGTCGATGAGCTCACCTATAAGTTTCTTCTCATAGGAACCCAACAATTAGAGCGAAGGAAATGGGTTCAAATTTTCGAGAATGTTACCGCATTTATGTTTTTGGTAAACATTTCCGAATACGATCAAGTGTTGCATGAGGATGGGAGTGTGGTATGTTTTTGATCCAGACGGTAATGATTAGCTTAAAACCCATCTCAGATGACCATGTACCCAGAATCGAACGCAGGAGGCATTGAATGTATTCGGACACATATGTAACTCACAATGGTTCCCAAAAACCCCGATAGTGAGTTAACATTTAAATGCTTCGTTTTGCTTATTCATATTGAATTCCTTGATACGCTAGATCCTCTTCATGAATGAAGCGGATGTTTTGATGGAAAAATTACCTCGCGCCCCGCTACGTACTGTCATATCCTTGCGAAGACTTTCATACCTTATCCTAACCACTCTTCTTAGGCGATTACTTCCCTGACTATACTGGGAAGGACAACTACGACGCTGCCCGTGAATACCTTCTTCACCGATTCATAAGCCTCAATGAAGGTCCAGTGATAAAGCAGATATACCCATTTTATGTTTCTGAGTCAGGTGATGACATTATGTTCCTCCAATGTTTGTCCTTTCCCTCCAATATCTTTACCACACTGCTGACTTAAGAATCATTTATCAACAGATCTTCTCAATACTGTGCAGGATATTTTACTTGATAGTCATCTAAGGGAGTGTGGATTGGTATAATATTACAAACCCTGTATCTACATCTCTGTTAGTTTTCACTGTGGTGGTAAAATAATTGAAAAGAGATAAAAAGGAGTGTCGTTAAAAAATTTCGCTACATTTTTCACAACCTAAAAGAATATGCACGCAGCGGTGAAATGAATTTGAAACAAACGATCATCCGCACTGCGAGTTTTCAAATTGGTCTCAGAATCTAGATTCCACCGAAGCGGGGCCCCCATATGTACGGAGAAAGAGTTCTCGACGAACCAAAAAATATGATTTAGACTACAGCCCACTTGTTACACCCTGCTGGAAAGTCAGATAGTTTGTGGGTCAAAAAAAATCTAGGGACATACTCCAGCCTTCCCCGGACTTGTATTGTCTACCCATGATCTCAGATATATATTCCCTCGAAAGCTATTCCAAATTGAACACTCCTAAGTTGAAAGTCCCGTTCAAGGAATTCCTGAATGAGCGCTTGGGAGTACCGGCATGGGGGTGATTTTGCTGAATGGTGGCACATATGCGGTCATGGATGATAAGAATACAACAGCCAGGGGATGAGCGTCTCAGAAATACAGGACATGAAAAATGGATACACACCGGCTCATATTAGATAAAAGACCAGATGGGTCAACTTATCAAGGAATTATAAAAGCCCGAGAGCTTACATTCTGGAAGAGTAAAGATTCCATTCCGAGTGAGTGATAAATTCAAAGGAAGAAAAAAATGGAGTAGATAGCTTACAAACTAAAGTAAGAGGGATTTGATTGCGTTGATAAAGATGTCAAGGAAGCGCGGGGGGGGGGGAGGGGAAGAGGCAAACTTACAAGCTTCATAAT
>KN834776.1:345183-439568 GCA_000827265.1 Collybiopsis luxurians FD-317 M1 | reverse complement strand
GGGGGGGGGGGGGGGGAGGGGAAGAGGCAAACTTACAAGCTTCATAATAAAGGAAATTAATGTTGAGGCTGTATGTATGCGTCCTTATAGAATATGAAAGATCGCTTACCTCCTAAAATGGCAAAGTTTTTGGAATTCAAAATGGTGAGGAAAAATAAACTGACAACTGACAAGCTATAAAATAAAAGAGAGCTGTCAGCAGCTATCAATAGGGATACATATGAAAAAAATAACACTTCACATACTATGAAAGCAAATTTAACATTTGTGAGTAATATTTACATCGGGGAATGCCATTGAATGACTTACAGGCTAGTTGGGGAGTGCTGAATTGGTAGGACATCAATAGGAGGTGAGGAACTTACAATCTACCAAACGAAGTTTCCAATGAAGTGAGTGAACATAATCTTCTATGGGAGATGAAGAACTTACATCCTTTGAAAAGAAGGGCAAATTTCAAATGCGGTGAATAAACTCCAGAGACATCAGAGACGGAAAACTCACGTTCTGTCGGATTGAAGGAGAAATTGTGAATAGTAAATGTGGTGAGCAGACATTGAATTGCAGGAAACCTGGAAGTTCTAAAACTCACTCTCTATGGGAAAGTAAAGTTTTTAAAAGGGTGAGCCATGAAGGACTTTGATTTGCAGGAAACAGACAATATGAGAAAAACTCACAATCTATAGATCGGGAAAAATTAAATGGAGTGAGAGGGCATCGATTATTAGGAACATGGGGCATCAAAAACTCACACTCTAGTACGAGGTGGTGGGATAATACAAATTAGTGTCAATTTTTATGGACATGCAAAATGCAAAACTTACTCTCTATGTGTCATTAGGAAGGGAAAATTTCCGACAGAGTGAACATGATTTCCAGGGGACGTAGAACATATGAAGAACGCACTCGCTATGGAAAAGGGAAATTAGCAATGGAGTGAGTAGACATAGCTTTCAAGTTTCCAAGGCACACTAGGGGAATAAATCAAACTTACAAACTGTAGGGAAAGAAATTTCCATTAACATTCAATGAATCTAGAGGACATAGGGGTGAAGAGCTCACATCCTATAGAAAATTGGGGATTTTAATTAGAGTGCAATTCCCAATCAAGTGAGTATATCCATATTCAAACTGAACCAAAGCTGAAGAACTTACTGGCTATAAGAAGAGAAGATGTCCAAGGAGTGAGAGGCCATAGAATCACAGGAGATGCCCAAGACTAACAAACTATTGAAAAGAAAATCTTTGATGAAGCAAGGGGATTTGTAAGAGATACAGGAGATAAAACTTACTGGCTACAGGAAAATATTTTTTGACAAAATAAGGGGACTTTAAGTTGCAGGAGACTGGTAATAAACTTACCCACTGAAGGCAGAGAAAAATACCAATCATGTAAGGGGCCATTGAATCTGGGGAACATGAGAGTAGAATCACTCACTGGCTATGAGAGGGGTAAGTTCCAATACAGTAAGCATCAAGCAGATATGGAGTTAAAGGGTGGGGAATGGAAAACTCACAAACTATGGGAAGGGGAGTTTTCAAAAGGGTGTAATTTCTAGGAAACACAGATGCTTTGGTGCTCACCCACTATGGGCAGGGAAATTTCCAATTTAAGATAGTAATTTGTAGAAAACATGAGAGATGAAGAACTCACAAACTATTGGAAGGCCGAATTAAACAAGTTGAATGAAGCACCTGGGAAGTGTGAGGTAAAGAACTCACCCACTACCAGACACAGAGATTTTTCAATAATTGGAATAAAGATTTGAAATTCTTAGGGGAAATAGTCAATAGTCAATGAGGAACTCACCCGCTGAGGAAAAATGAAATTCCCGATGGTATAAGCAGATTTCAATAACATCTAAGATATATGAAAACAGAAAAACTAACCTCCTATGGGAAAGAAAAATTCCCAATGGAGTGAGATATTAATCATGAGGAACAAGGGACATACTTTCTATGAGAAATTTCCAATGAAAGGATTGGACATCAATTTGAAGGGCATATGGAAAAAGATGAACTAACAATCTAAGGGACAAGAAATTTCTGGCATAAGCAATTACAAATTTTCCAGAAATAAGAACTTACTTGCTATGGAAGACGGAACAGTGGAATTGTCGCCTTTTCAATAAGTGAGGGGTCCCTAATTCCCATAACAGAAGCTAATACTTACATTCTGATGACGAGACTCGTTGTATCCAGTCATTTGATACCTAGGAAAGAATGTATATCACTCACTAGCTTTTGAAGATATCAGATGGAGAATTGATTAGTGTTTTTATTCATCTATCTAGTATGAAGAATTCTACCTCTTTAGATTTGATGTGCATCATTGTTAAATGAGTTAGCCCATTTTTACCTTTTGATATTTACTACTTTGTTTTCTAAATAGCAGATGACATATAAACCTACCTTTCTCCTTCTGAACCCACTCTGTGTGATATTCCTCAGCATTCTGATAGAACTGCACTTCCCCATGTTTCTACATTGATTCTTCAAGTTCAGTCTATGTCCAATTAAAAAATCATCCGCAAACCTTGAATTCCTGAAAATTTTCATACAACAATCCCAACAATCTGAGGGCTTCTGGATCTATAGCAAAATTCCCACTCTGATCAAACAGTCTTAGATTTTTGTATTTTCCCTCTCCGCTCCAAAGCTCGTAACTGTCCCAACATCCAGGATAAATTCTGTCATTACCGAGGAAAAAGGCCTATTCATTTGCATATGAGTGTACTGCACCACTAACGCCGTAATGTAATAAAGGTCTTACTGTAACTTTCAGATACTTGATGTTTTCTGAGCATCCTTTAATGTGTCAATGTCTGAAAATATCATACCACATTTTCTTGCACTTGGTCAAGAGGAAATATCCCTTCTAGCATTTCTTGCAGTGTGTAGACAGCTTAAAAACAATTATATTTTAGGACCTCGTTGATAAAATTTGTCGGTAATGAATGAGGACTGACGAGCAGAGGATACTGCCAAACATGGAGATCCATGGATATTGAGTTTACGGAGTGGTTGTATACTAAATGGTGCCCAACTCGAGGCCACGGATGATGATTGAATGAGTATATTCATTGCGGTCACAAGGCCGTATCACACCTTGTTTTCTTCAGGCAAGTTTCAAATGCCTCCCGCTCCTCCTCGTTATCGAACTTCCGGACAACATCAACCCTTTCCCATGGACTCCCTTCTTGGCGGGACCCTACAATGAAGTAGTCTCGCAGCTCTTGAACATAAAGACGCAAGGGACGTTTAATATAATAGTCCACCTGGAAACAATAATTTATCCGGAAGTTGAATTAGGGGGAGGTTGAGAACGTACGCCTATGGATACGTGATGTGAAGGCAAAGACTCCATACAATAAATCACTCACTTGGACCATAATGAGTGATCTGATTTCCCCCAATATTTGTAAAACTTGATCCTATCATCTGAAAGTTGTGCGCATTATGAAGGAAGCCCGGGCTCATACTGGCTCCCGAAGCCGTAGAAATTGACTCGAAGTTTTGTTGATCCATCATGGAATGCAAATTTAACAGATAATCGCTGAGGTGAGGCGCCGCAGGGAATAGCAAAGATGGGGATTCAGGTTCAAGAGACGATCTAACTGTAGGAGTCGAAGCAATTGACAAACACGTTGTGGTCTCATGACCGTCAGTGGTTACACTGACTACAGCTTTGAAACCATATATAGTTAAAACACGCCTCATCCGTGCTACGTACAGGTTCGTTTGTCAGCTTGGAATATAACACACGTAAAATTTCGATATGGATCGTGTTCCTAGGAATATTCATCAAACGATTCAGAGTTCGAGTTCAACACGTATAATTGCACGCCAAGCTGTCCAAAAAATGTAAGTGTGGCTCGCTTTATTACTCCACCTGTGCATTCTGACTCGGATACTCGGCGAGTCTTGCTCCCAATCTACAAGTAGTTTGTCAACCGTCAATGTCGTCGATCTGTACACGGCACATAGACCCCTTGCGTCTTCGCCATGGAGGGAGGTACTGAGACAAATTACCATTGAGGTGGACAGTAAGTATACCGAATGTTTTGGAAACACTGAAAGGTTATATTGAAGGTACCGTCCAGCTATGTAGCGGGCACGATCAAATTCGGGATCAAAAATCCAGGATCACGCTAAACTAAATAGTATGTCGATTTGTCAGATTGTACTAGCAACGTTGTCTACGAAAATTCCATTTACTTTCTTTAAACTTCTGCTTTTTCCCCATTACATATAACCGTCGTTATGGTCACGTAGAGTTTGTCCGAGTATCATCACTGGAGAGAATTCCCTACGAGATATACTTACTCTAGTATTTGCAGGCTTCTGATAGCCACCCACCGAGCCGAGTTGGAACGTTTCCGGGACTCACTTTTCGCTTAGGAGCTTAGGAGCTGCTCAGAGCTTTGACCGGGACAGAAACAGTCACGGTACCACGTGATTAAGCAAGTATTTCACGACACGAAAATGTAACAGTGTGACAATTCCCTCTCTTCAATCTCTTCGCGATCTCTATTGGTCCATCTCAACGCCAAGCTCTCTACGACAGGATCACCGGATTTTGAACCGGATTCATATTCATCTTTCTCAATTTCCCATTGACGAATCTCCAGCGCGTGGCGTAGCCGACATGTGCGTTTGCGTCCAGCTCAAATTTTTTGCTCTTATCGCTATCCTAGCCACAACAAAGAAGCATTCTGCAACTGAACTTTTGACGATAGTTCTGCAACGTTTGCGATGGTGATATCGGATGCCGAAAATGGACAACCTGGAAGCGGTTTTTCCGGCGCAGACGATCTCAAGACATCAATGAAACGTCAACGACGGGCGGAAGGGCTGGGTGAGGTTCATGATCATGATGCGGGGAAAGAAGGCAATGATAAGGCGAGACGAGTAGACGGTATGCAACTCGCCTTCGCTGTTTTTCTCTTCATTAAGTCATTCTTAACTTAGCTTCTCGATCTACAGTGCCCTTCCGCCGGCCGTCCCGAAGTAAGGCGCTCGTTAAGTTGATCCTTCGACTCTTCTTCATGTCTTTCTAACTAGCTTTTTCATCTTAGCCGACAAGGCGCTCGTTGCGCCTGTCCAGTAGATCACAGACATTGCATGCAAAGACTGACACAGAAGTACGTTTATACTCACTTCTTGGCTACAATTTACTCATTTTCGATCCTAGGTATTGCAGCGTGTACCGCTTAGAGACATGCAGGATTCGAGAACCCCTCCTCCCTCGCTATCTGTCTCCCTCCCATCTTTCGCTACTGATATCCCTTCAACTATAGCCTCAACTTCTGGTCAGAAAGCGTGCGAGAAGGGTACAGTCTTGTCCCCTTCACCGCTTGATGGGATGACTTTGCCCACCTCTCCTTCTCTCGAACTTCCTGCGAACCCACAAGCTCCTACGGCGTCCATCCACTCCCCTCTATCTACTCGATGTCCGTCCAATGAGCTCGATCATTTTGTTGCGAAATGCGACGAGGCAGGTGTTGTTCCTGTTGTGATACCCAAGTCTCCCAATCCGCCTCAGGAAGACGAACCAGCAGCCAACCCTCCCATTCCCTTCCCATCCCCTTTCTTCACTGACGACACACCCCTTAACATCACAGGCCGCTACCCTTCCCCCGCTATCTCTGAAGATAGCCAGGAAGTCATCTTTATCCTCACTAATTTCAGTGACGATATTGAAGACACTGATTCAGAAACTCAGGCGCAACCCAACTTGGGGGTGGCTATATCGTTAGGGTAGGGCTGCTGCTGCATACGGATGTCAGTCGAAACATTGTTTTGTCTTTTTTTGCGATCTTCATCGGCTATACTATTCTCATTTCTTGTTAATTCGTTGCGCCACCTCCCACCTCCTTCAAGCTTATCTATTCTCTTGTCGCGGTTTTGAATTATCGGGGTGAACTTGTATTCTAGATGTACGTTTCCGACCTCAGGCTTCTTCTTTGTTTCATTGTTGTAACGATTAGTTTATGTATGGACTTTCACATTGTATCACTCACCATTGGTCTTATTTTAGCGCTACCTTCTATCTGTTAGTATTACTCTAGATCCCATACGCAGTGTATCCTACATCTGCATTTCATCACCCGGGAAGCTTGGAATCATATATTCGTATACATCTTTGCCCAACATTTGGTGTCTTATCAATGGTAATTTAGTGTCGGGTGGATACTCGTTCTATAATTTGTACTAGATGATCTGTTGATCGGTGATAGTTCTCATTCATCTTACATTCCTTGATGGTCATATTTACCTACTACAAACAAACCATCATTTCATTGCTCCGCGAGAATTCCGTTAAATGTACAGTTGTCCTGGCATCGGTGGAGCAGTGCACGGTATGTTTGTTGGACAGTAGACACCATCATTAAGGTGCGTTATTTTGAAAATAATGCTACAATAACTAAAAAGCTGTGATATTTGATGCATCTAATCAGTTCTTGTGTATCTGGTTTCGAAGTCTAGGCTCCACATGGCCTCGCTTCAGTACTCAGACATTCTTGCTATTTTGAGTGCAGAGTGCAGATTGTCTCGCAGTGGCGTATCTGATATCGAAGTCTGGACTCCACCTATCTCCGTTTCAGTGTCCATTTTGAGTGCGGAGTGGTTGTCCGAACCTCGCGTATCTGATTTTGAAGTATGGACTCCACTAGCCTCGCTTCAGTGCTTCAACTTTGTATTAATAATAAGAACTTTACCGTGACAAATGACCTGTAAGGGAATATTACCTGATTGTTCGTCCAAAAGATTCCCGACTAGGGAACTCATTATTGATGCATTAGTCAATCCTGTGGTCTTCAAATACTGCGGCTACTTATAGATCACTTACTATGCTAAATCTAGCCCACCCACAGGTTATATTAAAGCCCCATTAAATATACTTTGGTTTGTCACAATGTCTCCCGAAGAAATCGCCCTCTTTCAATCGCTTGGTCTGACTCTAGGAAGAAATGGGTCGGTCATGTTGTTTATTGGTATTCTCTATGGTAAAGTGTCTTGTGAAATCACAATACATGTTTGGAACAAGAGCTCATTTCAGGTATTTATGTCATTACCGCCTACATGACACTCAAAAGTCTCCTGTAAGTCTATGTCCACCGCGTTCTTTCAGTTTCCGTTAACATCCTAAACCGACAACCAAAAATCATTCGCAGCCGACGGGGACTCACGAAGAATGTTGCTATCTGGATCCTGCTTTTCGTCGTGGCCTTCACTTTCATGATGACAACCACAGCGGCGGCACTCTACTTTCAAAATTTCTTCCAATATGTTCAAGTCTCATTGGTTGAGAACCCCACTTTGCCTGTTGAAACTCGTTTCCAAATTGCGGGAGACAGTATAGCTGGCTTGGCTACTGCCTTCCAGTGGTTAGGTGGTGTTGGTGGGGGATTTATTGTTCGTCTTTGTGTTCTTTCATGCTCAGAATACGCTTGATGCTGAATCTTACAACAGTACATTATAGGAGACGCAGTAACCGTCTGGCGTGTCTGGGTCATCTGTCCCTCTCAGAGAAAGTTAGCATCGATACCAGTATTCCTGGTGCTTGCTGCCTTTGGTTCGGCTCCATTCAACCATTTGTTTTCAGCATATCTCATCTATACTTGCATTCTTTATTATTTTTTTTCCAGGATGCAGTATTGGGTTCAACATCCTAAACACGCCCCCGCCGCCTTTCGTTTTTACCGGATCGGCTCTCTGGATTCTACAGCTCCTGGGTCTCATCCTGCCACTCGCCACGAATGTTGTTGCCACCGGCATCATTGGCTATCAGGCATTGTGAGTTTGTTTGAATCGGTCACTTCCCGCCCATTACTCTAATCTCTCAAATAGCGCATACAAAGGGTTCTTGAAAGCAAATTTGAATCCTCAACACTCCAAAGCCGGATCCATTCTGATTCTCCTCACAGAATCCGGAGTCGTCTATAGCCTAGCTCAGGTAACTCCTTCCACTAATTTCGGAAAACCGTACTCTAACAGGACATACCTATGTAGGCTATATATGTTACTCTGGTCCTAACGGACGATGCACCATTATCCAGCCCTCAGGATCAGGCAACGCGCCTCTTTGACCAGTTCACATTGTTTCTCTCTGTGAGTTCATCTAACGGCTTCAATACTTTCATCTAAGAAATTTGTTAACCAGGCGATGATTCCGTTATTTGTAATACTAATTATATATAACCAGCGCTCAATCACAGATACCATTCATGGTACATATTCGGCTAGTCCGGGTGCTGGGAGCGACTCTCTGTTCGATCCTGGTACGCACATCTCGTTTGCAGAGAGAGATGCGTTCAGTCACAGTGGTACTCTGGAGGCGAGCGAGCATAGTGGACCTCAGATCGATCATTGGAGTAAATAATGTAGTGGGTGAAAATATGCATTTTTGTAATTTAAGTTTCTCAGTACCGCATGTCCGACTTGATGAGAAGTTGAAGCTCAACCTAAAACGCATATTTTTAAATGCGGAACGGGAGGTTCATTAATTGCTTGGAATACTGCTCCTCGAGCCATGGGATACACGCAACATTTTTTTATGTATCGGGTGTAGGTTGACATCAAGCTTGGACTAATATGACTGCCCAGTGTATCCGACCCACGGGCCAGCCACAAAAATGAAAGTTAAGCATTGGTCTTTGCAAGCTTGAGCCTCAGAGACGCATGAATAGAAAATCTCGAAGCTCTGAGTTTGCCAACTAGGGATCCCATACCTTGAAGGAATGTTTCAGGTCAGTTCATAAACCGATAGCCAGAAACAAAAGAAAATCCAGCTCACTACAATGTCTACGTACTTATTACGACATGAAAGTGAACAAGCCTTTTCGTCATCAATATATAATGGTTGTTGGGGATGAATATTGACCCGGAAGACGCTGTGAAGGAATATGACGCACATCACCACTGTGCCATATAACCTGTTACTCATACTGAAAACCATAAAAATGGGGAATGGATGACCTGAGAGGGTACTGCAGAGGATTAAGCAGCCCAGTCTCAGGATCAGATATTTTTTTATGGTACATATCTGCCTTAGCTTGGGGGAAGAATGATTGAGCCTTGGATTGACCAGTGCAGATTGATTGCACAACTTCCTTATTGAGAAGTACGTGTCGGGTAGCTGTTGGTACAGAAGCAGTTTTGTCTTCTCTAAGCTCCATAACTTTTGTATGGCTGTGGTCACTGTTTTCCGTGACGGTTTAAACTTCAAGTTTAAATTAAAGTAAGGGACCGCTAACTCCATATCCAGCGGATACAGCTATCCTCAATCAGACACCAGCAGTACTTCCACAAACACCCGACAAACCTCCAAGTCACTGTATATGTTTCCAGGACTGGGTCATCCTACTAGGAAAAGACTCAACGAGTAGGTGAGTTAGCGGGATGGATGCCAGTAACATATATGAGAGATGGCTCAAATTGATGGAAGCATCCAGCAAAATCGCCGAATCCTATTCCTTATGGTCTCGATAGATCTTTCTTTAACGTTTATTCTGATCACAGGGCCCACTTTTGTTGTCCAATTCTTGCCTAAAAAGGCAACGGGTGGACGCGCAGGACCAAAAGAGCCGCGACGACGATGGACATCAGACGGAGACTCTTTCTTCGTCAGAGATTCCCAGTCCAGACTTAGAAAGAACTATTTACTTTTGTTTCGCACTGTTTTGCAAATCTGTTGCCGAACTCTTTGATACATGGCTTGAGCCTCGTTATACAGTCAAGATTTCTTATCAAACGAAACATAGTAACTACATACCACAGTATGGATTGTGGGGAATAGTCAAGGAGATATTGATAAAGCCTATTTTTCAGATATCGTCGCGACGAGATAGGATTTGAAGTTGAAAGCCAGAAATGGAAGAGCCCGCGTTTTCTTCACGTGAATTGCACGTGATCATGCTTTTCGCGTCTTTTCCTCAACCACCAACACAGCGAATACAGTCAGCTATCTCGAGCTCGAACTCTCATATCCTCTATTATAACCAACTGAGAAGGCTGCCAGGATGCGATTTCGTGCCAATATTGACAATGTAACAACCCTCTATCGTGAGTTTGTCCAACAACAGTTTCGGCTGCTCAAAAACTTGTCTGACCACCTCGACGACGATTGAAGGCATCATGCAATGCGTCGAAAAGCTACAGAAAAAATGTATCATAAAGTTTACCGAAGAGACTATGCACGTTATATGTAACAACGAGGCCAATGAAGGGGGAATCCAAGTCTGGTCGTGAGTTCAGGCTCGTATACCCAGTTTCGGAACATAACCGCCCGCGTTGGTTTGATCTAGCCAAATCAAGCGCGATGCAATATTCAGCAACTACCGCATCCAGTCCAACTCTAACAACGAAATAACCGTACATATCTCTTCCGAAGCTCTCATGGGAGCACTCAAATCCGCATCGGCATCTGCCACCACCTCTAATTCGGCCTCAGGTTCATCATATGATACGGAAGAAGTCATCGTGAAGCTAGCAAAGAAAAACGACCAGGCTGTACTTAATATCGAGATTATTGGATCTACCAGTGTAGGGAGAAGGGTTCGCGTAGCACATGATGTGAAGATTGAGGTGATGAAGCCTGTAGATGTCGCGAGGTTAACTGAGCCAATGTGTCCTGAGCCAGACGTACGTTCGTCTTACTACTTTCGAACCTATCACTGGGCGTTTATCATTCCACAGATTCATATCATCTTGCCACCGCTTCAGAAACTACGAACGATTGTCGAACGAATGCGCAACATGGCTGAGATACTGGCCATTCAGGCAAACCATAATGGATGCCTCAAGCTGTCAATCCACACAGAAAGTGTCAAGATCGAGACAGAATGGCAGAATCTTTCCATTCCGCAAATGAGTTCGTGATATCCTTTATTTCGCCTTCGTGTGTCCTTACCGTGGTAATTACAGTGAAAGAAAATAGCTCTCAAGACAATACAGATGCTCGACCTGATCCAGAGAATCTTTTCTCCGTTCTCGTTTCTATCAAAAGCTTTGTCAAGTTTTTGAGTAGCCACGTCGTTTCGACGACCACGATAGCTTGTACTTCCCTTTCCACTCTATCCTCACTTTGCGATGACCAACTTTTGCCTAGGTATTTGCCAAAACCACTGCTTGATCCTATATGTCTACATCGGTGACGTGGCGGATGCAGGAGGTGTTTTGACCTTCTATGTACCTGCTATTATTGACGATGAGTAAACCCACCAGATTGATACCCATTCTTTCCACTTATACCCGACGACGCACTTGTGTTCCTTGTTTTGCTGGCTAGAGAAGCTTTCTTTCACTTAGTCTCGACCTATGGGTCTACCGTAGTCAAGAATTATGTACCATTCATCGGTTCCGTTTAGATACCGAACGCAGAACATCTTGGAAGGCTCTACCCGAATCTGTATACGATCCACGCTGGTTAGAGCCTACCTATCTACGATTTCAGCATCTCTTATAACTTGAAAGCGATTCTGGCAATGTCTACAATCGCTACTTATGGAGTCTCATTTGTTGCGCCCTTCTTATTTGATGTATCAATCAGAATCAGATAGCGATTTCGAAGAATGCAGGCTATAAACAACTGTGGCTTGACGGCATCCCACATCTTTCTAATCACCTCCACGAGTCACCCCAAGTACGTTCAAGTTGTTCATCCGCTCTTGCATTCGTGAAATGGCCAACGACTCGACAAGGAAGCAGCCGGATTATCAAAGATGGAGTAACGACATGATCCGCACTAAGCTCCGGTCTCATTATCTGCCCGACGAACTCGAACGCAAGGAGCTAGCTGGGAAAGTCGAGGAGCTGGAGAGGACCCTCTTTCTCGAATCCAGCAAAGGAAACAGTGACGGTGAGGGCGACTTCAAACTATCCCCACTCCATGAGCACACCGCTTTCCTAGAGCAAAGTACACTCCACCTACGCGCCTTCCTGGCTCCCATTCGACGGTTACCAGCGGAAACATTAGCAGAGATATATCATTTTGTTTTGGCCTTTGCTCATGAATGGTTTCTACGACCTTCAGAGCAGCTAAATCCTACTAGAGCACTTATAAAGCTCTCCCATGTATGTTTCTTCTGGCGAGAAACCTGCTTATCTACGTCGACGCTCTGGTCTGATATTCGTATGCCCTCGTTATTTTGCGGGGTTGGCAGCGTCCGCCTGGTAGAGATGCACTTGAGTCGCTCCAGATCTGCCGCTTTGGACATCCAAATTCACAATTCTGCTCCCTTTGGCAGAGATCTCAACCTCGACGGCGCCAGGACTATCTCGAAAAATCTCATCTCGCACCGCGAGAGATGGAAGAGGCTATGGGTGATTGGAGACAGGACTTTAGCGGAGTTCAATTCTATCTTTCAGCAGATAGTAAACTCATCGGAGACCTTACGGTTTCCTCATCTGGAATTGCTTCAACTGGAGGACACTGAAGACGAGATTCACGTATTCTCAGCTGCAGAGTTTCCTCGACTACGGAAGATGGCGATATCTACCTTCACCCCAGGTCTATTTCCATTCCAGCAGCTCACTTCTCTTTCATTGCTCCATTCGTTACATCGGCTTCCCCAAACTGTCGAGAAATACTTTGGCAATCTGGAGGAACTACAGATCACTGGTCAATTCAGTTACCTACCTGTTGAGACTGGTGATTTGCCAGTTCCTGTTGTACTCCCCAAACTAAAGTCTCTGGGACTCGAACTGTACGAGAAATCGTCCATGATCCTGCCTTTTTCCACTTTTAACTTGCCAGCTCTCCTATCGCTTGAAATATGTGCTCCATTGTATGATTGGCCGCAAGTTGAGTTCATATCGATGCTTATTCGCTCCCAACTCACATCGTCGCTGAGGACCCTGTCGCTTAGATGGACGAGGATGAAGGACGAGCAGCTATTGGAAACCCTTCGTCTTACCCCAAACTTAGAGGATCTAAAGGTTGTCGACGATCGTCTCAACTCGACTCTCTCTCTATCCTTTTTCCAAACAATGACAATCAGGCCCGGAGACACTGAGGAAGGCAATGTGATTGTACCGAAATTACAATCTATCACTTTTTCTATGGCACTTCCAGACAGAGGGCGATTCGTCGGCTACGAAATGGTGGCTTCTCGCGCATCAGAATTCTTACAGGTTCATTGTCCGACTCTGAACTGCCGCCCTCTCGAGTCTGTGACTCTTATATTGTCGATAGGATATCCTCCTTTCGCGTCTCTTACACGGGCGGACATTCAGAGCCTGAGAGAGTCGATGGACGTAAAGGTGATCGTGTACCCTGCGAACGAACCTCATAATCAAGAGATCCTTTAATATCGATAGATGCAAAGCCATTTCTTAGTGGGGCCACTCGTGCGTGAATATATACGGTTGGGATGCTTGGAAGCTCGGCAAATTCTGTACGTACTTACGTATACAAATTGAATTTTCCAGTGTTTCTCAGGTATGTAGCTTTACAGTCGTGTGGGGAGGGTACGGGAAGGAGGAATTTCTATTACTACTCAATCTGGCTTCATCTTCATCCCGTTTTTGTTGTTGCTCATCTGTTCGTTGGCCAGCTCAAGGTGACCGATTATGACTGTGACAGACTGTGGTTCTTGAATCGGTGAACCGGGAATATTTAATACATTTTCCCCTTCTTGGCGTTTCCAATGCTCTAGAACGAGTCTTAAAAGAATCTTGAACAATGGTCCCTGAAAATAGTACACCGTCATATCATTCACCAGTGGGAAATGGAGAGGAGATCTTTCTACAATATCGGGTTCGATTGGCCAAGCATACCATAGTAGGCTACTGCCAATCCCAGTACCTGGGACGGTCTGTCAAGAAGTTGAAGAAAACGGGAAATGAAGTCAATATCTTTCTGTTCTTCGGCAGCCATGAATCTTGCAGGGAGGCATTTCGTATGGTCACCATGGACAGCATGTTATGTACTGCTGTACTAATTGCAACGCGCTAGCCTGAATCGGATCATTTTTGACCATCTCTTGTCGAATGTACATACCGCCGCTCAGCCCTCGGATCATGTCTTCAAGATCATTCTTTTGCCCCGTCGCAAATTGACACTGGGCGTTCTCTTAATGGTGAGTGGACGGTGGATGGCAGTGAAGCTTCAGAGAAAAACCTCGCCATCCGAGGAAATAATTCTCTTCTACATACCGGATAAGGGTTAAACGGTACATCAATGAGTGTGACTAAAGGTGGACGCAAAGCCTACATCCTCCAATGAAACACTCTCATACATGTGAGGCCTTGGCCCGCAAGCAGAGCTGTGTACTTATCTCTCGTGAATCGCACTTAGACTTGAGTGAGTTCATAAACAATTTGTTAATCTTCGCTCAATGCAACAAGAAGGCTCCTTCATGGACATAGAAGACTTGTAATAATCTCGTTGCAAAAGATGAATCCGCTTTCTCGGTCGGTGAAAGTCAAAGCTGTTCTGATCAACCCTAAAATGGAAAGAAAGGAAGTTTCGTTCCGAAATGAAAACTATTTAGACCCAAAACTCTCTCCGTGATCCCGTTCTAAGTTCATAATCAAAATATCATCATAGCCAGGTACTATATAGCAACGTTCAAGTCGTCGTTTGGAAGAAAGGTAAAGCTACTCGAGGAAGGCCGTCAGGATCACAGCAAAAGCGCAGATACCTGCGCATACGGCAAAGCCACACGGATAGCCTGATGAATGTCCCTCTACACTTGCAGACCACATCTGTTGAAATTTCAGGATCGACTCGAAGAGAAGGGTGCAGAGCAACTCACCCAGCCGCCCAGGATAGGTCCTACACATCGAGCAAGGCTCACGATAGTTTGCGCAAGTCCATTAGCATACCCAACAGCTTCCGGATGTGCCACTTTTAAATGAGCTTAAATTCAGAAATGTTCGCACAAGATGGGCAGAGCTGTACGTACTGAGGTTTAACAGCACAGATATCGAAGTAAACGCAAAGGTCATTCCGCAATAGCGAACAGCTCTATCCATAGCACTCAGATCGCGACTTTTGCCAGTATTCAAAGTATACGTACGTGCTTATTGTAAGAGCTGTGCGTAGAAATACATCAGAAATGACTTGAGAGTCCGAGATCCCTGCTTACCGGTAATCAATGCGAATTTTTGGAAATCATCCGGATGTGCAAATGGATTTCGGTACATGACCACCGTCAGATATGCCGGAATAAAAAGGCATGTCCCTAGACGGTACATCGTCGCATGGGAGAGTCGACCTCTTGGAGGACTGGTAGGTTATCAGCCTGGCAGAAAGGTACCCGAAAGGTTCACAACATACCCGACGTTGCTGCACAGACAGACGATTGATGCACTAAGAAATAACATTGGATATTAATCAAGAACGGAACTTACGGGTACAGGTAGAATTGATAAAAAATTTGAGCGACACCCATCAGCGCAACTTAAGGATGATACAATTGAATACAAACACAGTGCAGTAAGAAATGAACATACTCAATTGTGCAAAATCGCCTGCAGTGAGACCGAGCCCTCCAGCCTCGTACCCACTATCATCAGGCAGGTTAGAAGATAGATGTAAACTAGGATAGGGTAGGCTCACCTTGTTAAATACGAAAGAAACACTTGATCATGGGCGGTAGTGTGCAAAGCCAGCAACCCGAATTGTGCAATAACAAGCAGCGGAAGTTGACACGTAGATTGTATCTCCGTAGGAGCCTTTTGAGACGCTAATAATGGAGTACTCTCCAGCTGTTCAAGATGCAATTCAGAAGGCCGTCTTGTTTCAGGGATTGGCGACAGTTCTCGTTCTGAGGTAGATATTGGATCGACTTCAGATTGAGATGTCTGATTTTCATTAACAGCACGTGGAGTAACGAGCTCAGAGTTGAAAAAAGTAGAGGAAAGCTGACGAGATGCAAATGCGAGTTCGAAAGATTGAGAGACGGCCGAAAAGTTGTCGAGAGGGGCAATAGTAGGAATAACTGTGGATAGCCGGCTGGATGATCGATGCCGAGAAGCAGAAAGTGTATGGTTTGACCTTCGCGAGGCAAGCCGAGTGGGAGGACGAGTAATCAATCTTGAGCTAGGCCGTCCTCTAGGCCCATTATCTTCTACCGAGCATTCCTCCCGAGCATTTATCTCAAAAACATCACCGTCGGTCGGATTTCTATCCAAATTAAGCGCAGCGGCGACCCAAAGATCTGCGATGTTATTTACAGCATTTTCATTCACCAAAACCATCCTTTCCGCAATACTTCGACTATCGGCTAGATCGTTCACGTTGTTGACATCGTCTTTGCAAGCAGCATAGTCACGAATAGTCGGCAAGCTTCCGCTGATATTCGCAGGGAAGACAGGAGAAGGGTTAGTGAGCGCTTGGCGGCTTAGAGACCCAGCAGTACGACCCAAACTACCGGGACCGGAGCTGGACATTGTATTGGTTCGGTTTCCGATGGGAATTCCTTGAGAGCGCAAGGCGGTAGGTGGAGGAGCCGAAGGGAAGACTGTGGATTGCAGACCGTGGCCTACGACCCTGTGTCCCCGAATAAACCCATTCAGACTTTGGGGATAGGGACCTGTTGATGGTGATATGGCTGGCTCTCCAGCGTTCGAACTGTATATTTCGGTTTTCTCAGGATGAGGGGAAAGGGGTTTTGTGCGAGACCCCCCATCTCGTTCGAGAAAACAGGCTAAGATAGAGCCTACGTGCGCCAGCATGAGCAGGACGTTCGGAATATAAGTAGCAATCAGATTATCACGTACCAGAAAGAAGAATCAGTCCAGCAGCTGCAGAGGGAAGAAGGTATGGGAAAGTCTGCAAAATCTTCCAGTGACGAAATATCGCCAATCTCTCAGTAGGGCGCTCAACTATCCAGTATCAATAACCAGGTCAATGCTACCCAAATCATCCGTGTCTGTTACAGGTACTTACGCGAACCTCCGATGATTGGCCCTAGAAGGCCACCGAAACCCCAGCAAAATCTGAAAACATAATTAGGCGAATATAAAGATACAATAAGAGATGCCTTACCCAAGAATGGCATACGCTCGTCCTTCGTTCGAGCTATCCGTGATGAAAACAACGGATCCTCTTGCCACTCCAACTGCCCCAGCAAAGATGCCTTGGATCAGGCGAACACAAATCGCCTGCGTGATGCTTTTAGACAATCCAAATGCGGTTACGGATACTGCGCTTCCAAGCAACGTAGCTACAAGCACAGACCGTCGCCCGTACTTGTCCGCGAGCGTCGCCTACATAAGAAGGTTCAACCCAGAGCTCAAAGCGTAGTATTCACAATCGCCTACCCAGAGTAAGGAGGTTAGAAACTGACTGAGGAAGAACATCGCCACTATAAAATTCGCTCCCTAGTGAGAAGTCACGTAGGATCACGGGAGCGAAAAGACTTGCCCAAGATTCCCGTCCAGAAAGCTGCCTCCGCTTCGTCTGAGAATCCAAAACCTCAAGAAAGAGAAGCTTGAGCTCGTGAGTCACAATCAGCGTTAGAGCTCTGCGTACCTTTAACCATCAAGAGCAAAAAAGGGACTGAAACATTGGAAGACAGAAATTCTCCTAGCATCGTCTATAAGCGAAGCAGGTGAGTGAGAACAGCAGTATGTTAATCAAAAAGGAAATTTACAATTGCGAGGACAGACATTGGCAAAATTGGCAAAGGAGTACATGAATTTTCGACGGCCAACACTGTAGGAATGGGAGGAGGAAATGCGGACGTGTCGAGATCGACAACGTTGTTCCCCACCTCGTCCATTGTTCTCATAGGTTGTGCCGTGTAGTGGGATGAGCTTTCATCCATCGGAAGCTGGCCGCGCACTACTGAGATTGCGGGGTTGAGAGTGGCAATTGGCAGCCATCGAGAGGCGAGAAACGCTTTTATGTGAGATAATCGCGTCAACAAAGATAAACTGGCCTAGATAGCAATCCAAGGCCTTGTGCTGCTGTAAGTTCCATAACATTGATAGCAGAGTAGCTGTTGTCATCACCCTCAATTTCTGAATCGAGGCAAATCGAGATATTGCAAATTCGACGTCCGGAGGGAGGATGCGCGGAGGTCATACTTGGAACGACCACATTGAATGAGAGATTTTTGCTCTGCTACAAAGGCACCTGAAGAAACTAAGCCAGACGGGGTTAAAGGCTAGGACCAGAGCATTTTAAGCTACCCGACTAGAGCTATGGCCACTCAAGACTTCTAGATAAAGAGCAGATATTTTTAGCGTTTTCACAACAATGGCAATCGTTAAATGGCCAAATTCCCTCAACGCCGCTGCTTGTCACCCCGAAGTTTTTGGTTAAGGAGAAGATAAGAGAGACAACGATTCTATCTTCTTTTACTAGCTGCCTTTGTCGTCGGAGTCGCAATGCAAAAGGGTGATCACGGCAGTTTTTCGATTATTAATAAAAGAATTTGTCTTATGGAAAAAAATCTGAATCAGAATATATCCTTCTTAGCTCAGTTGGTAGAGCGCGTCACTAGTATGCTATGACGAGGTCAGTCGTTCAAGTCGGCTAGAAGGAAATTGTTTTGATTGTTTGTGTCGCTTTCACTGGATAACCATTTGAAGTTTTTATAGCTTTTTCTGGTTCGAGGTAAGTATGGTACAACTGTTATCATCCCCTCTCCCGCTCTCGCGCGCTAGTTAGGAACTAACGCTACCCTACCCTTCAGTCTTGCATTTCTCATTTCCTCAAATACCTCCGCAGCTTCTGACAACGATCTCACCTCCACGACCGGGGTAACACGTCTGGATTTCAGAATCTCCAGCACTTCAGCTAGTTCATGCTTTTTTCCCCAAAAGTTACTTTTGATTGTGATCTCTTTGCGACCTGCGGCGATCAAGGGGAGCTCGACGAAAGGTGCGCCGAGACCGATGAGCAGAATAGTTCCTCCTGGACGAACATGCTCAAGAATTGATTTAAACGTCGTTCCTGTACCTACGAAATCGCACGCCGTGTCAACGACAAGTTTGTTCGAGGTGAGGAGCGAAGGAAGTTCTTCTGGCTTGACAGCATAGTCAGCCCCAACCTCAAGCGCTGCTTGTAAAGCTACACCGCGGTTATCACAGGCAATGACCGTCTGAGCTCCTTTGACATTCTACCCAGTGACGACAATATTCTAGGAGGACCTTGTAATGTGGGCTGCGAAGACGAACCTTGGCAATCTGGAGGGCATTGGTGCCAAGTCCCCCAATTCCAACAATCAATACCGTCTCTCCTACTTTCACATCCCTCAAAGAATGATAGCTGGTCAAGACCGCATCTGTTGCAACAGCTGCCACCGCGGGTGGGATTTCCTCCTTTGTAGCATTGACCGGAACAATATTTCTTGCAGGAACAACCATAAATGGAGCGTAAGCACCATCGACACCAAGTCCGAGGGGTAAGTGCTGCGTACATAGGTTGTCCGCACCGATAGAACACTCTGGGCAGCTAGGAAGATAGCATGCATTCTTGGAGTGTATCACGATATATTGGTTTAGATGAAGGTCTGGAAAGAGAGACGGTACGGAATTGCCGAGAGCAATGATCTCGCCCGCGCCTAGAGGCCGATATGCTCGATGATAACCGTTCGAGAGTTATGACCATATGCTTACCTTCATGACCCATGGTAAAGCTGGTAGAACGATCAAATCGGTTATAAGCTGAGTTTCAATCGAGAAGTAGAAACGTACGGCTTGGTCCTTCCAAGTTTATACGTATCTTCATAGAACATTAAATCCGAATGGCACATTCCTGCCGCGAGAATTTTAACCAGAACTGCAATTAACATGGTTAAGAACTAGTTATGAATATTCAAGATATGACGATAGATTGCCTTCATATTCAGCGGGAGTGGGTACTGCAACTTTGGCTTGGGTTAATGTCTTTGCGCCGGGATACCATCGATAGGCCTCCATCTCCTCCGGTAATATAGGCGTCGGTTTCATATCCGAGGTTTGCGAGCTGAATGCCATTGAAGCTTTAGAACGAGCTGGCCCTGGAAGACGTGAGAAGGGGGGGGGAAAGGTGGGAGGCGGAATATAATAGGAAAAAAGAGATGGCTCTGGATATTTCGACGTAGAATTGTGTTGAGTGTCAAAGACGGTGGACTCAATCTTTGGGCAACTGCGGATGGGTAAGAATCAATATCTTCAAATTCGTGACCCGTGGACTATAGAATAGACCAAACCTGTGAGCAGATGCCCGGTCCGCTTTCCCCGATTTGCCAAGCATGGGTCGAGCTGAATGGATTCGCTGCGTTTAAGTGATCTATGGGTGTCATATTCATCCCAAGGGCTAGCTGAACATTTCAACCGATTGAACGGAGGATAATAGAGCTAGAAACGAGCTTCATATACATACGACCTATGCATGCTTGTCAACGTGGTTGCTATGAATAACGCTGAGGTCCGACTTGAATGATGAATGCAGCCTGTTTCTCTCGACATAATATCTTAAGCATCTCAGGAGACTACAGGAACCCCAGATCATGAAGTACCGAGCGAAAAGGATCTCCTATGAGATCTTCTTTCAGATAAACAACAGAATTGATACTCAGCTTGTATGTATTTCATTTTCGGAGGCTTTTCATAATTGAATGCGGAGTGGTTTTTGTCGGCTTTTTTCTGTCAACATTGAAGAGGAACGGAATCTGTTCTGTCGGAATGGGGATCGGATATCCCGCGGATAGCAGCTGCCCGTTGTTTTTATATCCCACCATGACCTACTTACGGTCTCCTCCACCTTCTCCGATACATACTGAATTCACATAAGTCCTTCTGACAACACTTGGCGCAACCGAAAATTTATGCCCATTCCACTCACACTTCCCGGTTCATAATTGCCCGGTTGATACACTCTCCGCACAAAGAAACTATGCCGATTATCTTCCTTCTGTTTGTAGGTTCTTCTTTTCCATTGGACGGCACTTCCGCGTTCCTTAAAACGGAGAATGCAATCACAGCCGACGATCCGTAAGCTTATTCGACCCGGAATTGTCCTTTGTCTTTTTGCGTTCACTTTTGTCTTCAACCTTGATCGCTTTCGTATCGCAATGATAGTCCGCAACGGAACTTCAAGCCAAATGCCAGGACGATGGTCAAAATATAAGGTTTTTGGAAATTCAATCATTCTCCATTCAAGACCGACGGTTTTTTCCTGGTTTCTCATACCTTTCCATACTTTTATCGGACGGAGATCATCTGCTGTACCGTGCACACTGCACCGTCTCTTCTGATTTGAATTGAACTGGAGCCGTTGAATCCAATTCAACCCTTTGCAGCGAATCTATATATGTACCTACCTCCCTGAGCTCTTTGAACACTTCCCCTGCTGTTGCCCTGAGCGATCTTGAAACCGCCAACTATTGAGAGGAGAGCCTGCGGCATTGGGTTTCTTTGTATGCGTAGGATATACTTTTAATCTGGGAAAAGCGACAATCTCGATTCCGTGGAATTCAGTGCGTTGTCGGGTTACAAACTAGTACAACGTTATCAAATTTTTTCCAACCTCCAATTTGTCATAACAATACCGAAAATACCTACCCGGAAACATACAAGACATCTCTCGCGAACAACCAAGAACCAGATATTTCCCCTCCATCTCCAAGCTTTGACCTTCTCAACTTTCCAGATGTCGCAAATACCTTCTCCACTGAAAACGATTACAACCCCTGATCGACGTCCAGGGTCCTCCGTCGAGGTTTCCTCACTGGCGGGAGCGACTGCTATTCGCGCTGCACGCTTGCTTCTCTCCAGTAATGCGGAGATCATTCAAGATGGAGCCGTAGTGGTGCAAGGCGATACAATTGTTGCTTCGGGCTCCTGGCTCACGATTCAGCCAACATTACCTCCCGATACTTCGGTTTTGGACCTTGGAGATCTTACGCTCATGCCTGGTCTATTCGACTGCCATGTTCATCTTTCCATGGATCCATCCTCATTCGCCACTACCGGTGGTATCCAGCTGCAAGGAGAAGAGTTATTCGCGCGAATGCAGACGAACTGTTCCCGGGTTCTAGACGCTGGTGTCACTACAGTCAGAGACTTGGGGTGTCCCGGCACATTCTCGACCGAATTCAGAGAGCGTATCAACACGGGATTAGCTCAAGGACCGCGGTAGGTGCTAATTTAACCTTAGTTATTTTGTGCAGTGTTTCATTCCAAACTTACTAAATTACTCGATAGCATTCTTTCAGCGAACGCGCCTATCACTGTTCCAGGTGGACACGCCAATGCTTGGGGCGGCATCGCTTCGGGAGTCGATGGCTGTCGTGAGGAAGCTAGGAAAAGAGTAAAAGAGGTTAGTTGCTTATCGCTTTATGTCTGTTCCCTGCGAATGAGCTTTGATCAATGCCTCGGCGCTAGGGAGTCGATGTGATCAAGGTTATGACCACGGGTGAGTATGCTAGGCTCTGAAATGCATCTTCTAGTCTTTGCACCATCTGACATATCAGCGCGCACTTTAGGAGGGTTCCTCACACCCGGTAGCTCCCCTGAAAAAGCGCGTTACTCCATCGAAGAGCTCCGGGCAATCGCGGAGGAAGCTCATGCTCATAACATTCCCGTCACCACACATGCCACTGGTCAGTATTTCTTTCCTCCTGCTTCAATTTCGGGGGTATATTTTTGTATCTACAGGTCTCGAAGGTATCGAACGTGCAGTCGACGCGGGATTTGACTGTATAGAACATTGTGCATGGAGCGTTGGTAATTATATCTATACCAACTACCTGTCCTGATCTTTCCTTGAATATCCTATGTAGAGGGCGGAACAAGATTCGACGAGGAGATTGCCAAGAAGATTGTAGCCAAAAATGTCGCTGTCTGCCCGACAATGAATACCGCCTGCATGGAGAAGGACTATTTCTGTCCTTGGGACGCACGAGAGCATGTATTAAAGAACCTTTCCAGACTGCGTCAACATGGTGTTCGGATGATTGTAGGTACAGACAATGGGATAGGTGAGTACCGATGTCATTCTGGGTCATTTGAAGAACATAGATTCTCACCTTGACCCCGATGAAATGCAGGCTTGTGTCCTTTTGAGAGATACGCTGACGGTCTTTCCGTCCTTATCGAAGCCGGTTATACTCTGCGGGAGGTAATCGCTTCTGCTACTGACCAGGCCAGTGACGTCTGCGGCCTGGCCTCTGTCACAGGCAAGCTTCTTCCGGGCATGTCCGCTGACATTGTAGCTTTCGCTGGGAATCCGCTGGAAAGTGTCGAAGCATTTCAGAACCCTCGCTTCGTGATGGTGAATCAGCATGCTCTATTTCCCTCCTCGGCCGAATTTTAACTTTGTTTACAGGCTCGCGGACGACAGCACAAACTCAAGCCTATTCCTCCACCTGCGGATAACTCGGAAATGGCTGACCTTATTTCCAAATTGCTTCGGAAAGGAGCGGGTCTTTCTAGTGCGAAGTGAAGGATGAATGGCATATGCCTTTATGATTGAACTAGTAGGAACAGGGAAAATTTTACTCACATCCGTACCCACGAGACTGCAATCTTTCCAAGACGACATTTACGTATGACATGACCGCTCTCGTTCCTCTCTTTTGCGCCAAGCCTCAGATTATATGAATTTTAACCGTCGATTTGCTATATACCGTTATATTTGATCTTTGCTACACAGTACATCAAAAACAAACTTTTTTCTTCCTACGCAAACACCACTTTCAGAGTTTTCTACATCTGCGTCATGTTAATTGTGCCACTACTTCTCAAACCCGAAAGAATCCGCTTAATCTTCATTAAATTCATCTTCTTTAGAACCAAGGTCACCGTCAGAATAAGCATAAGGACCCAAAGCATCCGTGGCATCTAGTCCAACTTTTTCCCGCACCAAACGATAGCCATCGCTATTCGCGCAAGGGGCAAGACTATTCCAGCCTTCGACTTCATATAAATCTCCATTCTACCATGAATTTTCTGTAGAATGAATGATTTCATCCAAAACGTACCCAATGCCCACTACTATCGCAATGGGGCCGAACTTAAGGCCCGGGAAACCGGCCGACCGGGCATGTCCAGATGCCAAACGGCGTTTGTGCCTCTCCTATCCAGCAAACCGCCTACGAGGCGGAAGAGTGCTCCGTACCCGGCGCAAAACATTTTGGAGACGGGGTATTGGTGGGGGAGATGAACTCCGAGGCCGATAAGATTACCGCATCCTCATAACATTTACATTCGAAGTGTTTCTTCCGCCTACTGCCTGATGATCTCGGAATATCTGCTGGATCTGGGAAGTGATGTCAGACATTGGCACTCGATATCTAGTAGAACCGTGCTTGCATTGAAGACAAAGTTTCATTCGCGGGGATAGCCAGCCCTCTTGACATGAGCCACATGTACATCCATATCTTCGAGCCTTAATGTAGTCCTCCAGGGAAACACCCTGAACAGTTTCGTCACCGACAGTTTGTTTCAGCAGATGTATCGCCGTAAGGAAAGTGTCTGAAAGCCCTGAACTTTGTTGAGCTTTAAACATCTGCGTGAAATTTTGCATAGCACCCGTAGCTTCCTGTGCGCGTTCAAGTGGAGTAAGATCGACTCGTTTACTACGCTTCAAATCCACATTCATATGAACTGTAAGGAGTCTGCGACGAGCAGCAGGTTTGCACGCAACAGCGGCGAGAAAGAGTAGCGTGGCGCCTGTATTGTCGCGAAGGTGGTGATCACCATCGTTGGATGACTGGATAACCTCGGCGATTCGGTATTCGACAGATGTAGTGATCGCGTTCTGGAGTGGATATTTCGCGGAATATCCTCTCGGAGAGATGGGCGTATCATTAAGCGGAAGGAACTCTCGCAGGGATTCCGCGTCAGTATTTGGAGAGACGGTTCGTGAAGGGGTGGGAAGCATCGGTAAAATGGCGGAGACTGTGTGTGGCCAATCCTATGAAATCCGTGTTAATCAGAGCCAGTAGAATGACAGCATAACTGGAATAGAATTGATCACCTTTTGGTCGTAGTCGTTGGAATTCGTCCTTCTAGCTACTGACATGCGCGAGCGAGCAATATACCAGGTTCCCAATTCGAACAAACTTCAATAATTCCCGGAGCAGCCTCGACCCACACCCTGACCTCTAAACTAGTTCAGTCAGTTGCGTTTTCCTGAGGATGACATTTGGAACAATATCTACCTGGAATCATTTTCCAATCCAGATGAACTTGCTTTTCTTCATCTCCTCACTTCAGCAACCTGACCCACTACGGAAGCCAGGTTCGATCTGCTCGCGTTTGACAAATCTACGATTGTCAAAGATTGCGCTACTGAAACCGGCTGCTTCCTGAGCATGGGCGTCCAAAATCCCATTGGGCGAGTGGCGTTCGGGCTTATCCACCAGAACGGTTTGCAGAGTGGCGGTTGCACCGCGGCTCCAGTGCTTGAGGGTCCCCATAATCTGCCGAGTAAACTGAGACCGAGATTTCGTCGTCGGGAAAATCTGGAGTGCAGTCGAAGAGCGAGATCTTCTGGAAATTGGATAGAGTCGACATGGTCATAGAGAACAAAGGTGGGTTTAGACAGACGTGGCAGAAAACAAATCTAATGTTGCCGGCGGCCCAAGCAGTTATGTACACCTGTCATTCGTTCCAAAATAGGAAGTCTAACACTCTTACCTCAATTCGGCTCAATCTCAAAGGAAGTGTCTGGGCGGCCATAAATGACCCCAGTAAACAGTAGGACTATTTGCGACACGTCCTCCAGGTGGAAGCAACGAAATGTACGGGACGTGATATTTGAGAATCGTCCGCAAAGATATACATAGAGATCACCGAATGTCAAGGTCACATCTATGTTTAGGCTCTAAGAATAGAGTCACCGCTTGCATAGCACCCATCAATGAAAGGAGTTTTTTCGGGCAACAAACGTGCTTCTCGAAAAAGTTCAGTCAGCTTTCCACCGGCGTACGGTTTCTATCATGAATCATATGTAGCTCCAGAAAGGATCAAATGGTCAGAATCTATGAACTTACTCCTAAGACAATTACAAGAGGAAATGCAAGGATAAATGAATATTGGTCGAGCAATACGCCTCTCGGATTGCTGAGGCATTCCAGTCCCCAGATGAATCACGATACCGGCCTGCGAGTAGAAAAATTTGCCCTTTGAGAATCATAAATTACCCTTTGATAAATGTTACAATGTCCGACGACGTAGAGTACTTACATCTCAAGTACTATCGAGTGGACCCGGTGAGCGGCAAGTGGGTGTAGAAAATAAATAAGCGCCCAGCCACGTTCCCACTGGCGCTTAGGGGAGCAGGAACAAGCGCTCAAGACGGAACTCTTTGATTTCGACCAACACGAGCCTTCCTCGTTGCGTAGTCTCTTGACTTTATACTTCCATATAACCACCAATAGTCAAAGCTTATCATGAGTTCCTCAGCTCCCTTCCGCTGTCGACCTATCGGTAGGGCTGCTTCGCCGCCAACTTGGGCTTGCTACGAGCAGATTCCTTACGACGACGACTACAGCGAGAGTGGCTCAGAATCTTGCTCTGAAGACGATGAAGACTATCATAACTCTTCTGATGACAATGATAATATCAATGACTCGGATATCGAGGAGCAAGATGGCGAACGGCCTTCAGATGACTCGAATGATCTCGATATGGACATTGACGAAGAAGGCGCGGATAAGACCGAAGGAGGCGAAATAAAGAGGCCTGTAGAGAACAGGAAGGATGTGAAGGGAAAGCAGAAAGCTACTGAAGCCGAACCGGTCCCTGAGCCGCCCAAGAAACATCGTAGACGTCCTAGGCAGCGTCACCACGTCTTCACCCTTCGCCCTATTCTTACGATTCAGCGCAGTCAAGGTTTCGTGTGGAATCAAGTCAGTCTTGCTGGCAGTAAATTTCCATTTTTTTTACTGAACTTTTGTACAGGATCTTTTTGTTCCTCCTTACATCAAAGACAGATGTTCGTCCCATCAGTTTCTACCTTCTGATCACTATATCTGACTCCTCTCCAGATGTCGCGTCGACCTCCCCTCCCAATAGCGGCTTCGTATCCACGTCCGTCTCATCCACCAACTCCGCTCTCAACGAGTACGAGGTCGAGGTTGTCGAGATTAGAGTGAAGGAGGGTGAAGGCATACCTTAGACACGGTGTGATTTTTGACACAATTCGATGTAGTTTCCTAAAACGACTTTTTTCTTGACTTCTTGATTACATACCTTTTCTTTCTTTGCTACATCTACACCGAAGAATGTACTCTTACGAATAATTCCGTACCTCAATCTACTCTTCTCTCAATGATAACTTTGATTCTGGAACGGGAGTTTACCTAGATTTTGACGAGTTTGCATTCAGTATTTTTAAGTCCTGAAGGTAAATAATGACTGTCTCGTATCTATGTCCAGGTCTGACGCGAAATGATTAGCAGATCGCACTTACCCTACACTGCAGGCAACATATCGCGGAGTCCACCCACAAGCACAGAGCAGTGTTGGTCCTGACCAGTGGACTTCCTGCATGGCTCTTGTACAGGTCGCCGTCTTGCGACCACAGCAAAGTATGTAATTCTTTCATAATGGAAAAGCCTACATCATTTGATATCCTGATAGGATAGTTGTCTTGAGAGAATGTCCCGTCGGCTGGTCCCATCGGCTACAGTCAGGGTTCTCCGAAAGATTCCACCTTTTCTTTTTCTCTTCCCTTCGATTGCATTAAACTTCCAGTTTCCGGTTATCGTCAGGGGAAAAAAGGTTTGCTCTGCAGGGATCGGTGTATCGAGTGAATCGACATGATGGTTCTTGAAGATCGTATTCATGAAAATTCAATTCCTACGTCAAGATCATACAAGCTGTACATTTATAGTGCGGGTGATTGCCACGCACGCACTTGGCCGGTGGGTGTATCAATGTCGGTATAAACAAACGGGTCTGTTCCACGTCCACGTCTCCTTGAGCCTGTTTAAGGGTTCTACTACCTTTCGGGGAGGGCTGAGGACGATGTCCGAATGATGGAAGGGGGGTTTAGGATCGTGACCCGACGGTCCCAGAGACGATGATGCTGTTGTGTAGTACATCACCGGGAGAATCTCTGAAGACCGGGATCTATGGAGGCTGTTGAACCGTGCCGTGTACATATATACAATAGAGTCGACCTTCCTCAGTTCCTGGCGCTTTAGCAAGCAAGTACATAGTTGAGGGCGAGCTTGTCCTACTGCAGATGAAGAAATTCCCGGATAACTAGGGCACTACTTGAGAATAGAATGGTAAGGCAAGGCAAGGGGCAGGAGCTTCGGTCATGGTACAGTTGAAACATGGGTTTTATACAAAACTCGTACTCCTGGTAACAATTCTGACAGGTTGTATATTAGGAATTTGTGTGCATCTTAAAGAAAATGACAGGAAAGAATATTCAGTTGCGACTGTCCAGCCTTACCATATATTCAAGTCAGTTACTGACCTAAAAAGACGCTAATATGGGTTTTGAACCCCCGTTTTACAGACTAGCTATGTAAGTCAACTGAAACCGCGGAACCCGACGGGAAACTGCAGCTGCTGGAGCGGGACGGAAGGAGTTATCTTGTCAAAACTCAAATTCAGCAGTTGAGTGCAGTGACAATGAAGGTAGAATAATCGCGACGCACACCGAGAATCTCCAGAGGTAGGTGAGTGACTATTCGTAATTGCTACGGAAACTTTTACTAAGTGCTCTCTAATCGGGAATTTCCGCTCTCACTTCATATTAGAGATCAGCCACCACACGTTGCCCCCACTGCCATACCGTCAAGAATGTGGGTCCAAAACCAATACTTTCCAAAGCTGGACGTCCACTCGAAGTCCCCATCTTATTCCGTAGCTTCTTCATCAATCAACAAAGCCAATAACCCTCCCGCCTTAAAGAGTCGGGATCCTGGCGGCCTGAGCGCCATGCGCCTTCTATTTTTCCTTTCAAGGATATTTTTCAGAACTGGGTCCGAACCAATCGTACTATTCTGGAAGCAGGGCACTGCAGGTAGAAAAATACCTTTTCAAGGCTGTTCTCAGTCACGCCACTGTGTGAAGGCCTAAAAAACTGGGTCGGTCACAATCGAATCGTGCCCGATCAAAACCAATCGAGAAAAATTACCAAGAAAGGCAAAAACTGCGCCTGGGAGACATCTTTCTTCTGACATGAGCGCGAACTCTTTAAAAGATGGCCAACTCTTCAAACGAGGCCCCCCTAGATACACCTCTAAAGGCAACCTGAACTTGTCTTTTTTCAAGCTTTTCGTTCTCTCTTTTCGGTTGTAATTCTGGTTGCTGTGCTTGCCACCTGGAGACATGACGAGGACACCTCTGTGGGTCCTTATTTATTTCTATTCCCTTAGTCTCCCTAACTTACCCACGCGTTGTTCCGTCTGCTTGCCGTTCTCTTGATTGGCTGTGTGGGTCCCTATTGGCTCGACTCAGTAGACCCATGTCAGGATTTGCCGGCGGGGACTCCTCATACGGGCTCGAGTCCCTCTCGCTAAAAACTGAAGAGAGCGACAATTATATTTCCGACCTTCGCCTCTATAGCCACCCGACAGAGGAGGGTATCGATACTCGAGGATCAGGTGGCGGCTCCAGTTCCTCCAACTTCAGCCACCTTCAACTTGGGTTAGATGCTTCCTATCCAGCCCATAATAACGACCAGAATGACCCCCCACAACAATATTCGGGCTATCTAATGGGGCCGGAAGATCTCTATGGAGTGACAGATCATGTAAAGCAGTTCTTGGTTTTTGTGGCGATTGATTTGGCTAATATTATTAACAGTATAGCCTTCCTCAAACAGCTTCTTCTTCTGCCTACGACACACACTCACTATCTCAAGTTCAGTACTACCCCTCATCGCAATATCAGACGTCGAATATGACTCCAGATTATTATTCCCGAGACAGCACGGGGGGGAACCAGGCTTGGATCGAATCTACCGCCACCGAATCGACTCACTATCGAGACTTTAGTCAAACGTCTCAGTATCGTCCAGGAAATATGTTTTATTATCGAGAGCCGGCGGCCAACTACCACTCCTCTTCATCTTCAGGCTCTGACAGAGGCTCAGTTGAGTCGCTTCCGGAGACTATTCCAACCCAACAGACCAAGCATCTGGAAAATGTCAGAATCCTTCGCCATATACTCAACATTCCTGACGATGTCCCGGTCAATCTAAACGCTCTTCCCGATTCACCTCCAGGTGTAAAGCCCAAGCCGAAGCTGGCCACTCTCGTCCAGGTGGCGATCATTGGGAGCCCGAACCACCGACTTTCTCTTCGAGAGATTTCTAGCGCTATTCAACAACGTTTCGAATTTTTTAGAGACCCTGCAAACCAATCATGGAAGGCGAGTGGGTTTAGGGTACACTTGTCTATGTAGCTAACTTTATTTTTTTTTTAGGAATCGATTCGTCACTTGCTATCGCTTAAACGGAGATTTCTTAATGTCCCTCGGCCCATAACTGAACCTGGATCGGGAAGCTACTGGATGGTGGATATGACTCTGACCGGAGATAAACGACCACGAAAAAGAAAGTCTCGTAACTCGCAAGCCGGACGAGACCAAAGCGCAGACTCGCGGGACCACGAGAGCTTCGATGACACTGAAGATCGTGCTTCCCCAGCTAGGTCTCAAGACGGTGCCAGTTCCCACATGGCCAGCTCTGGCAGCAACACCGCTCGTGCTCGCGCTCGAACATCTCCCTACACCCCCTCGAACCCTACGCGTTACTCTCCTCACCGCATTCAGTCGAATCCCGAGATTAATTCGATGAATATGGGTGGAGACCAGCAGCAGAGGAGCTTCGCTTACGCCAATGCGCCGCCCGTACAAGGTTTATACCACGGTTCTTGGTCTAACCGCCACCATCTGCAGAGTACCGCTCCTCAGAGACAGTTCCCGCCTACACACTATCCCAATCCTGCCGGTCCTGACCCTTTCGGCGCTCCCGGGGTTCCACGTCCTTCATTTCATTTGCCCCCACTGCCCCAGTTCGCCCCGGGTCAATCTGCTCCGACTCATGAGGTATTGGGTATACCTCCAGGTCACGAATCAACTCCTTCTCCCCCTTCATCCACATCGTCACAGAGCGGGCCGACTACCAACTCGGCTCGTATAATCGCCCATCCGCCCTCTAGCTCAAGCTCCAGCTCCAGTTCGCATCGCTCTGGTCGAAGTACCTCCCAGTTTGATCGCAAGGGAAAGGGAAGGGGAATATGAAGAACAGTCGGATTCGGAATATCTTGCACTTACGAGCTATTCGCATGCACGCATCCTAATCCCGCTTGTCTTGTTGCGTGCCCTCTCGGGGTCAAATCTACCCTATCTGCCGTTGTGGGCGACATCGCTGTCCATTTCTTGTTTTCCATATGCCTGTCTCGTTATCAGATCTTGCTTGATTAATGTCGTTTTTTATTTTGCTATCGCTTCTCTGCTCCCCTGTATGCATTCCTCTCTCAGTATCGGTCCTTGTATAACTGTTGTGTTGTTACTGTATGCACCCCATTTTCGCTCCTCTCGCTATCCCTTTTTCTACTTTTTTTGAACAATGATTGCTATCGTTGACGTTACTTGCTATCTGCTCTGGTCCCTCTTGCTCTACGCCACGCTTTTGATACGTTCTGTATATTTGTAAAATTCAGTAAAACCACATGTATATCCTTTTAACAGTATACCTGACTCGTCACTCTAGCCATATACCTGGCGTCCCTGTATCTATATCCATCATCGTTTTGGCTTGCCGGAGAAGATTCTAACTGAAATTCCACTAGGAAATAATCGCCACTAGTGCGGGTGAATTATCCCCCAAAGGAGGCAAGAATTCGGCGATGTCACCAGCAGAAGAGGGTCTGTCGTCCAGTAAGGGTTCGAAGCGGCATCGGTACCATCCTGAAGCCTCCTCCAGTTGGAAATTGGATTAGACCACGTCGAGCGAGATTAATACTTCTTATGTGAGGAATATGAGCTGCGCTGAACCAGCGTTTCAAGATTCATGAACATTACCTTCCTGAGGAGGGTCACGGTGTTGAATATGTGAGGGTAGTAAGCCTCAAATAAGCGGATGCTGCCACTTGTAGAGTCACTACATAGGGCAGACACATCAGGATGATTATAAGTCAAGGTCTGGCGAGACGAACCATTTCAAGGGGTGAAAGCTAGACGATGTCAGCCGAAATATCTTGAATGGGGCCGGTTCGCCCCTGGAGAATGTAGCCCCCGTCGTTCTCCATCGCTGCCAAATTTGCCCTGATAGGAGAGTTTGAAGATCGAATTCTGAACTGACATTGGAAGATGGAGCGAAGCAATGACTGCCGTAAAATGTCGAGCGGCAGAGAGGAAGCCGACCTTGCCGAAACAATTTTCAAGCGCCCGGCGCTAATTCTGCTTCTCGAGGAATTTTAAGTATGTATTTGTGCACGGGAGAGCAAATCGCATATATCGACCAATTCTTCCCATTATGGCCATGCAGAAATTTACAACGTATCTCTTATCAATCTTGGTCACTCCACGGTAAACGTTTCCTCAAAGAAACGATCCTTTGAAACGGGATTCACTTCAACGGTTCTCATGCAATAGCTCGCTCGTCCACTTCCTCAGATACACCTGTCAAATTTACGGTCTTTGCCCTTGAAACTACTACGTTGGTTGTCAAACGGTTAGAAAGAATCGTTCCTCTCGAGAAATCACCTTTTACCGAGCTACGTCTCCTCTGACGGATAATACAAACCCGTCGTCTTGCATCCAAATTCATTATTGTTATTTGCCTTAGACGGCGGCTCTCGGATGGTATTCGACGAGATATCTTCGTTTTTCGAGACCAGGGTGATTGTTTGCCCTACTTGCACGTAATAAGTATCATCATTTTCGAGGACGAGTTCGAGTTTGGATGACAAGTTGTAAGTACTTGTATTTGAAGTATTTGGAGTATTGGTAGCCAGAAAATATCCTCTAACGGTTTGCGCTCATACGGTTTGACCCGGGCGCAGGGGACGCACACGTTTTGTGGAGGGGCTTATGTAGTGTGGATCACTTTTAGAACCAACATACAAGTACATAATAGATTCGCTTTTTCGCTTTGACCGCCAAGTTTTTTTCTCAACCCAACTTCGTCCTTTGCTGCTATGTCTGATCCACTTTCACAGATTATGGCGGCCTTTCATGAGGCTATGACTCCCATATCATTACCAACTTCCTTCGAAAAAATCTCTCTATCTGACTGCACCATTAAATCTGAAGCTTCTGATCCAGGCGATTTCCCTCAGTTTGTCCAGTACATCACGATTACTGCTGAGCATTCAAAGTATCGCGAAATCGCCCATCTCAAAGCCTGCCGGGTAGACATAACAGGCCTTCATAACGATTTCAGATCGGAACGATTATTCCACCAGATTTTCGATGAATACTCTCAGGAAACGGCCGACTTCAGTGTGGCAATCTTTAACCGTCATGGATATGTCAAAGATGCATTCATTAGACCTGGCTTTCGCAGCGGCCTCGGATGTTGGGGTCAGGAAATGAATGAAGGGGAGCTCATCTACATCAAGGAACTGAGCGTGTATTCAGCGGTAACTTTTGTTTCAATTATCCTTTTGGGAAAGGAGTAGCTCACTCGAATTAGTTCCAAAATCAAGGCGTCGGCTCGAGATTACTAGAAGAACTGCTGAAAAGCTCGTGGGTGGGACCGACAAGTTTGATTTATTGTTTTCCCGCGCCACTCCGCTTTGCCTCGAGGGAGGAATTCCATGACCTACAGCCCAAGATCATTCAATTCTATCTAAAGGTATCCTGATTGTTCCCGAATGTAGAAGATACGTCTTCCTGATTCAACTTAGCATGGATTTCGTAGAATCGGACATACTCAATATTTCGCGCTTGCCCTTGATCCTACCCATCCTTCTCGAGATATCCCTGCGGATGCCGATGCGAAATCAGTACGAGAGATATTCCCAGTTGACGATACGCCCTTGCCTCTGCTAGAATACACCGAGCGCTTTCCACTTCACGGTGCCATTCGTTTCATGTCCGAAGATAAATTCGCTGCGTTTATTGATATATACCAAGCCGTCTTTCCTACCTCCGTTCATAGTCGCGACAATAAGGGTTTCACGCCACTCTATCTCGCCGCCACTACTCGCAAACTTGCCGCTCTTCGCAAACTTCTTACGTTCAATACGGGCGCCGACCTCTGCGACCGCCAAAACGAACTCGGTCTTACTCCTCTGGAAGCAGTAGAGGAAAGGACGAATGCCATTCTATGTTCCTTTCTCCCGTTCGAAAATTCACTTCACGATCTCGTAACGGCGGAATACCTCCTGAAGCAAGCTGTCAATGACGAAAATGTTGAAGGACTTTCCATGCGCGACTACTTCAATGAGCGGGTATTGGAAATCTATGAGTAGACATGGAAATTCTGCGTGCTAGTCTATTTTTGGGTCCTTACCCTGGTTCAAGCTGGTCTGATTTTGAAGCTACTGGTACGAAGATCGGTTGTATGTTGTGGAATTGGCGTAGAAGGAAAGTGTCTTTGTTCACGTACCTAAAAAGCCAGTGTATATTCCTGTTTATAGCGCATCGACGAATCAGTCCTACAATCTATGTGTCGCAAGGTTCGGTGTAAAAAGGAGAAAGATAAATGCGTACAGTATATCGTAGAGTAGGTGAAAAATGGTGAGTGCTGAAGTTGGTAAGTGTTCGGGAGGACTCTTGATTGATAATTCATGAGGCTTGGAGAATTTACTTACTGGTTAACCCACTATGTAGGTATTCAACCCAATGCGCTGGCTTGTAGTATCTGGTAAGACACAGCCGAGTGAACTGGTTACGGTGCCTTGGACAACTGACCATCTGCAGAATACCGCTCCTCAGAGACGGTTTTTGTCTACACGATATGCCAATTCTGCACTCTTCTGGCGCTCCCGAGGTTCCGTGTCCTTCATTTCGTTTGTCACCGATGCCCAGTTGGCCCCACTTCAATATGCTCCAACCCATGAGATACTGGGTAGACATCCAGGCTACGAATCAACTCCTTCTGCACCTTCGTCTTAGAGCGGCCCGACCTCCAACTCGGTTCGTGTAATTGCCTGTCCGCTTTCCAGCTCCAGCTCCAGCTGCAGTTCGCATCGCTCTGGTCAAAGTACTTCCCATTTTGATCGCAAGGGAAAGGGAAGAGAAACGTGAAAAGCGGTTGGATTCGGAATATCTTGTACTTGCAAGCCATTTGCACGCACGCGTCCTAATCCCGCCTGTGTTGCTGCATGCCCTCTCGCGGTCAAATCTACCCTACCTATTGTTGTAGTCTCCGAATCTACTCTCGGAACACCCCATACTCAAAACGATTCGATATAGGGGAGCAAAAACGGTCGTGTACTCTCCGGAAACCTAGTTTTTTCCCAAAATCGAGACAGAGAACGAGGAGAATTCGATGTTCAGCGCCACATTGAGACCTCGGCCAGTTGAGATTTCGATAGGAACATGTTGCAAGAGGTTAAGAATTCGTAGATGAGACATGTAAGTTGCACAGAACTAGCGTTCCAAGGTTGCAGCGCTCAAGTTGGGTGCTCCGACCTACAAGAATCTGTTCATGGTTATGAAAATGATTAAAGGGTCACAGACATTACCTTTCCTAGGGAGGTTGTGATAGAATGTGAGGGTATTAGGTCCAAAGTAAGGTTCACTCGCAGGATTCCTATATAAGACAAGTACACCATCAGGACGATCACCTTGCTTGCAAGGTCTATTCCACACCTGTAAATTACATTTTGATGAGATCATTTCTCACATATTCAAATGTGTTTTTGGCTCAAAAGCAAATAGACACCCAGCACGATATTTTGGCACTTAATATTAACCAGACCGTCTTTGCTTCCTTCTTCATTGTCATAGACATCCGCTTAACTCTTCTTCTTTTTTCTTCATATGTGCCAAGAAAGTGAGGACCAAAAGGACCGACGAGCGAAACCAAGGCTATTGTACAGGAATCATGAATAATCTGCCGCTTGGTGCTCATCAGTGAAAGCATCTCCAGTGCGCAAGCAAGGTTTTGCCCACGTGAGTGGAGCCTTTATTATAAGTAGCAAGCCTTGAAAAGACAAACCATTTCGAAGAGTGAAAACACTGGACAATGTCAGCCGAATTGTCTCGAAAGCAGCCAGCTGACTTTCTCAAGGATCTCCCGTTATTCTCTATCCCTGCCAATACGACCTGCTTGGAATTCATGAGTACTGAACTAGTAATATATTGGAAGAAATGACAACGTCGGAAGCCGAAACTTGCCGAAACCAATCTCGAGCGCTGGGGCGCTAACCGTGCACTTTTTTCTTTCGTTTTAATCGCCACTTTTTTTCTCAAGCCAGCTTCGCCCTTCAAGTGTCCCCATGTCGGATGCACTTTCACAGATCTTCCAGCTTATGAATTCTCCACCTCCCCCAACTGCCCTTAAAAAAATCTCTCTATCTGACTGCAGCATCAAATCCGATGCTTCTCCGGGCGGCGATTTCCCTCAGTTTGTTCAGTATATCACGTTTCTTGTTAAGCATCCTCAGTATGGCGAAGTTGCCAGTCTTAAAGCCTTCCGGGTAGACATGACAGGCATTCATAATGACCACACCTCGGAACGATTATTCCACTGGATTTTCGATGAATTCTCTCAGGAAACGGCCGACATTAGTGTCGCAATGTTTGACCGCAATGGATATGTCAAGGACGCATTCATTAAACCTGGCTTCCGCAGTGGCCTAGGCTGCTGGGGCCAGGAAATGAACGAAGGGGAACTCATCTACCTCAAGGAAGTGTATGTGTATCCGGGGGTAAATGTTGTTTTAATTCTCCTTTTGGGAACAAAGTGGCTCACTCGAACTAGTTCCAAGGTCAAGGCGTCGGCTCGAGATTACTTGGAGAACTGCTGAGTGGCTCATTGGTGGGACTGAAGAGTTTGGTGTATTGTTTCCCCGCACCACTCCGCTCTGGCTCAACGAGAGAATTCTATGAGCTACAATCCAAGATCGTTCAGTTCTATTTAAAGGTATCCTGATTGCTCTCGAATGTAGGAATTACACCCTCCTGACTGTACTCAGCATGGATTTCGCAGAGTCGGACACACTCAATATTTCGCATTTGCACCTAATCTTTCCCATCCTTCTCGAGATATCCCCGCGGATGCCGATGCGCAATCAGTGCGAGAGATATTCCCAGTTGACGATACGCCCTTGCCTCTGTTAGAATACGCCGAGCACTTTCCACTTCACGGTGCCATTCGTTTCCTGTCTGAAGATAAAATCGCTGCGTTTATTGATATATACCAAACCGTAGATCTTTCCTACCTCCGTTCATAGTCGCGACAATAAGGGTGCGACGCCACTCTATCTCGCCGCCACTACTCGCAAACTTGCCGCTCTTCGCAAACTTCTTACATTTAATATGGATGGCGACCTCTGCGACCGGCAAAACGAACTCGGTCTTACTCCTCTCGAAGGAGTAGAGGAAAAGACCAATGTTATGCTATGTGCTGCTTTGCCTTACGAAGATTCAGACTACGAGATCGTAACGGCGGAGTACGTACTGAAGCAAGTTGTCAATGATGAGACTGTTGAGGGACTTTCCGTGTGCGACTACATCATGCAGCGAATGTTTGGTATCTATGAGTAGACATGGAAAATTCTACATTTTTGGGTTCTTACCTTGACTCAAATTGACCCCGATTTTGACGCTGCCGATACAAAGAAGATCGGTTGTATTTGTAGAATTGGCGTAGGAAGAAAGTGTCTTTGTTCACGTACTTACCTCAAAGCAAAAGGCCAGTGTGTATTCCTGTTTATAGCAAATCGACGAATCAATCCTACAATCTGTGTGTCGCAAGGTTTGGTGTAAAACGGAGAGACAAATGCATACTGTACATCGTAGAGTATGTAAAAAAGGGTAACTATTGAAGTTGGTAGGTACTCGGCAAGGCTCTTGATTGATAATTCACGAGGTTTGGAGAACTGTTAACCTACTATGTAGGTATTCAACCCAACGCACTGGCTTATAGTATCTGGTAAGGGAAGCCGACTGAACTGGTTCCGCTAACTTGGACAACTGACCTTCTAATGACTCCATGAGATAATTTGGCACTCTTCCTGTCTAGCATGTCATGATCACTTGGATGCCTTCTGGGCGCGAGCGGTTTCTCCATGCCTGATTCGCTATTTTCCAATATAGTGGCGAAACTAGTGTCGACCTGACCGGACACCGTTCGGCGAAAAATTCCCATTGTTCGTCTACTGTCAGGCTCGATAGGGGAGGTCTTTGATCTCAGGATTCTCGCGCCATACAAAGAGAGCGAAAAAGATTTAAAAAAGAATCAGGCAACAAGATTTTATCTTCATGGATCTTTGATTTCCCCTCAATCTTCACGAAGTGAACTGCTTCGTAAAAACAAGCCGTTTAGAACCACAGGCATTTTCCAGTTCGTTTTCAGCTTTGGGTTAGCCCCTTGTCGCCAGAAAGTTAGTATGTACACTAGCATATTTTCTACTTTTAAATGTTCCTGAATCATGAATTGAAGGACGTTACACAACTTTCTGATGCATACAATAACTCCTAATGTCAAATCGTCCTGCTGACAACACCACGGGGACTGCCTGTAAATAGTGGGTATTCACATCATGGCTGAAAGCCCGCTCCGTGTCCAAGAAATGTTCAAATTCTAGAAATAATGTCACTGCTGACTGCCCCGAGTGTTGTACTAGGTTTCTGGCGTCCTTCAGACCAACAAATAGTATTAGCGAGATCGGTTCAGATCCCCAATTAGGCGTAGCACCCTCAATGAATCCTATTTTCGTCCAGTTTTAGTAGATAAACAGAAGGTACTTATAATCTCAGGATTGGGGTGCTTCGGGAGACTTCATGATGAGCGTTCATTCAATCCTGACATGGCTAAGACGTTAGAACCAATTAAGATCGCTTCACGGCGTTATTCACAGGGCCTTAAGAAAAGTGAGTACGAAACTTTGCTGGACTCGTTGAAGTTCGTCCCCGGCCTATTTATGAAGACTTTCGAGAATTTATCATTCGATAGACTCGTGGATCTCGAAAATATAGGTGGATAGGTGGTGCGCACGAAGTTTAAGTACATTTCTTTTACCATCCAATATGAGTCAGTTGTTAACCGGCCTTGTGAACAGAAAAAGTATACAGTGAAGTATGAAAACTGTCTACGAAAGCTTCTAATGACCAATGCGATTGCTTGCAGCATCGGTATGCGTCGGTATGCTGACAGCTGCAAATTTTAAACTCCGCCAGATCATCAGCCCATCTATGACTGTATCAGACAGACATTTCTGCATTGTGGAAGACGCCGCCTTACATTTTGCTTTCATCGTGAACTTCCTTAGTTGAATGGGGGTTTATTTGGCAGATTGAAATCATTTATCTCCTGCTACTTCTAGAGATAACCCAAAATAGAATGAACGATATGATTTATGCCAATTGAATCCCGAGAAGGGTGTACAATTCATTTTTTATTCCAAGATATTTTTCAATTCTGTTCGGGTTTGTCGCTTGGGGCGTTTCCGGGGCCACACGGATGATCGGCGGGCGCAGGGCGAGCCTCATTGATAAAAGAAAGAAATTTTTTCCAATTGTTCACTTGCAGAGTGCATACAATGTAATAGTTCATCAATAGTCCGGCTATGTACCACACTAAGATGAGTCTCGGCGACGTCTCTCACATCCGTCCGGTCGGGAAAATGAGCGAACACTCTGTTATCAGGTCGAAGGGGGGAATGAACAAAACTCTTGGTGCTGTAGAAAGCATACATCTTGGGTGATTGACGATACACTGATACTTGGGCGAAGGAACCAAAAAAGTAGGTCAAATCCGCTGAAACGAGCACAGGTATTTTCAATACAAGAGCGCATACTCACTGATGACCATCCGAGTGTCAGGCTATCATAATTTATAGGCCAAGAGTTTTCTGTGCTATATGCTATTGCGCTTCCGTCGTTTTTCGAGCATCTTCCAATGTTATTGCTCGCCACTGACCAGTCTGAAGATATGGGCAATCCGAGCTGACCTCGAGGTCCAATAAGGCCGTTGGTAGATAGGTCACCTGGGATCCAGTGACAACAATGGTCTTCACTCCAGCGCGGTCCAGGAATTTTTTATAACTGGAAGTGTCGTTCGAATGTCTCTCCGCGACGTCCATTATGCTGTCAGAATGCGGCATTCCTGGGTATGATTCTATAACGAGAACCTTTTCACATTGGCATTGAATATGAGGTACCAGTGACAAGCCAGCTTTCGTAGTCATTAAAGACCTTTGCAAGTTGGGAGACTTTTTCTCCTCGAGCAGCCCTGGTAGTAGAGCTCAGTGTGAGCTTGAATATGAAGTAACATTACCATACTCTCCAACTGCGTGACCTGATCCGAGCAATTTCTCGACAATCTGCGATCCAATTAGTCCCGACTCGAAGGCTCAAGTGACACAGTACAAAGAGTATAGCCACGATATGGATAGGGAATGAGAAGAGATTAACTATGAAGACTTATTTTGCTCACATCCATACACCATGCGTTGATCAAGTGCTTCAATTATGTATTGCATCGTTTTTCAAGTTCGTCCGCAGTTGGATTCGAAAAATGACTAGTGTTCGTGGATATGGAGAGCAGAAGTGAAGAATTCATCCGTTCACATCTAAATACGAGTATATGTGCGATAGTCAGATGAGCGAGCTGGAGAAAGTTAAACGGAAAATCCGCACCCAACCGTTGCATTTCCCCTTGTCGGTTCTGATTTTCCGGTCTTTTAAATTTAAAAAGATTACCCAGCGACGGCGATATACCTGCTTCAGTCAATCATGATGACTGCGCCATTCAGAGACATTCCCTTCAGGGTTACATTATTGAACGAAAATATGGACATACATGACAAAGTTCGGACACTAGGTATTTTCAAATTGCAAAGTTAAACCCGATTCGTTGAAAATACAGTGTGTGCTGTTGAAACTTGAATTTGCATAGAGATTAGGAGAGAACTCCTCTTCATCATGTACCTTGAAGCAGTCTGGTAGCATTGTTTTGCTGTACATAACAAATTAGCGGTCTTGAGTCAACAAGACTAGCGTGAAATGGAGAGTAACGAGCGTGTAGAGTATGTCATGGATGGCAAAATTAGTCATCGCATGAATTCAAATTTCAGTTGGCAAGGTCGTAATTCCGAAGACATAGATGCCTCTTTGCGGGCTTGTATTCCATACCATGACTTTCGCCGCACAAATGCGGGCGTAGAGGGAGAGCGAGAGAAGCGCTGACTTGTGCTTGGAAATAACTGTGTTGATGCGGGTGTATGAATGAAATCGAATCTAAATATTACCGTGCACAGTCTTTCGCCATTGAATAGTAAATTCTGTGCTCTGGTCTTGCTCTTACGGGTTCTTTGAATGAACCCTGGAGTATGCGATTTGACCGACTTCGTAATGGCCCGGGAGACCTACAATAGCATAGGTTGCGGAATCTCGGATATGCTATACGTTCTGGAAAGTATCGGAACGTGTAAAAGTACAATAAAACCATAGCGATGCTCAAAATCAAACTGGTTCAGGCTGACGAGCACCATAGACTGCAAAAAACGCGATTTAGAACTCGGAAAGAGACGGAGACTTGGATAATAATAATAGTACCGGACCCAATTTTACTCATTTTGTGGTTTCCTGCGTGATAGACACAGTCTATTTATCGCCACTTGTCGGGATCTCTGCCCATGGCCTCATACTCGCTGTCATTACTAGACTGGGTACGTATTTTTTTCATGGGACTGACTACGTAGCTTATTATCCACAAATAACTATCTCGAGCCTACTTCCTGTTCTAAAAATCGGGTTGAAGATCACTGATCAGCGGCCGGCAGCCAGTTCAAATCTCACACCGGTACCTACTCTACAATTCGGGGGTTCAAAAATCGCGTCATGAGCCACTAAAGATCGCTTTTTCACGATGCCGAGCCCTCATTATACTAATTGCAATTGTGACTTGTTCGACCCTGCCGTTTCGTGCAGTAAACATGGATCGAAAAAGGAATATCTGTCAAACTCAACTTGCGCTTCATACAGAAAGGCCACGTCTCAAGAGAACATTTCATCGATTGACCAAAGCTTTCTGGAGAAAATTTCCGATTTGATAAGGAAGTGGCTGTACGTTATTTTACATATCTGGGAGTTGATAACACTTGCTTTGACCGGATGGGAGTAAGGATATGAATTCTCAGAGCTTTCACTCCAACTTGACGTCTTCTGAATGTCAGTAGTTTAGCTCAAGAGACAGGAAAAGGTTAGGTCTTGTGAACTGATCAGAAGTGCTACCATCGAGACTCCGAAGCAGAAACCGGGAAGGAGCTTCTTGTGGAATCGAAGTGCGTGGTCAGTATGGTGCTCCTCGTGGTGAGTTATCAAAGCGAGATCTATCCAGGCTTGAATAGAATGAAATGATCCTCTACTCGGACCACTGGAGCAAGAGGGTCTCGTGCCAGGTATATCGGGTGCTACGGGGCGAGCAGAATAGCTATCGATATCCAAGATTCCATCAATACTCGTGCCCTTCCCTCTCTCGTTTTCCTATTCCCTTCTTTGCGGTCCTGTGCTAAGTGTTCGGACTAACTACAGAGTTGAAATTTCGTCAGATTCCGGGCGGGGTCAGCTTGATACATCTACAATTTAGATGATAGCTGATATGATGTAACGGAGTCCGCAGAATTCAATAAAAAAAAAGTTCCGCTAGATCTTCTTTCGGCGAACGTGGTTGTATCAGCGACCTTTCTATGCCGATAGACTTGCTTTAAAGTTTTGAATACGAACCAGCATCGAGTGCATCGTGGATACTCGGCAGCCACGTCACAGCAATGGTCTATCAAAAGCATCGGAACGTGCAGAAGTCCTCGACACTAGGGATTTTTAGGCGATTTACCTTGCATGGTTAGTTCATAGATTTGTACTAGAGCCGACAGCGCCTCACGAGCTTCACGACTCGGAAAAAGAATGTGAGAAATTTCAGCTATAGCATGATACACAACAATGACATCAAGCGGTTCGATCCGACTTCCTCTCAAAAATCCCTCGAAGCTCCTCTAAAATTCGGAAGCAATTTCTCTGGTCCTGACTGTCCCGAGTACAATATGCTAGGAAGTTCTTTACATTAAAATAGGCCTAAAAATGGATATCTATAATTAGGTTTCTTCAGAAGAGACGGAACACGAAGAAGCAAAATTGGCCTACGTAGAGCATAGCCACTACTGTAGTCCGTAAGCGATGGAAGGAGACATTTTGAGATAGATTGGGTCCTTTAGCTGATACGGCCAGTGTAAATGTGGAGACCGTACCGTGCTGTTACTCGAATTGAAAGCGTGTAGGGAAAGTCTATTTTTGGGCCAAGATAGAAATGAAGGTTCTAACGTGAACCGAACTGGTTGGCCTGAATATTTTCTCGCTTAGCTTTTCTCTTACGGAACTGATATTCTTGGAGGCTTCCCAAAGAAGTGAAGACAATGACACAGCACCAACTCTTATACTTAATACAAGCCAACATGATCTCCCCCGTCTTCGGCAGGATGACACCGATTAAAGTCTCCTAGGGGACGGAAATTGGACGCATGTACGTCCAGTTAATTCCGAGGTAGGAGGGGTTAATGTTCGCTTGAACGTTACAGATCGAGTCGAACAGTAGTTTTTCTGCGAGGTTATAAGTGCTGATGGCCTTACGTATCCTACCATGTACGTAGTCGGAAAACTGAACTCAATCGACGTAGATGAGGTCACCGTGATAAGACCTCACCGTGATTAGACTGCCCAAATGTTGAACTTAGGGGAAGCAAATGTGTTTATCGCTCTCGCCGTGAGTTTCGTTATCGGTGAATACAGCTGCTTCCTAGCTCGCAGTAGTCGTCAGGAAAAAAAAACCATTTGTGAGCACCGTTCCATTGCTTTGGTCGTTATTCATTCATTGTATTTTGCTGTGTCCAGTTATTTTAGGAAAGCAGACGCCGAACAATCCACTACGTGGGATTTCGTCATTCCATCAACCTTCCAGACATTGACTGACAACGCCAAGCTAAAGCCAAGCAGAGAAGCACTTCAGAAACTTGCTTCCAGCATCGAATGGTCTAATAGGATCAATGTAAGACACCGGATGAGGTTCTAAGTTCAAAATCAAGGTACTCGATGTTTGGAACAACATCTACTGATTGAATTAAGCCAGGAACATCGTACTCCCTCATAACTGAAATCATAAATGGGGGAATAGATCAATTTCTTGCTCCTGAGGGGAGAGGGGAGAGGGGAGAAAGGAGTGAATCTGACTTGGAACAGCCAAGTCAGCGGAGTCCCAGAAGCGAAAAAAAGATAGGATTTTCAGAAAAGACCTCTTGCAGATTGATGCCAAGACCAAAACGCCACATAGAATCCAAGTTGAATGCTTCCATAGCGTGCATTTGCAGAGTATATATACGTTCAATGCTTTGTGGAGTGGAAGTGGACTGACGCGAATCACGCAACGCAATGTCGCGATACACAGGATACCGATAAGTTTCGAGGAGTACTTATTTTGAGACGGTCCGCACCTTTTGTTGAGGTTCCATTAAACCTTGAATTAGATTGAACTTTTATGTTCGTACAAGAGCATTCTGTTTGATCAATCTTGAACTTGCAACGTTTGCGCACTTAAACAAGGCTTGGCCCTTGGATAGCTTGATTGAAAAATGAACGTATGTCATAGATTGTAATTTAAGGAAACGCAACAATGCCTGGAGAAATACGGCGAGGTGAAATGTCACAACGCAAGTAAATCGGATGTCTTCCAACGACGCGATATTACTTGCTTTTAGTTGTATGTATGCAGCCAATAGCGCTATGGGTTGCCTTTACATAAGTGTCCGGTCCAAACGTTCTCACGCTGCTTACGCGCTCTTTGAGCGCTTATATGAGGTTTCGCCTCGACGCCCATGATTGGGTTTACAAATTTTTTTGCTGAATCCGCGCCCAAAAGCATTACAGGATGGACGCCCCCGGCCGAGTATTCCAACTACAGTTCGAATTGCTCCTTTTGTAATGTTTCCGTTCAGAATGGTTTCAATGTGCTATGGGAGGTCGGTGTCCATTTTTAACACTCTTGCTGATGCAGCTCTGTAAAATTTTTATGGACGTTTTTGTAGAACGAAGACTTTGTCGCTTTTATGGATCGGAGTCCTGCCTGCGAACATCATTTTCAAGTTGTCCCTAAGAAACACATTTGTCAGTCCATCCCTTTCTCAAATCCTGATTCTGACCCTGACGCCACTCTCTACAGCGAGCGTCAAACAGTTGGGAAAGTCAGATGTTGAATTGCGTACGCATACGTTCCCATTGTGACCTGACAGCAGCCATCTGATCCTCCATTTATAGTTAACGGCATGTTTAATGTGGGCAATCAACTTCTCGACGGACTCGCGATTGTGGGGCCAATGAGAAAGTAGAACTTCATTGAATTACCCTGGACCAATGTTGATACTGATTTTCCGTAGGATGGGCTTCCATATTTCTCCCTTCAACTCGATAGACCACCTTCACCTTCATGTACAAGCGTTGCCCTACAAGAGTATCCTAAGGCGATGTAAATATCCAATTGCAAGCGGGTTCGGCTGGTTTCGCAAAGGATTTAGCTGGTTCGTCGAAATACATCAAGCAATATTGATTTTACAGGAAGGCCGCAAGGTCGGAGTTTTTCCCTGTTAGGACGGCTTTCCGTGGGGGGGTGTCATCTATCGCCGTGGATGTCGAATCTCCGTGGTTATTCCAAAATCTCAGTGAGGCGACAGAGGGTTAGCTCGCGGCTGAACGAGTAACATCGCGTGAACTTCCTTTTGCGGACCGTTACTCCTTAGAAGGCAGTTTTGGTAGTGTTTTGTGCGTTAATCCTTTTCCCCGAGAGATTATCAGAGGCTTACCGGATTCCGTCAAGGAGTAACATCAGACCAGTGCATCAAGAGCCTGTTTGTCGTGGGCATGACTTCATTTGTATTCTCATCCACCAATTCAGTATCTTAGGTAGCTACCAAAAATATCTCCTCTTTAATTTTGCCTGCTGCTAATCTCGACGCAAATGAACCGTATCGCTGGCAAACGAACCAGCACATTACTTACTCATGGCCCCAACCCTCCTGTGAACCTATATAAGAGCTCCATGTTTTCACTCCTGCTACTCAACAGGCAAGACTTCCAGGCGCGACAATGTTTTATTGCAAATCTTCTCTATTCCTCCTCGCAGCACTTTGCAGGGTGGCAATCTCAGCTCCTGCCGCCTCCTCGAGTGCGAGCATTCCCGAAAGCGCGAGCATCACCGAGAGTGCGAGCATTACTGAGAGTGCGAGCGCGTCGACTGTTCCTTCGGCGACAGACTCAGCTTCTCTAGCCGTGACTACTGTTCCGTTCGCTAGCACAGACCCGAATGAACCGTTGTGGAACAACTCTAGCCCTGATTCCGCTCCAAGTCCTCAACGTGGAACTCTCGGTGCACCTCTTTTGGGTCCGGACAACATTCCCGTCGATTTGCAGAATCCCGATTTGTTCGCGCCCCCGACCACTGACAACGGCGACACGTATGTAATTGTTTAATCTTCGGTTGTTCCCCATTACCTAAGGTCGTTGTCTTGCAGGGGTAACGCGAAATGGCCTTTTGCTATGAGCCATAATCGTCTCCAGACTGGTGGGTGGGCCAGACAGGAGAATGTTGAAGTCATGCCAATCGCGACCGGTACTCTCGACGACTGATATGTGTCGTTTATAATTCTTATCGCACCCTTAGGAATGGCCAGTGTCGATATGCGTCTTGAAGCTGGTGCAATTCGGTAAGTGATGATCGTACGTTAAAGATAGCATTCTAACCTTAAAATTCATCAAGGGAACTCCACTGGCACAAGACCTCAGAGGTAGGATCATTGACGGATCGTCTTGCATCGGATGTATTGCTAATAATGGTTTCCAGTGGGCATACGTCTTGAAAGCAAGTCAAGATACGGTTTTGCTTTACATACTGTCATCTTATATTCGCGTCGGTTAGGGAACATCTCAAGTCACTGCAGTTAATGCTGATGGACAAAATTTCATTGCCAATGTGGTACGCCTCAATCTATCTGCGGGGGCTATTAGCTCCTGATTTCAAGATTCAGGGACCAGGTGACCTATGGTTTTTCCCTCCTGGTATTCCCCATTCTATTCAAGCTACGGGGGACGATCCCGAAGGAAGTGAATTCCTTTTGGTATGAGATCTTGACTAGGCCATCAGAGCACATCGATTCATTGCACATTTCAGATTTTCGACGATGGGGCCTTCAGCGAGGACTCCACGTTTTTGGTCAGCAAGGATCTTTGACTGTATCATCCTTTTACCAAACTCATCTCTTCCTCAGTTGACTGACTGGCTTTCACACGTTCCCGCTGAAGGTCAGTGTGCCTTTTTTTTCCATCGGTTATACATCATATAACGTCTCGCAGTCATCTCGAAAAACTTCCAAGTCGATAATTCGGAGGCATTTGCGCACATTCCCGCCAAAGAGCTATATATTTTCCCCAGCAGTACGTTCTATTCATATGTTATGTTCTAATATAACCCTGACTGTCAACTATTAGCTGTTCCTCCGGATAACCAACAGGCACCAACCAGTCCGCAGGGAACGGTCCCCCAATCCTATGCCTTTTCATTCTCCACCCTAAATACGACTCAGCTTTCCGGCGGCTCAGTGAAGATAGTCGATTCCACGAATTTCCCGATATCAACCACAATCTCAGCTGCCGAAGTGACCGTTGAACCAGGAGCAATGAGGTAGGAGGATAATTTTACTTTTTCAATCTCGCGGACTCACTCACGAGATAATCTTCAGAGAGCTTCATGTGCGTCCCGGCCAACCTTATAATAATAGAACAGGACTGACGAGACCACAGTGGCATCCTACGATGGACGAATGGAGTTTCTTCTTGTTCGTATCTGCATTTCCACACACACACTAGTTCACCAAACTAATATCGCATATGCAGAGAAGGAACTGGTCGGATGACCGTTTTTGCCTCGCAGAGTAATGCCAGAACATTTAATTATCAGGTGAGCCATTTTTCTGTCTGTCCCATCGATAATCATAATTGATATCTTTCCATCAGGCTGGCGACATCGGTAAGTGATCCATGTACTTCTTTCAATAGATATATTATTTACCATGTTCAAAAGGATATGTTCCCGCTTCCATGGGTGTGTTCATTTATACCTTGCCGTCATTGTTGAGCTGAACGAAGAATACTATGCAGGACATTATGTGGAAAACACTGGGAACACAACCATGAAGTACCTCGAAATCTTTAACGCGGGTGAGAGAATTTTTTTCTCGGAGCCGCCACAGTGTGTCTCTTATACATACGGACATTACTTGCAGATCGATTCGAGGATATAAGTTTGAACCAGGCAAGTTGATCTCATGATGGAACGGGACCCTAAGGGGCGTAACTGAACTCTTTTTTCCTATGCAGTGGTTGGCTTTGACGCCACCATCTTTGGTGAAAGCCCACTTGAACCTGGATGACGAAACCATTGCCAAACTTTCAAAGACAAAGCCAGTCGTTATTGGATGATTTTTCTCTCGTTCTCTCTTGACGTACATGGATTAATGACCATAAATAATGAATGTATGTATTTATATAGTACGGAGAGTTCTATTTAAAGAGTTTTGAACCAGTGGATATGAACATTGAAGGGTTGAATGAGGAAACGTGATTCAGTCTGACCAATAGTGACCTTTGTACTAGGCCTAGCTAGGCCGATGGGGAAATGTGACGCGCTTCCGAATGCCGATGTTGATAGTGTCGTTCTCCAGCTGCACCATTCTGTTCTTCAGCCGACAGCGTTTGCGGGTATCTTCCACGGACAATGCGCTTCGTGGAAAAACCACCACCTTTTTTGTTCGACATCTCCTGCTGGCACGTACCTTTATGGCTGCCGCATCGCCTGCGGGGAGCCTTTGGGACTCCTGCCATGATAGTTCCGTATCGTTTCGTGTTTCGTGGAAGAGAGCTCTCTACGAGCCAGATTAAATCACTAACATGACTGACGGGCCGTTCTCATAAAGCCATGTTTAGGAACAAATTCATCCCTGCCTTGAAAGTTTGGGTTCATAGGAGGGAAAAGCGTGGCCCCATCGAGTCAAGGTTCTACTTTTGGGAAGGCCGAGTGAAAATTGAATTCAGCTAGCGGAATGACGGAGAGGCTCTGTCTCGGAACCAAGTCGCACGTATGTATGTGGTTTTTCCTCATCGTCAGCACCTCCATTCTCTTCAGTGAAGTCGATAAGGTGGCTTAAGTTTTACCCAGCAGTATTGTCGGTTACGTCGGCACCGGTGCTTACCCGGGCCGTTAAACCTGGTAGGATTTCGGAATCAAAGGATTTTTGTCGATGTGCACCGGTGGTGAGCATACCCGAAGTTTATGAGAGCAGATGAAGCCGGGCGTATTTCACCGCAGTCGGCAGATATCGCGGTTGAGCCGTTCGGAAAGATTCGTTTAGAGCCTGCTGGATCCTAAACTACATTGAAAGACAATATAGCGGAGGAGGATCTCGCGATGAAAAGATCCTCTGCGTCGCTTGCATACGTGACCGCCAAGCATTTTCAGTGGGGGCCATCGTTGTTGATAGTTGAGGATAGACCCAGATGCGATCGTTGTTGAGCAGATCTGTAAGCTTTGCGGAAGAATGGAACTATAAGGTTTGAGGTAAAGGAGCAGGGGTTTCCACTTCCAAGATCCGCGTTCGGAAAAAAATAACTAAAGCATCGAAAACTGACGTGCCTCTCGGCTCAAGAACGGCATTAGACACAGACCGGAGCGGCAAGACGATATAACTTGCTGAATTGGGCTAAACTGGTTCGACTTTCAGTCATACGAGTCTTTCTCGCAGCAAAGTATAGAGTAGTTCAGGCCCCCGTCTTTTGCCAAGCTCAACCCAGGAATATCGGGCTTGAGCTCGGAAAATCGCGAAATTGGAAAGGAAAAGCTGGAGTTTGAGGTCCAGCACAAGATCTGTCCCCGGAAAGTACTGGTGCCACCTCGGCGTTTGCCTGGAACCTGAAGAAAGGATAAACCACAACATCCGTTCAAGCGACTGCAATAGCAATAGCAGTGGCGTTAGCAAAAAGTGAATTTAGAAAAAAATGGAAATCATCTCTCACCGGTAACTGCGAAATTCCTGGGCCAATGTTCCCGCTTCTTTCGTATTCAATGATATCTGTGTTTGAAACTCGATCATCACCGCCAAATGGCACCTGCGCGCAGCCGCCTTTCCTCCTACTTGAACTTCTGATTCGAATACTGGCTGAAATGACTTGTTGCAATGGAGAGGTGAATTGCTATCAGTAACCCTCAAGATCCAGGGAAGACGGAACTATCAACACTATCACACTTCGCGACTTCGACGCGTTTATGTAGCAAGCTTCTGTTCGTGTTCGTGACCGGTGGCGTTGACGTTACTGAGACATTTGTCTATACGTTTCTTGATTGTTTATATGGACTTCATATGGTCCTGCCAATGGTTGAGCTTCTTTTTTTTTTTTATTGAACCTTGGCAGGAGAAAAAGTAAGCATTCATATTAAACGAAGAGCCTCTACGTACGTACCTACAACGAAACCGATAATTCGAAGGGGGAACAAAAACTTACCGTGGCTTCAATTACAGTAATTGACTTGTCGTAACGCTACAGTGTTCGGCGGAGAAACGTCGTTTCTGTTTCTCCTTCGCTTTCCTAGGCCTTCACTTTCACCGAGCTGTTGTACAAGGACAAAATCCCATGGGGATACCCCTATTGTATGAACGTCTGTCATGAATCTGAATGATAAGGAACGGATAACGGAAGAGATCAAAGCTCAGGAGACACGCGATCATTGCGTGCGCAAAGCGAGATACCTCTTCATTCCAGAGACTCATTAAACCATTCCAGCACCTTCTTGCGCGAAACTGTTCTTACGCAAACAACGGAAATGAAAGAAAAAAAAAAAGATAAAAAACAAAAAAAATTGTTCGGAGTTTACCCTTCAGGAATTGGGTAGAAACAGTGACCTACTGTCCAAGAATATTGTTCAGCTGCTGCAGATGATCCCTTTTTATTTCCATCTACAGTAGCTCGGGGGTTGAAAAATAGCTTAAAAGTGATAACGAATAAAATGCGGTAACTACTTAGCGCCCAGAGCGCTTGTGAAGCGCCAATCACTAAACATTACTAAACGCCGAACATTCACTTCTTGATAACTGACTACCAGCTGGAGGCCCATGGCTGAACCAGTTAAAGCTACCCATGGAAAATCCCGAACTTCTAATGCCTGTGATATGTGTAGACGGCGTAAAGTTCGATGTAAGTTTGGGCCAAAATTCCAGAACTCAAGAAACTAATCCAACAAGGCGATAGCGCGACGATGCCAGGAAATTTTTGCTCGGAATGTATAAAATGGAAGACTGAATGTACACATAAGATAGTGAAAAGGGTGTGTATCTCCTCGGAACAGCTTGCTTTTCAATAATAAACCCGAAATTCTCAGAGACGAGGACCCAAAACGAGGCAAGTTCCACCTGCATTCCAACAACTTTCGGCTTGAAATGACTGTTTCAGTAGGTCATCTCGGAGACCGTCCATGCCCAGAGCAAAACTTAAGGACCTCGTGTCTTCTATTGTCGACTCCGCAGACTCCTATATCCTTCCTAATGACCTGGATTTCGTCCGAACTCTGGTAATTGACCTGGCTCTCCACATCCGCGTCTTGGAGGCGGAATTGAAGGAGTCTCGCGAATTCGTTGAAGCCACGCCATCTTCCATGTCCAGCACCCCCAGCAATATTGGGAAATCTGACGCCGATGCTACGGACGACGATTCCGAGTATGTTTCCGATGAGCTAGCTGAACGATTCGAACTTCTCGCCATTGGTAAGAAGCGGCATCATGGCAGCTCTAGTACCTTCCAGCTTGTTCGAAACGCGCTCGACATCAAAGGTCAACTCGTTGGAAAGCAATTAACGCTTACAATCGATACTTTGAAACGACCCGAGTTTTGGTCAACGCCCAAGGTGAACGAATTATCGTCTAAACTTGTGGATCACGTCTAAATGGTTCTTTACCAGTGGCAAGTTTACCCCGAGCCTGACTACCCCCCTTACGTTTTTCCGGAGGACGATCTACTTCACCACCTCATTGATCTCTATTTCACCAAAGTGAATCCGTATTATCCAATGCTCCATCGTCCGACGTTGGAAAAATCACTCTGGGAAGGTCTGCATCTCACTGATAGAGGGTTTGGTGCTATCATCCTGATGGTGTGCACATTGGGCTCTCAGTATTCGGATGATCCACGGACTCTAATCGAAGGCACCAACTCGGAACATTCTAAAGGCTGGGGCTATTTTCGCCAGATACGCCTTATACATTCGTTCATTCAAAATAAGATCGAAACGGTACTCTCGCTATACGAGTTTCAACTTTACCCAGTACGTCATTGGATAGTGTCTGTTTTCCCAGCAGTAGTCTAACGTCTAAGCATGTCTGTGTTCCCAGCTAGCTGCGTTCTATCTGCATACAACAAATGTCGCAAATGCAACGTTCTTTCTTATTGGCTTGGGAATTCGTTCCGCTCACCAAAAGGGCGTGCACGAGCGGCACTTTGTCGTTCCTAATGATCCTATTGAAACTGAGCTGTGGAAGCGCGCTTTTTGGTGCCTAATGGTTTTTGATATCTACGGGAGTGCCACTTTGGGAAGGCCGCGAGCGACTACAGTGGAAGAGTGAGATCCTTGACTGGGCCTCTTCTCAACGGTACTGATTGCTTCTGGAGAACAGCTTTGACGTTGAGTTCCCACAGGAATGCGACGACGATGAGTATTTGGAAATAACGACGTCGACGCCGCCCAGCAGCGATCCAGGACCAGGAACGTCCTCCTCTCAACCTCATTCAAAACTGTCCACATTGTCATTCTGGACGCATTATCTCAAACTCTATGAAATCATCGGAGCCGCGCTGCGAACACTTGTTAGTCCACAATTCTGTACAAGCTGATTCAGATTCTGTTTCATGATTTGCTCGTAGTACTCTGTCCGAACCTCGGACTTATCGAACGGAATGGGAATGGGAATCTCTGCCTCAGAATGGAACCGCAAGGCCGTGGTTGAGCTCGATGTGGCGTTGAACGAATGGGTTAATTCTATCCCAGCGTATCGTGAGTATGGGCTGTAGTTTTCGCTCGTCTAGAGTGTCGATGTTCAACGACAAACTGATTCAACCCCTCGGCTAGTTAAATGGAATCCGGAAAATCAACAACACGAAATCTTCTTTCATCAGTCGGTTATGTTATACGCGACATATTATTGGGCGCAGTTTCAAGGTGGGTTTTCCGAGTGAGTACCGTCTGTACGAGGAACAGTTTGTTCATTCCGTTCCATCTTATACGTAGTGCACAAGTTGTTCATATATCGCTCGGCCCAATCCCATTCGGAATCTGACAACTATGACGAACATGATACGACAACCCCAACTCCGGCCTCGACGATTTTTTCTTTCGCTGTATGTGCCAGTGCCGCAAGGTCGTGCATCGGCGTACTGGAGATCCAACACGGAAGGCGACCTTTTCTTCCGCTTCCTCTTCTCATAGTGAGTTGTGCAAAAATAGCTCATGATCTGTAAATATTTCCACCCCTCAAGTTCGGTTTGGTTTCACTCGCAATCGAGTCATGATTTGCATGAACTGAACTGTTTTGAGGGCGGTTTTACTCCCATTCGTACAAAAAATTTCGATGATTCACCAATTACCACTCATTTAATTCAATTTTTATTTTTATTTTTACCTTTTTTTGCTCGTTCACTCATTCGTCTCGTTCTTAGGGCCCCTTGTTCGATTCAGGCATCGTCTTGCTGATGAACCTGTGGAGAAGTTTGCGGAGCTCAGTAGCGTCGTTGGATCCAAACAGGGAGATGGACTACGTTAGGCGGTGTATGGATATGCTGGGAATGTATGAAAAAAGGTACGTATGCGCGCGCGCGCCCATGAAGTCATAGGCTCAGGGGCGGTCGATTCGTCGTGAGCATGTTGAACTGAACCGTTCTTTTACATAGATTACAGTGCGCGGGTCGACTGTGGTATGGTTCTGTCTATTCTATTCCCCATCCGGCAGATCATGTCTGACACGGGTGTTTTCTTGCTTTTTGAATAGTGATCTGCTGAACAGTATCATCTCTGTTGGCCAGTTGCCGCCGTTGCCGCTGCATCGTCCGTCGAAGCGGTCCAGAGACTCTGCGAAGCTGGACCTATCACCGATTGATAGGCAGGAGCAGGAGGGGACTGATTTACCATCACGTCAGCAGCAGCAGCGGGTTCGAATTCGAATGAGCTCGCCTGAAGTTGGTAGATCTCAATCTCACTCACAATCCCACTCCGCTCGACCTGAATCCACTTTGAAACCCAGTCACGCACCAGGAGCAGGAGCAGGACTGCGAGATCGAATCGACCTCACTCCCGCAGCTCTCAGTGGCGACCACCCCATGCCCTCCGCCCACCCCCAGCACCCCGCACGTGAACAACAGACGCTCCTTCCGCAGCTCTATATAAATCCGAATCCCAATCTGAATTCTAGTAATATCACCTCGTCGTCATCGTCTTTGCTGTGGGATCCTGGGACTGGCAATGGATCGGAGCCTGTACCTGCACTTGGTGGGGTGGGACCTCCAGTTTCCGATAATCAGACTCCGACACAGTCACGGTTGGGGGAGTTAGGCGCTGGTGACGTGGTCGGCGTAGGACGCCTCGATCGTGGGGGAGCCCTGGACGCAGAGATGGACGCGGGCAAGGGCTTGGACGAAGCTAGCCATGGTCATGATCAACTGAGGCATCCCGAGTTCTCGCTGCGGCAGCTGAATCAGGAAGAAAAGACCGATAGCAGCGGCGGTGGCGGTGCAGTTGGATTTGGCCCCTTCGGAGGAACCGAATTATTTCCTCCCCTTGCCACAGGGAGTGTAGATATCGATATGAACGTACCACTGTGGTCTACCTTCCCTGGTGCTGCTGACCCCAGTTATGGGTATGGATTTGGCGAGATTGAGGGTGGAGTCGGTGAAATGTATGTTTTACCCTTATATTTTCCCGCGGGTTTCCGCCATGAGAGTTTTTTTACTGATTTCGCATTTCTTTTATCTGTTCAACTCGATGGTGAACAGGCAAACAGGTCTAGATGTAGCTCCTTCAGATTGGGATTGGGATTCGTTCATGGCTCGGGTCGATACTCTGCTGCAGACTGCACAGACGCGGATGTGAGATGAGGCGAGACGAGAAGTTGGGCTAAATTACACCATGTATCTATAACGCGAGTAATAGTAGTAAATATACATCTAGCACGACCAGTACTGTGGTGATGGGATGTAATATATACGGGCTCCCCCTTCCCTTCGTCGCTCCTTTTGCACCACGCTTGATATATATATTTATACAAATTTGAATAATATTATACGGTTACGTCCAATTATACAAAAAAACTTTAAAACAGAAAAGAAGAAAGAAAGAAAGAAAAATCGCCCATTGCCATGAACGTGACCTAACCTCAAAGGAGGCTCTTGAGAGTCGTACTGTCATTTCTTGGCAGAAGGTTTGCTTGAGAAAAAACCGCGAGCAGATGCTATCGAAATCTAAACTGCTCAAAACTTGGTCGATTTCAAGCTTTGGCCTGCTAGTTACAAGAACCCGAAATAGGGAGGGATGTCTCTGGATCGCGTGCCTGAGTACGAACAAGATATTAAGCTGATTATGAGTGGCAAAACATTCATCCAGAGCATCAATCATGATAATGATTGGTGGATACATATGGGAGTCGGAGTTGGAGGAGATTGTCCTCTGAATCGGGTAGAGAGAATGATACGTCTCATTTGTCTCCATAAGACGTGATTCCAACCGCTTTTTAAATCTGAGCAATGGCTGGAGGATTAATCTTTCCAATTGATCTTCAGTGGATGAGGTGAGGACAGAGGGATCTTGTTCAACAACTGAGTTGATGATGAAGCGCAGCTCCAGGTTAGCGAGGGCCATCTGCAAAGCAATCGTGGTGAAGAGCTGCTGGCTATTGTTGCGAGAGGTATCTGTGCGCCGGAAGAAAAATCTCCCAACGAGGAACCCATTTTCGGCGCATGTCTTTGCAAAAGTTTGAGTAATGGTGGACTTCCCTGTTTCTGCCATGCCACAAAGCCAAAACATGTGATTCGTTGAACTCGAGTTAGCCCAATTCCTCAAGTCGCCTAGAGTTTCTTCTTGCGTGCATGAAAGGATAAGAGGAGGAGGGTAGGCCCCTGTGACGCGCACGGCAGAAGTAGATGAGTGTTGTTGTAGCAGACGAAGGCCTTCGGTCTATTCAATTGATCAAAGTAACTCTGCTGAGAAATAACGACGCACCTCTTAAGGACCGGAAGAGAGCGACAGGTGGACGCGATATCGATCGACCGCCCACGGCTTTTGGCACGCATGCGTCCAGGATTGTACAAGGATGAGAATTCGTTTGTCGGTCAATGTATGCATATTCTATCAAGGATAGTTCCTTCAATATCTGCAGCCGAGAGCATCACCTGGTACTTACTTCCACATCTCACGATCTCAAATTTATCGCTAATGCGGTGAATCAATTCATGACCATCAGGCAATTCTTCACCCTACAAACAAATCGTGCATGAGTTATTGAACTTTGTAAGCTGGCTAAGCTAGGTGGAATTTACATCTTCGATAACTGCCATCCAATCATCGTCGTGAGTGATAGCTATGTCGACTTCATCATTCTGTAGGTAGAGGTTGAGGCAGTTGATGATGAGTGAAATCTACAAACACTTACGCCGTTCAAAATCCATTCGTTAATTGCATTGGAGGGATGATATTTCTACACGCCAGAATTGGCTCAATTCAGCGCGAAGCTGCAAGAGATTACATAAATATTTGAGCGAGAGACGTGCTGGATATCGTATTGAGTAAACAAGATTGGTTCCATGGTTAGTATCATCCGCTAAAAGAGCATGTTTCCGCGAAACGGCACTTGAAGGTACTCTAGGAATAAGATATGGTATTAACCACCATTTTGGTATAGGCGGAATAGAAAAACCAGTTGACTTGGGTTTCGGCAAGAGGTCATCAGTCTCCAAGTCTGAGGTGTTTGTCACGATTGATTCCACCACTGTCGTGAATGGTGGAATTCTAACTGCAACTTTGAAACCTCGTAGAAAAATACATCCAGATTGATTTTCAAACACATCATCAGCGTCACTTGAGGATGAAGCAGCTTTACATTTGCTGAACCAGTATCCTGGAGGCCCTCCTCTCCTCCCAGGCTCACTGGGGACGAATTCTAAGGATACATCGCTTGGGCAAGCATCAGTAAAGGACGCCACTCCCCAGGCGCGGGCTTTGTCACAGCCGGTCACGAAATAGATTGATCCATTGTTTATTCCACGAGCCAAAGGTCCATTCGCATGAGCATACCAGGATCGTGCATGCTCTGCCGCATAATTGCGGAACGTGATTAACTGCTGGTGATCACTTTTACTCCCTCCTTCTGGAAGAATCAACAATGCGCCTTTGGAAACCGAGGAGCTGAAGATGAACCCTGCACCAACTTGGGGTGGTACTCGTCTAAAAAGGACTCATATGTTAATCCAAACGTGTAAGGAAGGGGAGGTTGCAACATACGGAACTGGGCGTTGACTTGGGTGATAGGACTTTGCCGCTTTATAGATATGAGATGGGTGGCTAAGGATGTCGGACCCTGGCTTATATGCTTGGGCTAACCCAGTTATATCGCGAGTGTTATCCATTCCTGAAAGCTGCTCAAAATCCAGCGGAACTCTTCCAGCATTCACGGGATGGTCTGCCGGAAGACATGCGTTGAAAAGGTAGTCGAAACCCCCGGAATCATTGAGGATCCCAACGTCGCCAATGCGCACTCCCACCCGTCTGTATTCCTCCGGCAAGTGTTCGTCTGGCTTTGGCTGCCACAAAGGGTATCCTTTTTTTCGAGGAAGCAATAATCGTGCGTATACTTCACTTTCAACCAGCCTCGATGGGAGCTCCTCGCTTTTACACTCACTGCTTACCACCAAACTCCGGGAGGAGTTAGGGGTAGCGAAAGGAAGTGTCGTTTGAGGCGCAGAACCATCCGAGCTGAGGGAGGAGACAGAGGGTGTATGGGATACCATTTGAGGTGCGATTTCATTGTCTAAGCTCGGGGAAGAATTAGGAGTGATTGCAGTGGGTAAGATGAGCAGTACCGTGCGCAAGCCTAGGAGCGTTAGCAATGAAAACACTGTTGCTTATGTCGAACTGAGAAGCACCGGTAAACATCCTGTACCAAGACATGAGCTACCAAAGATATTGAGATGCCAGGTGGGGACATACTGGGGGGCCACTGCAGTATTGGCCATCGGTAGTAGAGCAATGTCATAAGAAGGGGGAGTGAGGTACAAATATTCCGGGTTTCGTGTTTAAAGATATCTTTGTCACCAGTCTGAGAACGACTTAAATTTACCTTTGTAGATACTTACTTTCAATTCATCCATCCATTCTGAAAAGCGCTCTGGGTTGGCATGGGGTTTGCGGTGAGCATAGCCATGCACAATGGATCTGATTCTTTAAAAACTTAATAAATCACCACTATGGACGAAGATTCAAATGTCGTACAGGTCTATAGCTTTCCAACCGATTGCGGAATATATAACTTGACCCGATGGTAATGACGTCTGGCATTCACGCATGGCGCTGCCGTGCTGTGAGGGATCATTTGGCTGATCGTTCTTCTCTTTGATCCCTAGCGTTCAGAATCAGATTGCGGTTTGGGTTTTGTTCATGACTAGAGCCAAAGAAGAAATAAGGAAGGCCGGTCGTGTCGTGCGAAACTATGACTACTATGAGAACTAGTAGTAATAGTATAGCGAATGAAGATCGCAAAATAAATTCACTTCATACTTATCCAACGATCATGATACGAAATGCGTTGATGAGCTTGTTATGATATCCAAGTCTTCCAATCTGCAGAAGGACGACGTGCCAGCATCCATGCCCTCCCCTCCCTTCCCTTTCTCCCTCGTTTACTGACGACACACCCTAGACACTGCAGGTCACTACCTTTTCACCGTTATCCCTGAAGATAGTAAGAAAGTTATCTATATATCCTCACGTACCCCAAGTCGGGGGTAGCTGTAACGTTAAGGTGGGCTTAAGCCGCCGCATGGTGATGCCGCTCGGCACAAGAGAGGATTGGATGAACATTGGAGGAGCTTTTCGGTCTGTAGGGGGTTCGAAAGAAGTCATTCCATCAAGTACTGGTTAGGGGAATAAAGGTGTACCTTCTCGCAAGCTGTCTGATCCGAAGCTGAGGCTGAAACTTAAGGGATGTCACGGTCAACGGCAAACGATGGGTGGGAGACGGATAGCATCAACACTCCTTGTGCTCCGCACAAGCTTTTCCCAGTTGCAGCTACTTTCCTCTCTTTGCACCGGGAGGAATGTCGAGCTGGATCTGAGTCTTGCGTTTCCCTGAGCGGTACGCGGCTGCGATGCCTAGGATCGAAGATGGATATGCCGTACTGGAGAAGTCGATGAAAGAGTAGTGATGTTAGTGATGTTCTGAACAGGTGGCTATGAGCGGCTTGTCGGTTAAGATGAAGATTAGAACAGCTTGAACTCGAAGGAACTCGAAGGAAAAGAGGTCCTGGTTCACCTTACGAATGTTCTGGCTTCGGAAGAGCCGGCGAGGGTCTTCTATCTGTCGTTAACGCTTCGTACTTTCATATTCGTTCAGAACCCCCCCCCCCCCGGGAATAGAGTTTGACTGGGATTCTGGCCTACTTGTGATTTTCGGGGGGTTGGTGCCAGTTTCAAGGCTCTCTGAGAGGTCTGTTGGAGAAGTTTTTTTTTCTTGGGACTTGAGGCCCGGGATCCAACCCACCCATCTACCTACCTAAGTTACCTAGCTTACCTATCTCCGGTATGGGATTGGCAGTTTTCCGATCCGGAGGCCCTTCTGGTAAATCTTCAGATTGAATGAGATGCAAATGAAGATTTATGGTTAGCGGGAACACTATACCTTAACATACTTAGTGGCGAAGGTTCAGGCTAGATGGTATCTCCATGCACTCGGAGATTGTGCAGGGCTAGCACGCCCTCTGAACATCCTCTATAGGTATTTAAAGCGGCGTCATGAATCATCGACGACGAGTGGAATTTACTAACCTCAGCCTTACGATAAGTCGTTTGAAACGACGTGCATTTTTTGAGAATCAGTTCTGTGAATGTTTACCGACAAGTATAGCCAGGGTGCTGTAGGTCAAACTTTGCTTTACTTATAGTGTTAATGTCGATACCGTTCTTTATTCGTTTCTATCACCCGAGGCTTATTGGGAGAATCGCAGGAAAGGCAAAAGCGCTCGATTGATAGGCGCTCAGCGCTCAGTTATTATCTTATCACGCCCGGCTTACAAAAACGCCTGCCCTAAACGTGGTCGTACAAAAAAAATTTTTTTTTTCCGACGCTCATTTATCTCGACTATGACCATCGTTGATAACTTGTGAGTACGACCAAACATCATCTTCCTTTCTTTGCTCTTTTACTTGTTTCGAAACGATGAAAAATTCCAACTTTATTGAGCGTCGAGAGCTACCTAATTCTTTGACGCGATGTAAATTTTTTTTGTCATAGTTACACTGATCGGTTTTCTGTTCCTCTATCTTTTCTTTTGCTTTATTTCCAATGCTAACGCTTCTTCTGTCCTTTTCCCCTTCAGGACCTCTTACCTTTCCGCAACGCCGAGCATGGAGGTATAAGGAAAATGGCGAGGCCGGGAATATCAAGTAGTGAGTTTTTTTCTCTGTTGTACGGTCCTTTTTCCACTCGCTATCCAATGTTGTACTCTGTGATGACCAAAACATAATTCAAACTAGAGTATATGAGCGTTCTCTACCGGAGAGCCCAATGCTTTTAACATATCTGTCAATCCACTGATCCCTTTTTTCTTTTTCTTTTTTTTTTCCTTCCTTGCCGTTTTCTCTGTTGCCCATTTACTCACACATTCTCCTTTCCAGATGCCTGAGTGGCCACCAACGTCTTTAAATCTTGTCTGACACCGACCTGCCCTGCCTGGCGCTGAAACTCTGCGTTAACTCGGACCATATCGTGTTGGGTGAGTTTTTCGTCTTTCATCCTTCTCTTCTCCTTTACCCTTTCGTATCTTGTCTTCTTTTCCTGATGATATACATGGAGTTACCGCCTGATGCGAGCTCTTACGCGGGCTTGCTATTTGACGACAATTCCAAGGCTGTTTTTATAAAACACTGAACCTTTGAATTTCGCCTCTTTTCTTTCTTCGCTCAACCAACATCGTTCTAATCTTGCTTCCTTTCTCTAGCTGTGCCCTGGTCTGTAGACCAATGTTGTGGAGCAACCGCGGGAGGGTGAATCCGTGTTTTGGAATCGCGGTAATGGGCACCAGTGGTGAAGAAAATACTAGTGAGTATATCAAGTCTGTATTACTCTCCATCACCTCTCCTGGCTTCCTCGTTTCATTCGCATGATGCTTTTATCACGACGGTCTTCGTACTATACGCTGCCGAAACTGCCCGCCACAGCTCAATCTTTCGGGCAACCCCATCTGATATTCGATACATTCCTTTTATCTTCGCTTCTTCTTCCGTCGACGTCTTGCTCACATTACATCTCTCTTTTCTTTCAGTCCGATGCAGGGTCTGCGTTGGATCCGAGCCACATCACCAGGCTATGTGTCACTCGGATGCACTGCAAGGCATGGTACCCGACCCCGCTTGGGCATTGTTGACCCTCCTCTACCGCTCTGGTGAGTACCTTGCCTCTTCTCTCCCTCCCTCCTTTTCACAACGTCTCCTCCACAAACTCCCCCTTCTTCTACTCCCCTCTTTCTTCTCGTTGATGAGACCAATACAAAAAATAATCAACTAGAAGCTGTTTCTGAGCTTTTGGGCTTTGATTGATACGTCTCATAATTCTGAACTTTCTTTGTATTTCCTTGGGCGCTTTGGTGCCCCCTTTTTGTCTACGTGTTCGTGTACGCTAGCGTTATGTGTTTGCTGACAATTGTTTTATTTTCAGGTAATCGAATATGCCAGGAAGGGAGGGAGGAGGGAACAACGAAGGAGAGCTATTCATTGCCTGTGACCGGAGCTGTACGTGACCGAGGTACAGTACACGGATAGATTTTTTTTTGAAATGGAAGTGGGTACTAGAATCACGTAGCATGTAGTCCGTGTCGGCGCGTGTATATAGAGTGGATGCAATTGTTCTTTTCGCTGTCATCTCCTATTTCAACCAGTGAGGAGGAGCCTTTGTACCTCGGCCGACTTGACATACTGGTTGTCGCGAATGTTCGAACCTGACTTTTCGAACTCGGCGAGAGGCTGCTAATGAATGACCGTGTCTCGACCTTCCGATGACGATGATATTCTACGTGAAAATAAGGACACTGTTGGGCAACGGAAGAGCCAACAAGCTTTGAAGTAAAGCGAAAAGGTATCTATTCCGCTATTTCGGGTCTTCATTTCCTGTTAATAGAAAGTTCGACGTCAGGGAAGCTGTTCTCTGATTTCTTCGACTTCCCCTGTTACCATTCTGGACACTACCCCATCATACGTATACCTATACCCAGGTTAGGACCTTGAGAAGATCTGGTACAAGGAATGGGACCATAACTACATGAGACGATGAGGGTATCTTATTCGACCGAAGCGGCAACTTGAAGTAGGGCTTGCCTGCGATTTCGCTCGAAAGGCCCAAAATCGGTGGGGCGGCAGCTATGGGTGGATTTGACTCCAGGGCTGCTGTAAATTAATGAAATGAAGCTTGGGACTTGAGGAAAGTCATTGTTCAGCGGTAGCTGTTATCTTTGAGTGCACGGAGGTAAGTTTAGAGCAAAGCTGTGCATCATCTTGATCGAGGGCGCAGAGAGACTCTGGGGGCTGACGTTGAGCTACTGGAACGGTACCAAGGCACTTCTCGGGTCCACGAAACAATGAGAGCAGATCAGAGATTGGTGCGAAGCATTTAGAAAAGGGTATACATAATGGTAGAGACCAACTTCAACCGCTGGCGTAAGGATCAGTCAGGAGATGACGCGTGCACGGTTGTGTTTTTTTGGTCTCATGACAAGCCCGCCATGTCCATTTTCCTTCATCCAAAGCTGTGCGATCACTTGAATACGAATTCACTCCCGGACTAGCCGGCAGCTGCAATGTTCCGAGTAAACATGTGTAGAGCACATGTCAAGGATGGCACAGCCAAGCTCATGAATAGACGAGCATCTTTCATTCCGACCCTCATCTTACCCATCATGGCACAGAAGAAGGAATCTAGCTGGCGTAAATTTCTGCAATTCAGCTCTGGAGATAAGAAAAGCAAGCATAAAGGGCCAGGTATTGCAGTCACCCCACAGCATGCAGAGCAATCAACAGTCCCCACAAATTCTTCATTTTCCGGGGCATTCTTTTCCGGTGCACAACATGTCCATGTCAGTGGTGGAGAATTCTATCATATCCAAGGGAATCAAAATATCACAAATGTTCTAAACACTGGTAGAGGAGTAATTGAGAGGGCATCGAAGGTTCTCGTCTGTCCCACCCCCAGCCAATACTTTGTCGGAAGAGAGGATATAATTTCCCAGATCACAAAAGTATTTTCACCTCCAGTTGTTACACTCTACAGCTCAAAGAAAGAGGAGATTGAGGATTTCATCAGGAACAACATGAAATGGTATATGTTGTATTTTGAATTCATAGTTAAGTGCTAATGGGGATTAGGTGTACTGTCATCAATCTGGATGCAAGTTCAGTTAATGCTCTTCAGAAAGCCTTTACAGAAAAAGTCAAAGGACCTCAGGATATTTCAGAAAATTCTGTCTTGGTGTTTGAAAATGGAAATCCTTCTCTAGGATTACAGGACCGTCTTCCAGGATGGGCCTGTGCACCAATTGTCATCACAAGCTATAATCAAGACATGGCCAAAAAAGTTTGTGGAGAGGGTTTTGAAATTCCCAATTCAACAAATTGGACCAAAATAAAGGAGCTGGCAAAGGCTGTCAAATCTAAGTTGCAGTCAAAACAGCATGTTGTTACAATTGTGGCAGCTGGTGGAACTGGGAAGACACAAGTGATTCTTAACTTTGTTGCTGATAATTTTGAAAGGTAAGGCTACCACAATTAAAACAGAAAGAGGATAGCAAATTAACTATCAGCTTGGATAGATTTTCAAATGTCTGGTTCTTTGATGCTAGCTCTGATGCTACACTTGTGGAAGATTTTAAGAAGCTGGCAAACACCATAGGTGTGGGTGAAAGTGTTGAGAGTGTTAAAGGTTTTCTTGCAAGCACTCAGGAGAATTGGCTTTGCATTTTTGACAATGCTGATGATAGGGAAGTGGTTCTGAAAAATTACATTCCTGCCTGCAATCATGGGAATATAATTGTCACAAGCCGTTTTAGAGAAATGGCACAAGTGGGTTTACCTGAAAATCACATTGACCTTGGGGACCTTGACAGGGATAGTGCAGTGAAACTTCTTTTAAAACATGCACATGTAGACCCTTCCAAAGATGACTACGACTTGGCACATGTAATTGTTACTACTCTTGGGTGTCATGCTCTGGCTGTCTCAACAGCAGGTGCATATATTCAAGCAAGCCCAACATGTGGACTGAGTGACTATTTATCCCACTTTGAGAAGCAAAAAAAGAATGTTCTTAATTATCGAATGCGATCACTAGATACCTACTCAGAGACTGTGTTCAGTACATTCATGCTGAGCTTTGAAAGGCTCAGTGAACCTGCAAGGTATTTGATGCAAGTTTGCAGTTTCTTGCATCCCACTGCCATTCCAGTAGCTATATTCAAGCATGCAATCTCTTTCAATAGTAGTGATTTTGAGGAAAATGAAGTAAGCGGCCCAGCAAAAACAGAGATTGAGAAATTTATGTCTTTGTTCCCAGAGGAAGGCTTGCTGAATCATAGTGTTAATGAATTGTGCCAATTTTCCCTAGTTGCTTATGATTCCAGGGAGCAATACTTGAAGATTCACTCAATAATTCATGAGTGTGCACATGAGACAATTTTGCAGCATACACAGCTGAACATGGGAGTAGCAATGGTACTAGGGCGTGCCACCCCCTTAGGGCTTAGTGAGGGTGATTATTCATTTCGCAGGCAATTATTAACACAAGCAGAGCATATCCAATGGAAACAGCTCCCTACAATTTATACACGGAAATGCATGGCAATGATTTTCAAAACCTGTGGATACTGGGCCCAGACTGAGGTGCTTGAAGAGGAGGTGCTTCTGCTATGTCGACAGTTGATTGGGGAGCACCATCATAGTACTCTGGCTTCCATGTCTAATCTTGCTTCGACCTACTGCAACTGTGGTAAGCTGGAGGAAGCTGAAAAGCTTGGGGAGGAGGTGCTTTTACTATGCAAGCAAGTGATTGGGGAACACCATCCTGATACTTTGACTTGCAGGTCTAACCTTGCTATAACCTACTATTATAATGGTAAGCTGGAGGAAGCTGAAAAGCTTGGAGAGGAGGTGTTTCTGCTAAAAAAACAAGTGATTGGGGAACACCATCCTTTTACTTTGTCTTCCATGTCTCACCTTGCTTTGACCTACCACAGGCTTGGTAAGCTGGGTGATGCTGAAAAGATTGGAGAGGAGGTGCTTCTGCTAAGAAAACAAGTGATTGGGGAGCACCATCCTGATACCTTGGCTGCCATGTCTAACCTTGCTTCGACCTACAGCGATTGTGGTAAGCTGGAGGAAGCTGAAAAGCTTGGAGAGGAGGTGGTTCTGTTATGTAAGCAAGTAATTGGGGAACATCATCCTGATACTTTGACTTGCATGTCTAACCTTGCTATGACCTACTATGATAGTGGTAAGCTGGAGGAAGCTGAAAAGCTTGGAGAGGAGGTGATTCTGCTAAGAAAACAAGTGATTAGGGAGCACCATCCTAGTACTTTGAGCTCCATGTCCAACCTTGCTTTGACCTACCGTGATGGTGGTAAGCTGGAGGAAGCTGAAAAGCTTGAAGAGGAGGTGGTTCTGCTATGCAAGCAAGTAATTGGGGAACATCACCCTGATACCTTGACTTCCATGTCTAACCTTGCTTTGACCTACCATTCTCGTGGTAAGCTTGAGGATGCTGAAAGGCTTGGAGAGCAGGTGCTTCTGCTATCCAAACAAGTGATTGGGGAGCACCATCCTGATACTTTGACTTCCATGTCTAACCTTGCTTTGACCTACCGCAAGTGGGGTAAGTTGGAGGAAGCTGAAAGACTCGAGGAAGAGGTGCTTCTGTTGAGAAAATAAGCAATTGGGGAATCCAATATTGTCAATGCTATGCAGACTATTTATTATGTTTTTCATGCCAAAAAATTAATTCAAGGCACAAACTGAATTCTCTATCTCATTCCAGCTTAGCATGCTGTATATGATTCAATGATTCAATGTGCATCATGACTCTGAGACCGATAACACCTGGTTAATTCCACCTCATAAAATTCATAAACTATTTTTAGTATGTTTTTTTGTCATTTGACTTGCCCCAGCTGACACATCACTACCGCTAACTTAAACCTCTAACACAAGATTTACAGTGACTTAAAATACTCCATCTAAAATAATGGCAATTTTGCAGAGTTGACTTTATGGACATTCTGCTGAATATACTTCAGATACTGCAGGTCGATCCTGGCTATACTTGCATTCCTCACTGTTCTTTCTAGGTGTATCCAAATGGGAGAATTGAAAGGCACTCGATTGCCAGGCCTGGGATCATTATCTACTCATGGACAGCTGACATTTTTGTACTTTTTCTTTCTCGATGCTCTTCCATCTTGACTTTGATCAATAATGATGGCTTGTCAGTGAACGGAACATTTTTTTTTTCTTTGCTGATATTTAGGTTTTTTCTTGTTTTAAAATGGTCGAGATTTACCATCTATGCAGTTCTAGTCAAAGTCGAGGGTATTTATACAATTGGCAGTGGTTTTGAAAGAATTAGGAAGCACGATAGGCAGTGCTTCTTGAGACGGATGTAGAGAGGCGCTCATGGCGTTGTCTCTAGGTTAAATTTGAGTGAAATTGATAGAGAAGAGTCCAATAGACATGCACCTCGGATGCCTTCAACTCTGCTTCAGTGGCTCGGGGTCCGTTCAATGCGCGCGACAAGTGTCTTATTGTCAGCCACAACAAGAGCTGGCAAGAACAACCGCGACAAAGGTCTAGAGTAAAGCTTACTGTCAGCTTGCTTTGGCATCGCTGGCGAGGGTGCAGGGAATCTAGGTTGAACCTGACAACGCTGTCACGTTGCTAACTGGCGCTATGTTTTCTTTGATAACCTTTCTCCTTAAAGGGCTCGAGGTATACAATAGAAGGTATGAAGACCACTCATGAGATCGACCTGCTTTCCAAAGTTGCACATATGCTGTGCCGATTTAAACTTGTTCGCAATGAACGTTGAAAAGAGCGAGCTATGGACACGAGTATCAGTTCTGCATTTGGGGAAGGAGAGAACTGCTTGGTGCAATTTCGCGCGGGTCAATCATGTTCAAAGGATGGTCAACACAAACCTGCAGTGGGCATTCGGGCCAAGAGACATATGTCCACTTACCTATTTTCGTTCGGTTGTGTTTCCGTAGCGGCATGGTCGAGCAATGGGGGACAGGACATGGTAGACATTTGGGTGATAAATCACTTATATGACGTCTCGACGGATTGAATCTGCTATGAGGAAGGTGGCGGGGCTGGGATAGTAGTATATTCTGACAAGTGGGGGCTTTGCCTGGTTCTGGAGGAAGGGACAATAGGTGCTTGCAGATGAACAACCGAAGATAAATCCTTTGATACACAGCCCACAAAACTTTTGCTATATTTGAGCATCATTATCGTTGAAAGTCAGTACTTTTGATGGTGTATAGTGCCAGATTTGCTCTCTCTCAGAGCGCCATTCACCCAAGTAGCCATTGTACGATTTCTGTACGGAGGACCATTGACGGTCCGACTAAATGTTTTGATGTTCTTACCTTTCGGGCCGTCCTCATCCGGACTCTTTCTACACACTTCGATGAGCGACTTGGATGCAAGACTTGAGAGCACTCCAGAGGCTTACAGCAGTGGATCAATGGATTACACAGCTTGCGCCTATCGCTGTCACCGCAAGTATGCGGGGTCCTGGAATTCGAGTCGAAATACTCACTGATTTTCGGCTCTTTCTCTCGTTTCTAGACTGGTTGACCAGTATGACAAAATAGCGCGTAATACTCTATTCAACGTCTCCTTGGATCGATTCCGAAAGTCAGTGTGGCTGCAGTCTATGGTCTAACGTGTATGCTTGACAATGTGCGCGTTTTTTCTATCTGTATCGTCTGGAGCAAGGCTAACGTCTGATCACCCTCTCCTTTTCAGTATTCCTTCAGTCTTTTTGACGCAGACGTGCGCCCATTCAGGAGGAACAAGTTCATTGCAAACGTATACCTGCGAAGGAGGATCCCATTCCATTTCCATCTGCGACCATGGACACAGATTGTTCCGGACGGAAAAAGTCAGTCGAGTCAGGCTGGATTACATGGTGCTATATTATTCCATTTGCTGCAGGCTCTCCCGTTTTCTCGAGTTTTACGTCCATGCCGTATTGATCAGCTCGCATGTTTCAGCCGCCTCAAGATTCGTCCCTCGGTGAATGCCAACGAGCTGCAAGGTCGGAGATGTTTGTAATGGACACGCTCTCGGTGTTGCCTGACACCAAAAACTTCGTCAAATTTTCTTCCTTCTCCACCACCACCACACAACAACAGTCCTTCCAATTCCATCATCAGTTCCCCATTCACAACGCTTGCACTGTCATCGACTCAGCAGCGAACCGACCACCCGGATTCTCTTGAGGAGCATGCGTCGCAATTGCTGATCAAATGGCTCTACCGAGAACACGGAATTATCAGGAAGGCGATGGATTCAAACTCGGGCACGGACGGGAAAGGGAAAGATGGAGCTAGCTGTATATCTGCCCTAGGGTGGGCCATCCGGGAATCTTCGAGCATAATCATGGGGTTTCTGGGGTGGTGAAGAAGCGTGTTAATGCAGAGGCGGCAGGATACATGGCCTTCGGTTTTGTGTTGCAAGCCTTGATAGAAAGGCCGCAGAGTCGTAGGGTCAGGGAGCCATCCGTACGGCTAGGGCATTTTGGTAAGTCTTTCTGAGCTGTAAAAATGATCGTCTCTTACGATCGTCCTCGTTAGGTGTTATACAAGTCTCGCACTGTCCCCTTGAAGACCTTACGTGTATCAAGCTCAACGTCACGGGTTTACCATCATCGTCTCCAAATGTCGACCACATACAAGGGCAACATCCTTGATCTCATCCCTTTTCCGCAGCTCGCACAGCTTAACAGCAAGCGAGGCTGAACACCAACGTTCACGCTCTCTCCACGTTTCGTCATTTTCCTTCAGTCCTGTAAACAGGTATTGGACGATCATGTCCTCCTTATGGAATCCATTTGAAGTGCAAGGTCCATGCTGGGTCTTGATTACGCTTCTTTGAAGCAATCCTCTGCCAAGATGAATTCTCAGTTGCCTCTTGCTCGAGCATTCGAGGTAACCCAAACTCGATGTTTGCGTCCCGTTTTTGGATGATTAGAGAAAATCAGCATCGATCACGAAAGCGGGAGGGGAAGTATCGTTCTGTGTTTGCTGACAATTGCTTTCCTTTCAGGTATTCGAACATGCAAAAAAGGAGGGCAGGAAGGAACAGCGAAAGAGAGCTATTCGTTATCCGTAAGGCTGTAACCCAAGATGTACTTGGTTGTGCATGGATGGACATTATTGAATGCAAATGAGTACTAGACATCCCGTAGCATGTACTCTATGTCAGTGTATATTGAGTGCATCCAACTGTTGTTTCACTGCCTCGTCCTATCTCAAGTAGTAAGGCAAGGCCTGTGTACCTTGGCTGTTGCGAATTGACTCGCTATACTTACTGATTTCCACCAATGTGTGAATCAGGCTTGACGGAACCGGCGACTGGTTGCTAACAAATGACCACATCTCAAACCATAGTCATTTTGTTCTGATGGTGATAATGCTCTATATGAGAATAAGGGCAGTGTTTGGCGACGGAATGGCAAACAAGCAAGTAACAGCGAAGTAAAGTAAAAAGGAATGTATCCTGCTATTTCTGGTCTTCATAGCCTGTTCACAGAAAGTTCGACCTCGGGGAAGCCCTCCCCTGTTTTTCTGGACACTACCCCATTATACGTATACCCGGGATTAGGGAACTTCAGAAGATCTGGTACAAGGAATGCGACCATACATGAGATGATGTGGGTATCATATTCGACCGAAGCTACAACTTGAAGTAGCGCTTGTCATTTCGCTCCGGTTGCGGGTGGATATGACCCCAGGGGCCAGGGCCGCTGTAAATTGATGTGAAGGGAAGCTTTAGACTCCAGAAAAGTCACTGTTCAGCGGTAGTAGTTGTTTTCGAGTGCACGGAGGTAAGTTTAGAGCAAGCTTTCCATTTTCTTGCTTCAGCATGAGAGATACATGGAGGCTGACGTCGAGCTACTGGAACAGTAACAAGGCACTTGTAGGAACCACGAGAAACGGTGAGAGCAGGTCAGAGATTGGACCGGCTCTGGCTTGTTCTGTTCGCTCGATTGGTATAAGTGTAAAATATTCAGAAAAGGGTATACATACTAGCAAAGACCAACTTCAATCGCTAGTTTTTTTGGTCTTATACCAAACCCGCCGTGTCTATTTTCTTTCAACCAAGGCTGTGCGATCATTTAAATACTTGAATTCACTCCCGGACCAGCCGGCAGCTACGGTGTCCTGAGGAAACACGTGTAGAACACATGTTAGGAATGGCACAGCCAGGCTCATGAATAAACGAACATCTTTCATTCCGACCCCCATCTTCCCCATCATGGCACGGAAGAAGAAATCTAACGGGCGCAAATTTCGGCAATTCAGCCCTGGAGAAAAGAAAAACAAGGATCAAGATCCAGGTATTGCAGTCACCCCACAGCATGCAGAGCAATCAACGGTCCCTACAACTTCATTTTCTGGGGCATTCTTTTCCGGTGCACAACATTTCCATGTCAGTGGTGGAGAATTCTACCACATACAAGGGAATCAAAATATCACAAATATTCTAAACACTGGTAGAGGAGTAATCGAGAGGGCATCAAAGGTTCTCATGTGTCCCACCCCCAGCCAATACTTTGTTGGAAGAGCGGACGTGATTTCCTGGATTACAAAAGTATTTTCACCTCCAGTTGTTACACTTTACAGCACAAGAAAAGAGGAGATTGAGAACTTCATCAGGGACAATATGAAATGGTAAATATTATAGTGTGAATTCATAGTTAAGTGCTAACTGGGATTAGGTGTACTGTCATCAATCTGGATGCCAGTTCAGTTCAGGCTCTTCAGAAAGCCTTTACAGAAAAATTCAAAGGCCCTCAGGATATTTCAGAAAATTCTGTCTTAGTGTTGGAAAATGCAGATCCTTCTATGGCGTTACAGGACCATCTTCCAGGATGGGCCTGTGCACCAATTGTTATCACAAGCTCTAATCAAAACATGGCCAAAACAGTTTCAGAAGCAGCTTTTGAAATTCCCAATTCAGCAGATTGGAACAAAATAAAGGAGCTGGAAAAGTCTGTCAAATCTAGGTTGCAGTTAAAACAACATCTTGTTACAATTGTGGCAGCTGGTGGAACTGGGAAAACACAAGTGGTTCTTAGCTTTGTTGCTGATAATTTTGCAAGGTAGGGCTACCAGATGTAAAACAAAAAAATGCTAGCAAATTAACTATCAGCTTGGACAGATTTTCAAATGTCTGGTTCTTTGATGCTAGCTCTGATGCTACGCTTCTGGAAGATTATAAAAAGCTTGCAAACACCATAGGTGTGGGTGAAGGTGTTGAAAATGTTAAAAGTTTTCTTGCAAGCACTCAGGAGAATTGGCTTTGCATTTTTGACAATGCAGATGATAGGGATGTGACTCTGAAAAATTACATTCCTTCCTGCAACCATGGGAATATAATTATAACAAGCCGTTTCAGAGAAATGGCACAAGTGGGTTTACCTGAAAATCACATTGATCTTGGGGACCTTGACAGGGATAGTGCTGTGAGATTACTTTTCAAGCATGCACATGTAGACCCTTCGAAAGATGACTATGACTTGGCACATGTAATTGTTACTACTCTTGGATGTCATGCTCTGGCTGTCTCAACAGCTGGAGCATATATTCAAGCAAGTCCAACATGTAGACTGAGTGACTATCTATCTCACTTTGAAAAGCAAAAGAAGAATGTTCTTAATTATAGAATGCGATCACTGGATACCTACTCAGAGACTGTGTTCAGTACATTCATACTGAGCTTTGAAAGGCTCAGTGAACCTGCAAGGTATTTAATGCAAGTTTGCAGTTTCCTGCATCCCACTGCCATTCCAGTAGATATATTCAAGCGTGCAATCTCTTTCAGTGGTAGTGATTTCAAGGAAAATGAAGTAAACAGTCCAGCAAAGACAGAAATTGAGAGATTTCTGTCTTTGTTCCCAGAGGAAGGCTTGCTGAATCACAGCATTAATGAATTGTGTCAATTTTCCCTAGTTGCATATAATTCCAGGGAGCAATACTTGAAGATTCACTCAATAATTCATGAGTGTGCACATGAGACAATATTGCAGCATACAGAGCTGAACATGGGAGTAGCAATGTTACTGGGGCGTGCCACCCCCTTCGGAAATAATGAAGGCGATTATTCATTTCGAAGGCAATTATTGATGCATGTGGAGCATATCCAATGGAAACAACTCCCTACAATTTATACACGGAGATGCATGGCAAGAATTTTTGGAACCTGTGGATACTGGGCCCAGGCTGAGGTGCTTGAAGAGGAGGTGCTTCTGCTATGTAGACAGTTGATTGGGGAGCACCATCATAATACTTTGGGTTCTATGTCTGATCTTGCTTTGACCTACCTCTATTGTGGTAAGCTGGAGAAAGCTGAAAAGCTTGGGGAGGAGGTGCTTTTACTATGCAAGCAAGTGATTGGGGAACACCATCCTGATACTTTGACTTGCATGTCTAACCTTGCTATGACCTACTATAATAGTGGTAAGCTGGAGGAAGCTGAAAAGCTTGGAGAGGAGGTGTTTCGGCTAAGCAAACAGCTAATTGGGGAATGCCATCCTGATACCTTGATTTCCATGTCTAACCTTGCTTCAACATACCAGAAGCACGGTAAGCTGGAGGATGCTGAAAAGCTTGGAGAGGTGGTACTTCTGCTACGAAAGCAAATCATTGGGAAGCACCATCCTGACACTCTGACTTCCATGTCTAATCTTGCTGTGACCTACTATGATAGTGGTAAGCTGGTGGATGCTGAAAAGCTTGGAGAGGAGGTGCTTCTGCTAAGCAAACAAGTGATAGGAGAATACCATCCTAATACCTTGACCTTCATGTCTAACCTTGCCGTGACCTACCATAATAATGGTAAGCTGGAGGAAGCTGAAAAGCTTGGAGAGGAGGTGCTTCTGCTATGCAAACAGGTGTTTGGGGAACACCATCCTGATACTTTGACTTCCATGTCTAATCTTGCTTTTATCTACCGTTTCCGTGGTAAGCTGGAGAAAGCCAAACGACTTGAGGAAGAGGTACTCCTGTTGAGTAAATAAGCAACTGGAGAATACAATATTGTCAATACTATGCAGACTATTTATTCTGTTTTTCATGCCAGAAACATTAATTCAAGACACAAACTGAATTTTCTATCTTATTCCAGCCCAACATACTGTATACATTTGATGATGAAATGTGCTTGTAATTTATGATGACGCCCATAACACTTGGTTAATTCTACCTCAAAAAATCCATACACTATTTTTAGTATGTTTTCTATCATTCTCCTTGCCTCCACTGACACATCACTACTGCTAACTTAAACTTCTAACAAAGGATTAATGGTGACTTATAATTCTCTATCTAAAATTATATCAATATTTTGGAATCGATTTCATGGATATCCTGCCAAATATACTCCGGTTTTACAGGTCCGGAATGAAATGAAGTAGTCATTTTGCAGAGGACTTGACCTTTTTCTCATGTCACATTTATTTCTCTCTAATTTTTTCCCCATATATGGACCTGTCACTTTTTGTGACATTTGTTACATTCTGTTACTTCCTACCACCATCATCCCCCCATGCTTGTCTTCCTCTCCGCTCTGTAAATGTCATATTCCTGAGAAGATTCCGAAATTCTGCTGCACTTTAATTGCAGCGCAAGTTGCCGACACATTGGCCATGCTCTTCAATCTCAGTTGACCTGCTTTGTTTTTGTGCATAATTGATCCTCATCTGCTCTATGGAGTCTCATCCTCAATTTACTCCTTGAACGCAGTAATAGTATTAGTTGGGCAAGTTATGAGTTTTCAACCAAAGAAAATATCTCACTATGGCTCTACATGTTCTGAAAAGTTCAAAATACACACATTGCTTTTGTATGACTATATGTTGAGACTTCATTGAGCACAAGTAGGACAATGACAAAAATTTTCGTCACGTCACTCCAGCATGCCACATCATTACATTGCACAGCATAAACTGCATCTGTCATCCATGTAACCATGCCAAGCGCACACACTGTTTGTACTATTCATTCATCTGTTCTCAGATTACGGTAAACAACTACTATAAAATTAGAAGCATTCAACACTGATTTCGATTCTGTTCAGCTAGGTGGCTCAGTCAACTCGGCCCCCAGCTAAATTTTCTGAAGTTGGCTCATTCCGGCTAAGTGCGAGAGCCGCGGCTAAGCAAGTCGAGTTGCGGCTAGCCGAGCTGGGCAACCCAGAGGCGTGCAAGATTCAGGTCGGGGATACTGATGCTGCCACGCGAGACAATGCTCCAGAACATTCCATGATGGGGCCACAAAGCCAGACCTTTCGGCACTCAGGCTTACACAACCCGGATATCCTGCACGCACAAACTTTACATAAGCTTCTCAATCCTATCTCGACCATATCAGGCTTATCTACCACAGCATGTGAATATAAACTCAGAATTTTTTTTTCGATATCCTCAACCCCGAACCATAACCATGGGGGCTCTGCCCCCAAACCCCCGTCCTAACTGCTAACCTCTAACTAGCCCTAACCAAACTCTAACCAGCTAACCGGGTACCAACCTAACCCAATCTCCCGAGCACTTATCGTTGTCAGATTATCAGTGTGAGAGCTTACATAAACTTTGTGTGGGCAGGGTTTTCACATGACCCTGGTTGTGCCAAGGTTGTGCAAGGAATTGATTATTGCACATTTATGTATGTTAGATATTCCCAAAAGCGTCGGATGTAGCAGCACAGTAGTTGGCAATGTTCCATTACTGGAGGCTGCGCTGTATGTGGCTGCCATTTATTCCATATGGTTGGAGCTGTCTGGACTCCTTCCTTATACTGGGAGGGCAAGAATTGTATCCCTGATCTGAATCTTGCAAGCCTCTTGGGGGCAACACTAGTATAGGTAATGCTAAGTTGAACATGATATGCATTGATGACATATTGACTAGTACATTGGAGCACAAAGTTGGTAAAAATTTGACAAATAAGACATATAAGTGAGCATGCAGGCCTAGAGCTTCTTTGACCTATGCAGCGGCTGAAGGGCCATTCCATTGTAGACTGTATTAAGAATCCATGCAGGTCCCTGGCTGTAGAGTAAATTATACTATGGTCCAAGTAGTACCCAATGTTGAATGTTACGAGTCCGGAATGAAATGGAGGAATCGTCTTGCAACGGGAGTTGACCTTTTTCCCATGCCACTTTACTTGCTCTTTATATCGATTTTTTTCCCCATATATGGATGTGTCACTTTTTGTAACTTTTGTTACGCTACATGACTTTCTGTCCACCATCATCTTCCTCCCTTCTCTTCCTCTTCGTTATGTAGTTCCTCTTCATTACATGGTTCCTTTGCTCCACAGTTCCTCTTCATTACGCAGTTCCTTTGTTCCACCATCATCATCCCAATGTTCTTTATTCAATCCAGCCTCTCTTCGTTAATCATTTCACTTGAAACTTAGTAGACAAGGTGATTCCTATCATATCTATTCCACACCCAACTTCTGGGCTATGTGGTTTCTTTGTTCTTTCTTGGTGGTCCCTCGTACAGCGAGCGACGCCGTTTCTTCACTTGGATGTTTTTCCCACATTACATTTTATTTCCCACGGACGATCTGCTCCCCAGTGGATCATTTGTAGCTACCACTGTCTTGCGCATGAGCAAACAGTCTTTAAACCAAACCAAACCAATTGACTGATGCCTCCTTCACTGCATCTGTGTAGAGCTGAGAATCCCTGCATGCCAAAAGATGGATTGGCTGTTTCATAAGGTCAAATGCAAGTGCAAAACATTGACACTAGGATGAGGTGTATGAAAGGATCAGTATTCATTGTTTTCATTTGCAGCGAGCTCGACATCAGTGCTGTTCTAGTACTGATTGACTTTCCCTCTACTGTCGAGGAGACTGAAGACAATGGCGATAGGTGGAAAAAAAAATGATAGCATTTATAAACGGCATTGTTTTTTGGTTGTACTGTCTGTATATGCCAAGACATGGTGCTATGGGAATACAATTACTGTGAGCAAATTAGACTCCGGACTCGTACATGCCACGCACAAAGTGCGATGGCCCACATCCCACAAGTGCTACTGTACTGGATGAGCATCTGAATGCATGCTGGAAGGGATATATTTTGGAGCAGTGGCCAGTGCGCAGATACCTTTTTGTTAAGGAGAGCAAGTGGTCTCTGACCATCTCTGTCAATTCTTTGTGCTCATTTGATTGGAGTCGGAGTCAAATAGTACACATCGACTCTGCCGTCTTATGTCTTTGATCTTGTAATTACTACATCCGCTCATTTCCACTCTACCGTGATTCTACTGTGATTTACTCATTTGGTCATCATTGCCTTCTTATACCTGCCATATTACCTAAAAATATAGCTGCTCCAAATACCATCTTTTCCAAGTTCGAGTCTGTCCTGTGCACCCAACTTTGCTTTTGCTCTTACTTACTCTGAGTCACTGATCCTTTTTTTCTTTAATTCTTGCTCTGGACTCGTATATGCCATGCGCAAAGCGCAATGGCCCACATCCCACAAGTTACTGCAGGTTAACTTTAGCCATACTTGTATCCCTCCCTATCCTTCCAAGGCATACCAAGGTGAGAGAATTGAGGGAACAAAGGTGCTCGACTGTCAAGCCCCCAATCGTTACTTATCTTTTCACAGTCAGCTTACATTTTTACATTTATATTTATATATTTTCTGATGCTCTTCCATCTTGACTTTGACCATTGTTGGCAGCTTGTCAGTATACCCAACTTTTTTTTCTTTTGCTAGTTCTTCTCTTTGTTGTGATTGAATGATGAAAAATTCCAATTCTGGTTGAGTGTTGAGAGCTACCTAAGCGGTGCTAGCCAATCAAGTTGCGGGCATGTGTAAGTGAGCGACAACGGTTTTGAAAATGATTTGAAGCACAATATACCCCGGTTATTCTTGAGACCGTTCCTGTACCTCATTGAAAGACGCGTATAGCCTTGTCTCTAGGTTAAATATGAGTGAAATTGATGCAGAAGAGTTAAATAGACATGTACCTCGGAGTCTGTTCAATGTGCACGATGAGTGTCTTATTGTCAGCAACAGCATGAGCTGGCAAGAACCACCGGGAAAAACATCTAGAGTCAAGCTGACCCCCAACTTGCTTTGGCATGGCTGGTGAGGGTGCAGGGAATCTAGGTCGAACCTGATAACGCGGTCACAGTGCTAGGGCTCAATGTATACAATGCAAGGTATGAAAACCACTAATAAGATCGACCTGCTTTCCAAAGCTACACATATGCTGTGCCGATTTAAACTTGTTCGCAATGAACGTTGAAAGGAGCGAGCTATGGACACAAGTATCAGTCCTGCATTTGAGGAAAGAGAGCGCAATTTCGTGCGGGGTCAATTTCAAAGGATGGTCAACACGAACCTGCAGTGAGCATTCAGGCCAAGAGACATATGTCCACTTACCTATTTTCGTTCGGTTGTGTTGCCGTAGCGGCAAGGTCGAGCAATGGGGACAGAACATAATAGACATTTGGGTGACAGTATACTTATATGACATCTCGACAGATTAAATCTGGTGTGAGGAAGGTAGCGGGGCTGGGGTAGGAGTATATTCTGGCAAAGTGGGGGCTCTACCTGGTCCTTGGAGGAAGGGATTATAGGTGGTTGCAGATGGTATACCCCTTGAGATAACGACCAGTACACAAATCTTTTGCTAGTTTTGAGCGTTGTTATCGTTGAAAGTCAGTGCTTCTGATGGTATATAGTACCGGCTTTGCTCTCTCTCAGAGCGGCATTCATCCAAGTAGCCTGTACAATTTCTCTACGAAGGGACCATTGACGGTCAGGCCGCGCTTCCGGCTCAACGGTTTTGATTATTCACCTCTCGGGCCGCCTCATCCGGACTCTTTCTACACACTTCGTTGAGCGACTTGGATGCAAGACTTGAGAGCACTCCGGAGGCTTACAGCAGTGGATCAATGGGTTACACAGCTTGCGCTTATCGCTGTCACTCCAAGTATGTGAGTGTCCTGGAATCCGAGTCGACATATTCACTGATTTTCGGCTCTCTCTCTCGTCTCTAGACTGGTTGACCAGTATAACGAAATAGCGCGTAACAGTCTATTCAACGTCTTCTTGGACCGAATTCGAAAGTCAGTGTAGCAGCAGAGTGGAACGAGACCGCTGAAAAGGTCATTTCGTCCGGCCTTGATAATGTGTGTGTTTTTTCTATCTGTATCGTCTGGAGCAAGGCTAACATTGTTCTCCCTCTCCTTTTCAGCGATGCTATGGTCTTCACGACACAGCTTACGCCCGCTATGGGAGAACAAGTGCGGTTTTCATTCACGACAAGCCATTGCAATCGTGTTCCATTTGTCTTTCCGACGCTGGGTTACAGAATATTTCGGAGAGGCACAAACGTCAGTCGAGCAAGATTGGATATACGCTGCTGCTAATTTAGCTAACTCGCTATAGGCTCTTTGTATTTTATGCCAGCCATTTTGGTTGGCTCGCATGTCTCAATTCTCCTAGCCTTTGTCTCCCGGTGACTACCAACGAGCCACAGAGTTGAAGAAGCCAGTAATATACACACTCTTGAAGTTGCTATGGAACACCAGCTCGCTAGATACATCGCCGACTTCTTTCTTCATCCGCACCACACTACGACCGTCTCTCACGATTCCGTTCCCGGTTTCCCATTAACCTCTCACCCGACGTCTACACTGTCGTAGACTTAACAGCCAATCGAGCACAAGGGCTCCCTCAAGGAACATGCATCGTAACTGGTCATGAAGTGGCTCTACCGAGAACCCGGAGTTTTTGCGACTGTGATGGATCCAAACTCAGGCAAGGATCCCGGAAAGGAGGAGCCAGGGCTAGTCATGTATTGTGGTCCTAGGGTAGGCCATCCGGCGATCCTGGAGCAGAATCGTTGGGACTTCGGAACCGTGTGTTTGTGCAGAGACGGGCAAGGATATGGACCCTGCCGTTCTTTGCGGGCCCTGGGTAGAAGATGCGCGGAGTTGTAGAGCTGGGCTTTGTGCGGCTGAGTTCTTTTGGTGAGCTTTTCCTTCTGAAACTCAAGAGCGATTGTATCTCATTTTCCTCCTCGTTCAGCGTCATGCAAATCTCGCACCCTCACTTCGCATTCACTTTACGGGATTACTACCATCATCTCCGAACGTCAGCTGCATTCACTGTCTGTGTCATACTTCTGTTCGCAACGACTCACTGTGACTTGGAACAATGCTCGTCAGGAATGGGGATCGCTGGCGACCACCGTTTTATCCGTTCCTTGGGATGGTTGGAGTGACGGTGGATCTTCCTCAGTGTTTCCCGTGATGGAAGGGCTTGACATGACGGACATTCGAGATACACCATTTTCCTGATTTGATACCCCTCCGTCGCGCTCTCCTGCGCCACTGGAAATTTTCGTTTGTTAAATTTGACTTGAAATGTGTTTGAGGATCCTACGAGGTCTCTCTCTTCTCTGTGGACTCGGAAAGTACTCCCTGCTTCCTCACCTACGCGTCACTTCCGTACAGAGGTTAAATTTGTTGGGTATCATCCATTGAGGAGCATCCTTGACTCTTCCTTGTTCGTGATTGTGGACGCCCACGCTCGCTTTCCATCGAGGAGAATGTTGCGAATATTCCTCAGAATGCGTGGCTGTTCTGCTCGATATGGGCTTCCTATCCCTCCTGCATCGCTCCTCTGCGGCAGAACCTTCCGCATTCTATCTTTCTGCTCAATCATATCCCGATCGCAATCTCCTAAGGACTCTCTAGCTTCATATTTGGAGAGGCCACTACCGTCTTCACCCACGTAGTCACCTTCTGCACATGCACAAGCTAATTCGGTGCACACTGCGTTGGTATCGGAGCCGCCGGAACGTTCATATTAATCCACACCCATATCCTTACACCGCAAGCAACCGAGGCCGCCCTGATTTCCCTTCTGCCCAACGTCACATATTCCAGCATATCGAATTTGCCTTTTGCCTTCCATTCCAGTTCAACGGATCGGGATTATTTGTCAAAGCCCCAAACGTGATGCCACTCATTCCTGAAGTCTCAGACACCTACTACTTCTGGTAGTTAGACGTCGGTACATGACGGTGGAGCAGGGGGTTCGGGCCGGGATGCCGTAGCTATATAGTCTGTCACACATGTCACTAGTTCCTCAGCAGTATGCAGCCATGTTCATCCGCATATAGCTCACTCGAGGTGGGCTCTGCCCACTTCAATAGGGATGCACAGCTCCTCGAGAGAGGCTGTGATTTTGATACTGAGGGAATCATTTACCGCTTTGCGGGCAGGTGAAGAAGGCGCTTGAGAAGTTGAAGTTGGACGTGGATGGTGGTTGTGAGTGCATGAGCAGGTCAAGTTTCGGAAGGTATTTGAATTTGGTATAGCTCTCTTCACAAACATCTCGGTACTCGATGCACCAGTTCTGTACTTTGTTTATCTTGTCCTGTAAAATGTGCTCGCAGATCTGTGATCGGTGCGTGTACATGCAATAACTACGAACAGAGATAGCTTTTATTGATATGTCATTCACAACACGAACCATTATTATAAGGTCGAGAGTGACAGAAAAAAAAAAGGCCCAAATGACCGACGTCGCCTCATTCCCCAAGTGTATGGAACATCATTCCTCCGACTATCTACCTACTCAACATTTCGCTTCAATTTCGGCAGGGAAGATGTATGAGCAGTTGTGCAACTACCGGAAGGATCTCCCAATTAGCACCTGTCGTGATGTCGAAGATAATGCAGCTGCTGCTACTTGACTTGTTTTGTTACTGTACCAGATGCCTCAATAATCGCCAATGTCTTCAACGCCCTCTCTGACATCGACCTTCTGTGACTTGCGCTGAAACCACTCGGACCGTACTGGCTTGGTGAACTTTTCGTCTTCCATCCTTTTCTTCTCCTTCATCCTTTCGCTCCTTGTCTTTTTTTTTGTGCTTTATTTCGAGTGCTAACGCTTCTCCTGTCCTTTTCCCTTCAGGACCTCTTACCTTTCCGCAACGCTGAGCATGGAGGTATAAGGAAAATTGCGAGACCGAGAATATGAAGTGGTAAGTTTTCTTGTTTCATTGTACCGCCTTTTGTTACACCCGCCTTTTGTTACACCCGCCTTTTGTTACACCCGCCTTTTGTTACACCCGCCATCTAATGTTGTACTCTGTGATGACCAAAACATAATTCAAACTAGAGTATATGAGCGTTCTCTACCGGAGAGCCCAATGCTTTTAACATATCTGTCAATCCACTGATCTCTTTATTTTCTTTTTCTTCCTTGCCGTTTTCTCTGTCGCACAATTACTCACAGATTCTCCTTTCCAGATGCTTGAGTGGCCACCAACGTCTTTAACATCTTGTCTGACGCCGACCTGCCCTGCCTGGCGCTGAAACTCTGCGTTCACTCGGACCATATCGTGCTCGGTGAGTTTTTCGTCTTTCATCCTTCTCTTCTCCTTTCCCCTTTCGTATCTTGTTTTTTTTTCCTGATATACATGGAGTTACCTCCTGATGTGAGCTCTTACACGGGCTTGCTATTTGACGACAATTCCAAGGCTGTTTTTATAAACACTGAACCTTTCAATTACTCCTCTTTTCTTCCTTCGCTCAACCAACGTCGTTCTAATTTCGCTTTCTTTCTCTAGCCGCCCGTTGGTCTGCTGATCAATGTCGTAGAGCAAGCGCGAGTCCTCGTGAGGGCGAATCTGTGTCTTGGAATCGCGGTAATGGGTACCAGTGGTGAAGAAAATAGTAGTGAGTATATCGAGTCCGTATTACTCTCCGCCACCTCTTCTGCTTCTTCGTTTCATTTACATAATGCTTTTATCACGACGGTCTTCGTACTATACGCTGCCGAAATTGCCTGCCACAGCTCAATCTTTCAGGCAACCCCATCTGATATTCGATACCCTCTTTTTCTCTTTGCTTCTTCTTCCGTCAACATCTTGCTCACATTACATCTTTTCTTTTAGTCCGATGCAGGGTCTGCGTTGGATCCGAGCCACGTCACCTGGTTACATGTTACTCGGATGCGCTGCAAGGCATGCCCTCCGATCCCACCTGCGCCTTGGAACCACATTGTGACCTCACCCCCCATGTCCAGTGAGTACCGTGGCCCTTCTCTCTCCGTCCTCTTCGCAACGTCTCCTCCACAACCTCCCCCTTCTACCCTCCTCTTTCTCCTTGCTGATGAGACCAATACAAAAATAATCAACTAGAAGCTGTTTCTGAGCTTTTGGGCTTTGATTGATACGTCTCATAGTTCTAAACTTTCTTTGTTTTTCCTTGGGCGCTTTGGTGCCCCTTTTGTCTATGTGTTCGTGTACGTAAGGGTTCTGTGTTTGCTGACGATTAGTTTACTTTAGGTCATTGTACATGCCAGGAAGGGAGGGAGGAGGGAACAGCGAAGGAGAGCTATTCATCACTTGTGACCGAAGCTGTACGTGACCGAGGTACAGTACACGGATAGATTTTTTTTGAAATGGAAGTGGGTACTAGAATCACGTAGCATGTACTCCATGTCGGTGTGTGTATATAGAGTGCATGCAACTGTTCTTTTCGCTGTCATGTCCTATTTCAACTAGTGAGGAGGAGCCTTCATACCTCGGCTGACTTGCCATACTGGTTGTCGCGAATATTCGAACCTGACTTTTCGAACTCGGCGAGAGGCTGCTAATGAATGACCGCGTCTCGACCTTCCGATGACGATGACATTCTACGTGAAAATAAGGACACTGTTGGGCAACGGAAGAGCCAACAAGTAAGCTTTGAAGTAAAGCGAAAAGGTATCTATTCCGCTATTTCGGGTCTTCATTTCCTGTTAATAGAAAGTTCGACGTCAGGGAAGCTGTTCTCTGATTTCTTCGACTTCCCCTGTTACCATTCTGGACACTACCCCATCATACGTATACCTATACCCAGGTTAGGACCTTGAGAGGATCTGGTACAAGGAATGCGACCATAACTACATGAGACGATGAGGGTATCTTATTCGACTGAAGCTGCAACTTGAAGTAGGGCTTGCCTGCGATTTCGCTCGAAAGGCCCCAAATCGGTGGGGCGGCGGCTATGGGTGGATTCGATCCCAGGGCGGCTGTAAATTAATGAAATAAAGCTTGAGACTTGAGGAAAGTCATTGTTTAGCGGTAGCTGTTATCTTTGAGTGCACGGAGGTAAGTTTAGAGCAAAGCTGTCCGTCATCTTGATCGAGGGCGCAGGGAGACTCTGGGGGCTGACATTGAGCTACTGGAGCGGTACCAAGGCACTTCTCGGGTCCACGAAACAATGAGAGCAGATCAGAGATTGGTGCGAAGTATTTAAAAAAGGGTATACATAATGGTAGAGACCAGCTTCAACCGCTGGCGTAAGGATCAGTCAGGAAATGACGCGTGCACAGTTGTGTTTTTTTGGTCTCATGCCAAGCCCGCCATGTCTATTTTCCTCCATCCAAGGCTGTGCGATCACTTGAATACTAGAATTCATTCCCGGACCAGCCGGCAGTTGCAATGTTCCGAGTAAACATGTGTAGAGCAAATGTCAAGGATGGCATAGCCAAGCTCATGAATAAACGAGCATCTTTCATTCCGACCCCCATCTTACCCATAATGGCACAGGAGCAAGAATCTAGCTGGAGTGAGTCTCTGCAATTCAGCTCTGGAGAAAAGAAAAACAAACATAAAGGTCCAGGTATTGCAGTCACCCCACAGCATGCAGAGCAATCAATGGTCCCCACAAATTCTTCATTTTTGGGGGCATTCTTTTCCGGTGCGCAATATGTCCATGTCAGTGGTGGAGAATTCTATCATATCCAAGAGAATCAAAATATCACAAATGTTCTAAACACCGGTAGGGGAGTAATCAAGAGGGCATTGAAGGTTCTCGTCTGTCCCACCCCCAGCCAATACTTTGTCGGAAGAGAGGATATAATTTCCCGAATCACAAAAGTATTTTCACCTCCAGTTGTTACGCTTTACAGCTCAAGGAAAGAGGAGATTGAGAATTTCATCAGGAACAATATGAGATGGTAGATGTTGTATTTTGAATTCATAGTTAAGTGCTAATGGGGATTAGGTGTACTGTCATCAATCTGGATGCAAGTTCAGTTAATGCTCTTCAGAAAGCCTTTACAGAAAAAGTCAAAGGCCCTCAGGATATTTCAGAAAATTCTGTCTTGGTGTTTGAAAATGGAAATCCTTCTCTAGGATTACAGGATCATCTTCCAGGATGGGTCTGTGCACCAATTGTCATCACAAGCTCTAATCAAGATATGGCAAAAAAAGTTTCAGAAGAGGCTTTTGAAATTCCCAATTCAACAGATTGGAACAAAATAAAGGAGCTGGAAAAGGCTGTCAAATCTAGGTTGCAGTCAAAACAGCATGTTGTTACAATTGTGGCAACTGGTGGAACTGGAAAGACACAAGTGGTTCTTAGCTTTGTTGCAGATAATTTTGAAAGGTAAGGCTACCGCCATTAAAAACAGAAAGAGGCTAGCAAATTAACTATCAGCTTGGGCAGATTTTCAAATGTCTGGTTCTTTGATGCTAGCTCTGATGCTACACTTATGGAAGATTATAAAAAGCTTGCAAACACTATAGGTGTGGGTGGAGGTGTTGAGAATGTTAAAAATTATCTTGCAAGCAGTCAGGAGAATTGGCTTTGCATTTTTGACAATGCAGATGATAGGGATGTGACTCTGAAAAACTACATTCCTAACTGCAACCATGGCAATATAATTGTCACAAGCCGTTTTAGAGAAATGGCTCAAGTGGGTTTACCTGAAAATCACATTGAACTCGGAGACCTTGACAGGGATAGTGCAGTGAAACTACTTATCAAGCATGCACATGTAGACCCTTCCAAAGATGACAATGACTTGGCACATGTCATTGTTACCGCTCTTGGATGCCATGCTTTAGCTGTTTCAACAGCTGGAGCATATATTCAAGCAAACCCAACATGTGGACTGAGTGACTATCTATCCCACTTTGAGAAGCAAAAGAAGAATGTTCTTAATTATAGAATGCAATCACTGGATACCTACTCAGAGACTGTATTCAGTACATTCATGCTGAGTTTTGAAAGGCTCAGTGAATGTGCAAGGTATTTAATGCAAGTTTGCAGTTTCCTGCATCCCACTGCCATTCCAGTAGATATATTCAAGCATGCAATCTCTTTCAATGGTAGTGATTTTGAGGAAAATGAAGTAAACAGCCCAGCGAAGACAGAGATTGAGAGATTTCTGTCTTTGTTCCCAGAGGAAGGCTTGCTGAATCATAGCATTAATGAATTGTGTCAATTTTCCCTAGTTGCTTATAATTCCAGAGAGCAATACTTGAAGATTCACTCAATAATTCATAAGTGCACACATGAGACAATTTTACAGCATGCACAGCTGAACATAGCAGTAGCAATGGTACTAGGTCGTGCCACCCCCTTAGGGAATAATGGGAAGGATTATTCTTTTCGAAGGCAATTATTTACACATGCAGAGCATATCCAATGGAAACAGCTCCCTACAATTTATACACGGATATGCATGGCAAGGATTTTCAAAACTTGTGGCTACTGGGCCCAGACTGAGGTGCTTGAAGAGGAGGTGCTTCTACTAAGAAAACAACTGCTAGGAGAGCACCATCATAGTACTCTGGCTTCCATGTCTAATCTTGCTTTGACCTACCGCATGTGTGGTAAGTGGGAGGAAGCTGAAATACTTGGAGAGGAGGTGATTCTGCTCTACAAACAACTGATAGGGGAACATCACCCTCATACTTTGACTTCCATGTCTAACCTTGCTTTGACCTACCACAAGTGTGGTAAGCTGGAGAATGCTGAAAAGCTTGGAAAAGAGGTGCTTCTGCTACGCAAACAAGCGATTGGGGAACACCACCCTGCTACTTTGACTTCCATGTCTAACCTTGCCTCAATCTACAGTAAGCGTGGTAAGCTGGAGAAAGCTGAAAAGCTTGGGGAGGAGGCAGTCATGTTAAGCAAACAAGTTATTGGGAAACACCACCCTGATACCTTGACTTTCATATCTAATCTTGCTTCAACCTACCTCAAGCATGGTAAGCTGGAGGAAGCTGAAAAGCTTGGGGAAGAGGTGCTTCTGCTAAGAAAACAAGTGATTGGGGAATACCATCCTGATACCTTGGCTACCATGTCTAACCTTGCTTTGACCTATAGCAACCTTGGTAAACTGGAGAAAGCTGAAAAGCTTGGAGAGGAGGTGCTTCTGCTAAGCAGGCAAGTGATTGGGAAACACCATCCCCATACTTTGACTTCCATGTCTAACCTTGCTTTGACCTACAGCAAGCTTGGTAAGCTGAAGGATGCTGAAAAGCTTGGAGAGGAGGTGGTTCTGCTAAGCAAGCAAGTAAAAGGGGAATACCACCCTGATACCTTGACTTGCATGTCTAACCTTGCTGTGACCTACGGCAGACTTGGTGAGCTGGACAAAGCTGACAAGCTTGGAAAAGAGGTACTTCTGTTGAGTAAATAAATAATTGGAGAATACAATATTATCAATACTATGCAGACTATTTATTATGCTCCATGTGCCAAAATCATTAATTAAAAGTAAACACCAAATTATCTCTTTCATTCCTGCTCCGCTTACTGTATGTGATACAATTATGAATTGTTCATGTAATCATTATGATTCTAAACCCAATAACATTTGCTTATTTCTACTTTAGTATGTTTTCTGTCATTCGCCTTGCCCCAGCTGACACATCACTACTGCTAACTTAAATATGTAACAAAAATTAACAGTGACTTACAACACTCCGTCAATTTTTTGGAATTAATTTCATGCATATCCTGCCAAATATACCCCAGTTACTGCAGGTTCACCTTAGCCTTTTTCCTTTGTTGTTTTTTTCTCTTTATTTTGAAACAATGCAGAATTCCAACTATGATTGAGTGCCGAGAGCTATTCAAACAGTTCTAGCCAAGACGGAGGGTACTTATATCACTGACAATGGTTTTGAAAGAACTAGGAAGCACGATATGCAGTGCTTTAAGGCGGATCCTGTGTCTCTTTTGAGAGGCGGGCGTCGCAGTAGTCTCAAGGTCAAACATACGCAAAATTGAAGCAGAAGAGTTAATAGCCATGTACCTTGGACGTCGTCAACTCTGCCTCGGGGGCTCCGAGTCTGTTTAATGAATGTCTTAATGTCTGCAATAGTAAAAGCGGGCAGGCAGAAGCTGGGAAAAACCTCTAGAGCAAAGCCAACTACCCTTTTGCCTCTTCATGGCTGGCGAGTGCGCAAGGCATACAGGGCTTGACATCCCGTACGAAGTGGCGCTAATTCGGTGGTATCTTTCCTCCTCGAGAAGGTCATGTATATAACACAAGATATGAGTTCTTCTAAGGAGATCGCAGCCCTACCTTCTGAGTCTATATGCTATACTTGATTTATGTAGACTTGCCCGCAATCATGATGTACGTTGCAAAGATCGAGCTATGGACATGAGTATCAATTTTGCATTTGGGGAAGGAGGGAAATGCTTGACCATTATGCTTAATCGATTAAGTTCAAAGGATGATCAAGACCAAATTTGAGTGAGCATCCAGACCAGAGGCATATGTCAATTGACCTAATTTTGTTCGGTTGTATTTCTGTAATGGAATGGTCGAGCAATGGGGATAGAATACATTAGTGGACATCAGGGTGATAATACATCTAAATGACATTTTGACCGACTAAATCTGGCGTAAGGAATGTGGTGAGATTGGATTAGTAGCATATTCCGAGAGCGTGGGGAATTTGCTTGGTTCTGGGAGGAAGGAACGATAGGTGCCTTCACAGACAGACGGCTGAAGATGATTCCCTTGAGATAATGGGCACACAGATTTTTTCCTAGACTTGAGCATTATTATTCCCGTTGACAGTCAGTTCATCTGATGGTGTATAGTACCAGTTTTCTCCCTCCCGGGGCAGTAATCACATAGTTACTAGTGAATAACCGTTGGCATTCTAGTCGATAACGAGTCGAGGGTCCAGCCGCACTTCCGGCTCAACGGTTTTTGATTTTCTTGCCTTTCGGCCCACCTGCACCTGCCCAATGCTCTTATTCTACACACTTCGTTGACTGACTTAGATGCTCGCCTTTTCAGAGCATTTCAGAGGCTTGCAGCAGTCAGTGCGATGAACAATAGGTTTATCGCTGTGAGTGCCCTGGAACCCGGGTTGAAAATACTCACTGACTTAATTCGTAATAGCTCTTTCTCTCGTTTCTAGGCTGCTTGGCCAGTATGACAAAATGGCTCGTATCGCTCTATTCAACCTTTCACTCGACCAAGTCCGAGGGTCAATGTGAAACAAAACTGTTGAATAGGTTTTTTCGTCCGGACTTGGTAATGTGTGTGCCTTTTCTATCCCATCATCTGGAGCAAGGCTAACGCTTGTCCTCCCTCTCCTTTTCAGTGGTGCTTCAATGTTATCGACGCAGATGTATGCCCACTAACGAGAACCAAGATCTGTTTCTATTTCTGACGCTGGGTTACAGAATATCTCTGAGAGGCAGAAAAAATCAGTCGAGCTAGATTGGATATACTCTATTGCTAGTTGAGCATATTTGCTATAGGCACTTCAAGTTTTACGCCAGCTGCATTGGTTGGCTCGCATGTCTCAAACACTCCAAGCTTTGTCCCCCGGTGACTACTAACGAGCTACAAAGTTGAAGAAGCCAGTAATGGACACGTTCTCGAAGTTCCTATGGAATACCAGCTCGCTGAAATCATTGCTAGCTGTTCTTCCTTCAAGTTTACCACCGTCTCTCATAACTGCACTCCCAGTTCCCCACCAGTCCCTTCCTGAATGTCTGTACTATTGTCGAATCAACAGCGAATCGACTACACCGACTTGTTTGAGGAGTATGCTTTGTAGCTTCTCATTCAATGGCTCTACCAAGCATCCGGAATTATCAGGAGTAATAGATTCAAACTCGAGCAAGGAGCCGGGAAAGGAGGAAACAGAGTTAAGTAGTTCTGTTTCCACCCAGGGTGGGCCATCCATGGAACTTCGAGCAGAATCGTTGGGATTCTGGAAAAGCGAAGAAGAGCGTTGATGCAAAGATGGGTCAGGATACAGGGCGTGTGGCTTTTTACAAGCCTTGGGTAGAAAATCTACGGAGTCGTAGGGCTAGTGAGACTATTGGGCAGGATAGGTTCTTTTGGTGAGCTTTTCCTTCTGAAACTCAAGCCTGGGTGTGATTGTATTTCATGTCACTCCGCATTAGACGACATGCAAGCACCTTCACTTTGAGAACTTCATGTGGGTCGAACTCAATGCCACATGCTTACCCCGTCAACGACTGTCTCTGGCTTCGAATAACAACCTTAACCCTCTTTCCACATCCTGTCAGTCGGGTGGACAGACAGTATGTATATTTTTACTCTTACCATTGCTTTTCAAGAATGAGGATCGCTGGCGTACCATTGTGCTAAACGTTCCTTGGGATAGCTGGAGCGACACTAGGACTGCAAATCATTCGAAGAAGAGATTAGTTGAGCTAGGCGCACCATGCTTAGCGCTTCCAAACCGGAATCTAACTTGCTACCAAGTAGTTGAGGTCAGACTTGTGGTACCATGTTGATTGAAAATCGAGTACAAGTAGCTATGACAGTGTAGAAAGTACTCTGTGTTTTGAACGAGTGATAACTAGTTTGAACTAGACTAGTATCCAGCAATAATACACCATATTTCTGACCAACTATATCCCCAGCTAGGCCGTCAACCTTTGATGGACTAGTTTGATAGCACAATGCGTAGACGATACTGCCACTGGGCGTCACCGTCATCATTCTCCCGCAGGTGTGGGCTACAGATACAGGTTGGCATCACGGAACTGATTGAGGAGAAGCAGTATACGCGGCGATATGAAATCTAATCGTGTCGTACTTGTGCAAATGTAGAAGAAAGGATCTCGATTTTTTTGTCAAAAGGTCGTTTTATCAGCCAGATTCATTTCTTCAGCAGGAATCAAAAAGGGAACGATATATCTGAGAGTGAACGCTAGTGTAAGAAGACATTCTCATACTCATATTATCCCCCCTCCGAGCTGTTTCCTCCCTTCCTGTTAAAAAACTGATGAAATACCTACAGCGAGTATGGTCAAGCAATGAATTCCTAAGCCATTATTGCAAACGTTTTGCGGTTCAACTTCGGGTCTGATGATGAGATATATTATTATTGATGAAGAAGGCATTAATGGTACAGGGTAGCTGAGAGACAGTCGTCGAGGCAGGGTTTGGTGATGGTGGTATCGGTGAGCGTCGGTAAGATGGCTTGGACGCACTTCCGGTCCGAAGTCCCGATGCTTTTTCCTTCCGCACTTCGTTGACCGACCTGAGGCCTGAGGAGCAAGCCTTCGAGAATATCAAGTTATGGGTGTTTTTTTCTGTTGTACTGCCCTTTCTACACTCTCTATCGTTGTACTCTGTAATTACTGAGTGTTCTCCATTGGAGAACCCAATGCTTTCAACATATCTGTCAATCCACTGATCCCTTTTTTTCTTTTTCTTCCTTGTCGTTTCCTTCGTCGCCCATTCGCCCACTCACCCTCCTTTTCAGATGCCTGAGTAACCACCAGCGTCTGTAACATCTTGTATGACACCGACCTGCCTTGTCTTACGCTGAAATCCTGCGTTCACTCGGACCATACCGTCGGTGAGTTTTTCGTCTTTCATCCTTCTCTTCTCCTTTACCCTTTCGTACCTTTTCTTTTTTTCCTGATGATATACATGGAGTTACCGCCTGATGAAAGCTCTTACGCGGGTTTGCTATTTGACGACAATTCCAAGGCTGTTTTTATAAAACACTGAACCTTTCAATTCCGCCTCTTTTCTTCCTTTGTTTTACCAACATCGTTCTAATCTTGCCTCCCTTTTCTAGCTGTCCGTCGGTCTGTTGATCAATGTCGTAGAGAAAGCGCGAGCCCTAGTGAGGGCGAAGTCATGTCTTGGAATCGCGGTAATGTACACTAGTGGTGAAGAAAATAGCGGTGAGTATATCGAGTCTGTATTACTCTCCATCACCTCTCCCTGTTTCCTCGTTTCATTCGCATGATGCTTTTATCACGACGGTCTTCGTACTATACGCTGCCGAAACTGCCCGCCACAGCTCAATCCTTCGGGCATCCCCATCTGATCTTTGATACCTTCCTTTTATCTTCGCTTCTTCTTCCGTCAACGTCTTGCTCACATTACATCTCACATTTCTTTCAGTCCGACGCAGGGTCTGCGTTGGACCCGAGCGCTGCAAGGCATACCCTCCGATCCCACCTGCACCTTGGAACCACATTGCAGCCCTCACCTCTGGTGTCTGGTGAGTACCTTGCCTCTCCCCTCCCTCCCTTTTCGCAATGTCTCCTCCACAATCTCCCCCTTCTCCTACCCCCGCCTTTCTTCACGTTGATGAGGCCAATATAAGAAATAATCAACTAGAAGCTGTTTCTGAGCTTTTGGACTTTGATTGACACATCTCATATTCTGAACTTTCTCTTCGCTTTGCTTTGGGCGCTCTGGTGCCCCTTTTTTACGCTTTCATGTTCTGTGTTTGCTGACAACCGTTTTACTTTAGGTCGGTCATCGGATATGCGAGGAAGGGAGGGACAGAGTTGGCCACCTGTTATTTAAGGTGTACATAGTCGAAATCACGTAGCATGTGCAGACTATGTTAGTGTGTATAGATAGTTCATGCAACTCGCTTTTTGTTTCGCTGTCGTATCCTACCTGAAGTAGTGAGGAGGAGCCTATGTACCTTGGCCGTCGCGAATTGTCTCGCTATATAGTCACTGATTTTCGCGAATGTTCGAACCTGACTTTCTGAACTCGGCGACGGGCTGCTAACGAACGACCGCGTCTCGACCCACTGCGATTTCGTTCTGACGATGATAATATTGTACGTGAATATAAGGACACTGTTGGGTGACGGAGAAGCAAGCAAGCAAGCTTTGAAGTAAACCGAAAGGGTATCTATCCTGCTATTTCTGGTTCTTGTTTGCTGTTCAAACATAGAAAGTTTGACCTCGGGGAAGCTGTTCCTTGGTTCTTCGACTTCCCCTGTTACCATTCTAGACATTACCCCATCCTACGCATATCCCGGATTAGGAGCTTGAGAAGATCTGGTACAAGGAATGAGACGATGCGGGGTATCTTTGAAGTAGGGCGAGTCAGGGCCGCTGTAGATTGATGTGAAGCTCAGCTCAGCTCGAAGATTTAGACTCGAGTACAGTCATTATTCCATGGTAGCTATTATTTTTGAGTACACATATCTTTGAGTACACACCGCACGGAGGCCCGGGTATCATACGCTCTAGTCCCAGGCCAGAACTTCCGTATTAATTATAATTGGGGTCTAGCATGGAAGGTATCGATGGCATTACTGAGAGGGATGTTGCATAGTAGATAGGTAAAGATGAGTGTGCGGTTTGGGGTTTGCTCGAGGGGGGGGGAGAGAAAGTCGATATGTTTGTGACTCTGCGCGTGCTGTCTATCTTGCAGCAAAGATGACCACCGTCTTGCTGCGGGATGGCTGGGCGAGGGCGCAGGGATTATGAGACCTAATAAAGACTGGTGAGTAGGGATCAAGATAATGAGGTGGGTTACATACCATCCGCATCCACCTTCGTTTGCTTAACCTTACCTTTACCTTTCGTTCGATGGTCGTTTTAGCTATGCCCTTCCATTTGTCGCTGGCGTCTTGAGGTGACCTGAAGATGAACAACAGTAGGGACTGATGACAACTTGCTCGACTTCCGGTCCCACGATCGCCTTGGCCAAGCGCACATGGGCAGCGTAGTGGGCCATCGCATCGCTCCGTCCAATAGATACCGGCTGAGGTGTGTACGTAGTTAATACGAAATTTGCTCAGAGTGATCAACGCATCAGCAGCAAGATTGTCGAGGAGATGAGCCTATCGAGATTCCAAGAAAATACGAGGGGGGGCAGTGGGACAAAACTGCATCCAAGCATTTCCGGTAGTCACCCTTTATGAGTAGGATAATTATACTCGTGGTCAATCTTCGCCAAGAGACAATGCGAAAGGAGATATTCGAAAAGCAAGTACAAAACAACATGAACTTGAAGGCTGACGCGCTGACGTTGAGCCATTGAAGGGTTCCCACGCTCGAATTTTTCAAATTGGCTCGATCGATTACTGTATGTCCGAAACTATGGAAAGCAAGAAGGCCTCGCTCGATTTGGACTGATCCGAATGATGTAATGTAATAGAATCTCAGTGATCAGTCTCAGTTTAGCAGTAGGACCTCGAAAACTGCAGGAAATCGGCGCTTATGAATAGAAACAGCAACATAACGATTCCGAAATGCCGCTAAGTATTTCACTTTAAGCCGATCTGATTTCGAAGCAGGGACTGTAAGTTTTTTGAACACCCTTCAGTATGAAGATAGTAAGGAAGCCGTTAGGACCGTTTTTAGTGTTGTAGATAAGAGATGTATTGCATAAAACTGTTCCAGCAGTGACGGATTGGACAAAATATTCAAATACCATAACCAAAGTATTATTAATTATCGCTTCCACTATCATTTTCACTGTCGGCATCATCTGAAGAGAACCGGACTACCCCATCAGCTAAATCTTCATCTATGTCAGGACCCAACCCTCCTTGAACTCCCCCCACTGTAAACGACCCTCCTCATCAAAAAGAAGACGGCTCCATATCCTGAATTTGATTGCCTATTTGTAC
>KN834776.1:331279-344738 GCA_000827265.1 Collybiopsis luxurians FD-317 M1 | reverse complement strand
AACTTTTCCAAGGAGCATCAGTGCAATGATTTTTGTCAGTGGATGGACTTGGATGTTTTTTCTAATAATGAATTGTGACTCGATTAACCTGTATATATAGAGACTCAGAAAATTCTGAATATCATATTTTATCATACTCGGTGTAGGCTCATATTTCACAAATAAAACTGCCCTCGTTGGTATCAATTTTCTGTGCATCTTTATCCATCGCATAAAATATGGCTGACTCGCATTCGGACTCACAGTGTATTACTATATATGTTATATCTGTTAGGTACGTGTGAAGTGAGAAATGATATTAGTCATGGATGGCCTGTCCCGGGTCCTTGATTGTTGCCATCAATCAATCAATCCAAATCGAGCGAGGCCTTCTTGCTTTCCATACGAAACGGTAAGCGTAGAGCGGAGATAAGACACTGTGGTTCCTTCTGGCGACATAGTGTGAGTGCAGAATATTGGATGACTTCCCGTAGGCATTAATTGTCAAAAATCTTACAATTAATCGACTCGGAAAGCTCGGAAGAAGGTCCAGACACCTAGTACCTGAAATTCAAGACGTGTTGTAAACTTTAAATATACGAAGGGGTCAGGACCCCTTCGTAGATTGTTGTAAGCTGCAATTTCAAATAGAAATGGCCATTTTGGGGGATCCAGGTGACATGTGCACATGCAACCTGTGATGGCAACCAGCGACGGCGGCTCAGAAAGCGGGTCAGTACGTTGAACATGGAGAGCGATGTATGCTCGCAGAGCACTCAATCTCTGAACAAGATGTGTAAAATATTGTCGGAATTAGAGTGTATACATGTACTATAAAGCTTATGGATAGAATCCTACTCTCCGGCATTTTACTGCACATGCCTGGCCTCAATCTCGGCCTCAACAGGTATCTGCCTCCTGGTCTTCCTCCTCCTGGTCTTCCTCCACCTGGTTTCCTCATCCACCTGCCTCTCAGCTTGGGGTTTTTCCACAAAGATCAGGAGGTTGAACTGTTCTTTGTCTTCTATTCCTCCTCCTTCATGCTGCAGTAGAGTGAGAGGGACTAGGTGCATGAACGTGACTCAGCGGTGGTAAGATCAACAAAATCATGTGAACTTAGGTACAAATAACTTTCTATGGGAATGTTAAGACGATAAACCGGCCGATTAATCGAATCTGACATCTTCCTCGGCTCTGCCATTCGAACATTTAATTGCGGCGGGAAGTCATCCATTTAGATGAGGTATAGACCAATTTCAATCGCCAGCGCTGGCGTGAGAATCAGTCAGAACCTGACATGTGTTTCGGCTATTTCTAAGACACATGTCAAGGAATGGCACAGCCAAGCTCATGCAAACGAACATCTTTCATTCCGACCCCCATCTTCCCCATCATGGCACAGAAGAAGGAATCTAGCTGGCGCAAAATTTGGCAAAAGAAAAACAAGCATAAAGGTCCAGGTATTGCAGCCACCCAAGAGCATGCAGAGCAACCAACAGTCCCCACAAATTCTTCATTTTCTGGGGCATTCTTTTCCGGTGCACAGCATTTCCATGTCAGTGGTGGAGAATTCTACCACTTCCAAGGGAATCCAAATATCACAAATGTTCTAAACACCAGTGGAGGAGTAATTGAGAGGGCATCAAAGGTTCTCGTCTGTCCCACCCCAGCCAATACTTTGTCGGAAGAGACGATATAATATCACGGATCACAAAAGTATTTTCACCTCCAGTTGTAACACTTTACAGCACAAGGAAAGAGGAGATTGAGAATTTCATCAGGAACAATATAAGATGGTAAATGTTGTATTTTGAATTCATATTTAAGTGCTAATGGGGATTAGGTGTACTGTCATCAATCTGGATGCAAGTTCAGTTAATGCTCTTCAGAAAGCCATTACAGAAAAAGTCAAAGGACCTCAGGATATTTCAGAAAATTCTGTCTTGGTGGTTGAAAATGGAGATCCTTCTCTGGGATTACAGGACCATCTTCCAGGATGGTGCTGTGCACCTATTGTCATCACAAGCTCTAATCAAGTCATGGCCAAAGAAGTTTCAGAACTGGCTTTTGAAGTTCCCAATTCAGCAGATTGGAACAAAATAAAGGAGCTAGCAAAGGCTGTCAAATCTAGGTTGCAGTCAAAACAGCATGTGGTTACAATTGTAGCAGCTGGTAGAACTGGGAAAACACAAGTGGTTCTTAGCTTGTTGCTGATAATCTTCCAAGGTAAAGCTACCACAATTGAGACAGAAAGAGGCTAGAAAATTAACTATCAGCTTGTACAGATTTTCAAACATCTGGTTCTTTGATGCTAGCTCTGATGCAACACTTGTGGAAGATTTTAAAAAGCTTGCAAACACCTTAGGTGTGGGGGAAGGTGTTGAAAATGTTAAAAGTTTTCTTGCAAGGACTCAGGAGAATTGGCTTTGCATTTTTGACAATGCAGATGATAGGGATGTGGTTCTGAAAAATTACATTCCTTGCTGCAACCATGGCAATATAATTGTCACAAGCCGTTTTAGAGAAATGGCACAAGTGGGTCTACCTGAAAATCACATTGACCTCGGGGACCTTGACACAAATAGTGCTGTGAAACTGCTTTTTAAACATGCACATGTAGACCCTTCCAAAGATGACTATAACTTAGTAGATGTAATTGTTACTGCTCTTGGATGTCATGCTCTGGCTGTCTCAACGGCTGGAGCATATATTCAAGCAAGCCCAACATGTGGACTGAGCGGCTATCTACTCCACTTTGAGAAGCAAAAGAAGAAGGTTCTTAATTATAGAATGCAATCACTGGATACCTACTCAGAGACTGTGTTCAGTGCACTCATGTTGAGCTTTGAAAGGCTCAGTGAGCCCACTAGATATTTATTGCAAGTTTGCAGTTTCCTGCATCCCACCGCCATTCCAGTAGATATATTCAACCATGCAATCACTTTCAAAGGTAGTGATTTCTGGAAAAATGAAGTAAACAGCTCAGCGGAGACAGAGCTGGAGAGATTTCTGTCTTTGTTCTTAGAGGAAGGCCTGCTGAATGATAGCATTAATGAATTGTGTCAATTTTCCCTAGTTTCATATAATTCCAGGGAGCACCATTTGAAGATTCACTCAATAATTCATGAGTGTGCACATGAGACAATTTTGCAGCATACACAGCTGTACATGGGAGTAGCAATGATACTAGGGCATGCAACCCCCTTAGGGAATAGTGAGGAGGATTATTCATTTTGAAGGCAATTATTAATGCATGCACAGCATATTCAATGGAAACAGCTCCCTACCATTTATACACAGATATGCATGGCAAATACTTTTAGAACTGGTGGATACTGGACCCAGATTGAGGTGCTTCAGGAGCAGATGGTTCTGCTATACAAACAATTGATTGGGGAACACCATCTTGATACCTTGATTTCCATGTCTAACCTTGCTTTAACCTATGCCAACCTTGGTAGGCTAAAGAAAGCTGAAAAGCTTGGAGAGGAGGAGCTTCTTCTAAGCAAACAAGTGATTGGGAAACACCATCCTCATACTTTAGTTTCTATGACTAACCTTGCTTCAGTCTACAGGGACCTTGGTAAGCTGGAGGAGGCTGAAAAGCTTGAAAAAGAGGTGGTTCTGCTAAGAAAAGAACTGACTGGGGAATACCATCCTCATACTTTGGCTTCCATGTCTAACCTTGCTTTGACCTACAGCAACCTTGGTAAGATGGAGGAGGCTGAAAACCTTGGAAAAGAGGTGGTCCTGCTAAGCAAACAAGTGATTGGGGAACACCATCCTGATACTTTGACTCCCATGTCTAACCTTGCTGTGATCTACCACAAACTTGGTATGCTGGAGAAAGCTGAAAAGCTTGAAGAGGAAGTGCTTCTGCTAAGAAAACAAGTGATTGGGGAACACCATCCTGATACTTTAACTTCTATGTCTAACCTTGCTTCGACCTACAGTGACCTTGGTAAGCTGGAGAAAGCTGAAAAGCTTGGAGAGGAGGTAGTTCTGCTACTTAAACAAGTGATTGGGGAACAACATCCTAATACTTTGTCTTCCATGTCCAACCTTGCTTTGACCTATGGCAAACTTGGTAAGCTGGAGAAAGCTGAAAAGCTTGGAGAGGAGGTGGTTCTGCTAAGCAAACAAGTGATTGGGGAACACCATCCTGACACTTTGATTTCCATGTCTGCCCTTGCTTTTATCTACCGCTCCAGTGGTAAGCTGGAGGAAGCTGCAAGACTTGAGGAAGAGGTGCTTCTGTTGAGGAAATAAGCCGTTAGGAAATACAATATTGTCACTGTTATGCAGACTATTCATTATGTTCTTCATGCCAAAAACATTAATTCGAGGCATAAACTAAATTGTCTATCTCATTCCCGCTCAGCATACTGTATATGATTCAATCATGAAATGCACATGTAATCATTCTTCAGCCAATAATACGTGGTTAATTCCACCTGATAAAATTCATAACCTATTTTTCGTATGTTTTCTGTCATTTGCCTTGCCCCAGCTGACACATCACTACATCCATCTTAAACATACAACAAAAGATTCACAGGGACTTACAATGCTCCATTTAAAATGATGCATTATTCCTCATCACATTTGTATGATGCTTTCATCATGACAGTCTTCATACGAAATGCTGCTGAAACTGCCTGCCGCAGCTCAATCTTTTGGGCAACCCCATCTGACCTTCGATATCCTCCTCTTTTGTCTTTGCTTCTTCTTCTGTCAATGTCCTGCTCACATTATATCTCTCTTTTCTTCCAGTCCGATGTAGGGTATGCGTTGGACCCAAGCCATGTCACTAGGTTAAGTGTTACTAATTGGATGTGCTGCAAGGCATACCCTTCGATCCCACCTGCGCCTTGGAACCACATTGTGACTCTCTTCCCTGGTGTCTGGTGAGTTCTCAATGTTACCTCCATTTACAATGTATAACTCGGTAGATGATATATGAATCTGATATGTCTAACTAGAAGTAAAACTAAATTAAAACTGCAAAAAAGTGATTCCTTGAATGTAATCTCGCCGTACGCTGGTGGTAGTAGTGTACCTGAATCCGAGTTCGCCTTATAGGGATTCACTTCCGGCGTATGTTCGTTCATCGGTCGCTCGATTGGACATTTTATTCTTGTTTTACTCCCGCATCAAGGGCTTTTCCCTGGGCAGTGTCCCGCGATGTTTTAGTTGTTGTCGTAACGAAGGTGCTGCAACTGTCCCTGGAGGTGGATGACCCCGTTGAAGCTACTGAGCTCGGAATGCCGCCAGTGCCCCGAGTCTTCGTGTGATTAATACGTCGTCGTTGTCTGTACCACATCGTGATCGCAAGTATCAACAAGACCAGGACCATCATTCCTCCCAGAAGACCCACCAAGAAGGGTTTCAAAGGAATTCCACTGCTTGAGTGTTGTCCGGTAGCAGAGGGTAACGTACTGGTGATACTGGTGATACTGGTGATACTGGTGATACTGGTGATACTGGTGATACTGGCGACTCCCGCTGAACTTGTTGAAGCAGTAGCTGGATTCGCATCATCTTCAACTTGTATCACAAACGATGCAACAGTTATCTGGGATATTCCGTTAAATCGATCGTCAAATTGGTTCGTCAATACCACTGTGTGGACAGCGGGTGAGGGAAAGATTTGGGACCAGAGAACGACCTAAATATTATTAACATTGTTGCCAACCCAAGCTATGAAATGAGTACTCACCGGGGGATTTTTTCCGTCGTCTGACTTGTTCACTGCGCTGATAGTCTGAAAACCCGTACTAGTATCATTTGTGATTGAGGCGCTGGGGCCGCAGTCAATGCACACTGCATATAATCCCCCACAACATCGACGTATCCCATAGTAGTATACGGCGGTCGCAGCCTCTGAGACAACGATTCAATGAGCTCGGATTATCCCTCTAATACTAAAGCGACCTACGAGGGAACTCTTGAGAAGTCTATTAGCATGAACGCAAGTGGGTTCGAAAAATTGCTCACTAAAAGTTACATTTGCAGAATTGTCATTCGAGGAAGCCAAAGTACCACTCTGTCCGGTGTTCGTTGCATTGTAGACGCCGTCGATAAACCAAGAGCTAGTATACTGGAGATGATTCCTGTCTTCGTTGCTGTAAGATATGTTTCGAAGAGACATAGGTAATTTCAGCCTCAAATTAGCGACACAGTTATTTAAAATGTTTTGTTTCTATTTATTGATTGCTTGAAACTGTGAACCAGGCGATGATCGTCACATCAAGAGCTTTAGTGTGCGGCGGAGGTAGGTGTTAGTGCTGATTCATTCCTCTTCGCACTGCCTAAAATTTGTCCAGAGAGTCTACCAGGATGAAGCAGTGTGACCTACCGCAGTACTCGCTTTGTGCAGTGCTTGGAGTTGAGTTAGTCTTCCTACTGAGCTCGTCTGTTGTGCAACAGTTATCTGGGTGTGATTGAGGGGAATAACGACTGTGGCCTCATAGTATCCACTAGCAATCTCTGATGTATCTAGATGCGATCCCCATCGCTTCTGGAAGTTTCGCAATGTGACCATGCTCTGTAAGAACTACCATTTATTAAATGACACTTCCATAGTTGTACAAGCTGTTCTTTTTAATTTCTTGTCTGAGGCGGAGAAGCAATATGCCAGTTATCTACTTAACTTTTATGTAGAGTATTACATACATACTCAGGACATGTATATACGGACTAGATATCCATATGTAACAGTGGCATCTTGTAGCGGAGCGGTACCACTACAGTTGCCTTGCCGGCCAAACTGGGGTAACATGAACCCAGAAATGGGGTATAGGCATGTGTAAGCTTAGGCTTAACAAGGGACAGGTAGACCAACTGGTTCGATGCATGCAATTCCATTGTGTTCTTTGTTATGGATTACCTAAGTGTTACACATCTTTATCCCCATTCTTGATCTGTGTGATTACTACTGAAGTGCTGTGTGCACTTGTCCACTATGATTTGCAACTTGCTGCTTATTGGCTAAAACCAAGTGGCAAAGGAGTATCTAGTATTAGTTCATGCACGTCCTAAGAGGCACATATAATGTGAACAATTTGAGACCTGTTAAAAGAACTTTTCAAGAATGCAAAAATAACAACCTACAATCTGAAAAGATAGAGAAAACCCAGTTAATAAAGTATGTTGAGTTCCAAATTTACTTCTCACATGCTAAAAAGGCAAGGTACCACTGAGTGAATGAGTAAAAGATGCAATGAGAACAAGAAATTGATTCACATGCTGGGGGTCATGAATTTCCAATACAGTGAAATTCTGTTAAGACAGAGGGTGAAAGACAGACCCATTATAAGAAGAGAAGTCCCAGCCTTGAGGTGAGTAGACATTGATTTTCCTGCAAAGGGAGACTGCAGACCTCACCGACTATGAATAATGAGATTGTACCATATAATTGCAGGGAACACACAATGCAATGAGTGACCATTGATCCAAGACAAGGGATGTGCGGAACTCATAGTATCCTATGGGAAGGGGATCATCTATTGCAATGAGCAGCCATTGCCAAGATTTATGGTCGCAGAAAGTGAACCACTCACTGGCTATTGGCCCGGGGAGATGACAATGAATATATTAAGCAGACAGCAACTTCAAGATAGGAGGGACATGGGCTGTGGAAGAACTTGCTCCCTTTGGAAAGCAAAGTGCCAATAGACTCTAGAGTGAGCAGACAATAATGTTCTGTATCTGGAATGTGAAGGTTAAGACACTCACATCCTATGCAAGTTAGGATATATCAATTGCAGGGGGTGGACAGGTACTTATAAGATAAATGTTAGGACCTAGTCCTTGAGACTTAAATGGTCTATAGGTACAGGTCTAGAATAGGGATCTACAAAATCAAGTTCGCTATGTGTAGTTGATAGCAACTGCGGAGACTTGATATATTCAGTGATATAAGGTTCAGACAGAGGTCACCAAGCTGAAATGATGACTTTGAAAGTGATAAAAGAGAAAATCAGCCTCGAAACCAAGAATTCAGAAGCTGGAGAATCCCAGCGAAACATGTACAGTTTATATACTAAAAATTACTTAGTTATTACATAAGGTTTCCCATGTCAAAGCTACCATGGCAATGGCCGTGCCGCATTGCCGCAGTGCAGGACACATCAGTCAAACCAAAAATTGGTGATATGAATTATGCAAAGGAAAAAATGTGCAGGTCCTAACAATAAATAGCCTACAATCTATGGGAAGGGCAAATGCAGTGAGTAGAAATACCCAACAACCATTTAAAAAAAGTAATATTTTAGATAGAGAGCAGATATTACTTTCTAGGGACTTGGAAGTCAAAGAACTTACAAGCTATAAAAAGAGGGAATTTGAATGTAGTTAATAGTCATTGATTTCCACAGACATGAAAAATGAAGAAATGACTTTCTATAGAGAAGTGAAATTCCAATTTAAGGAGAACCCTTAATACCCAGGACCCTGAAAGATGAATAACTCACTTCCTATAGACAGAGTAAATCCCAATGAGGCAAAGTGTGAATCTGAATGTCCATTTGAAAGATGCAGAGCTCACAGTCTATGAGAAGGACAAATATCAATGAGTAAGTAGATCTTGACATCAAGGGTAATTCAAGAAAAGAACTTACTCCCTGAAATTTGGGGTAACCAGAACACTTTACTAAGTGAAAGTCTTCACATTCTATAAGAGAACAAATACTTAATGCTGTTAGCAGACCTTGGTTTGAAAGTGAAAGAGTTACAAATAATGACCAAGCTGGGAATTGAACCCAGGTCCCAGCCACTTTCTGGGGACAGTGCTCTAACCAACTGAGCTACTTGACCTTTTTAGTTCAACAGATGTGGCTTCACATTACACACATCTAACACTCCCCCTGAAGCCACAATCCATTCACACATGGACTTTTAATGACATCATTGATGGGGGGCCCAGCTTAGTCATACTTGCAAACTCTGACTGCGAATCTGAAAGAGTTACAAATAATGACCAAGCTGGGAATTGAACCCAGGTCCCTGCCACTTTCCGGGGACAGTGCTCTAACCAACTGAGCTATTTGACCTTTTTAGTTCAACAGATGTGGCTTCACATTACACACATCTAACACAAAGGTCTCAAAAGATAGAGAACTTATTATCTATGCAAATATAAATTTTCCCTGACTTCAGAGTTCTGGATGAGTGACTTATAGAATGGAAAATATAAAAACTATAAACAGAGGAATTCTAATACCATGAGCAATAATTGATTTCCAAAACATAAGAGATAACAAACTCACATCCTATAGGAAAGGAAGGTCCCTTATAGTAACATTCTCCCCTTCTAAAATATCAAAGCCATAGCAAAGCCATAGTGTAATGCCTACTGGGTAGGCAGTAGCCGGAATGGCCAGGGGTTTTGCAAGAATAGAGCAGAGAGGCCGGATTACGGCTATTTGTGAGCTGAATATCCACCAAACGTCAATATGAACCAGTCTATTGGACATACAACATAGGGGGTGGAAATAAGGACAGCTGGGGTCATGTGACCTCTGGTGAGTAAGTATCAATAATACTGGGGCAGCTACACATAGTCATTAGTTTGTCTTTTTCACTTCGCTGCACCCACCTCTTACATTTTAACCTGCTGAAGTATCTTTCTGCTTTTTTGCAGAAAGCTGCATCCCCCTGGTCCTAAAATCAGTTGTCAGAGTTTCTCAGGGTAAGAATTGTACTCCAACATTGAATTCTTCACATTCATCATGGAGTGGTCCCACTAATTTTAAACTTTCTGGTTGGCTAACACCCTCTCTCTCTCAGTACATAAAGTCATTGTAATAATCGATGCTAACTAAAATTGACTCTCTCAATTGCATGACCATCACACAGATCGTTCTATCCCACACAAGGTGCAATGTCTTTGGCTACACCCAAGTATGAATACCCACCACAATCTTTGGCCGAGTATGTGTAGTGAGAAATCAAGGGCCATTTCCGTCGTTCTCTCCCCTCTTATCTACTTTCTATGATGTACAACTGGGTATATACAAGTCCAACATATCTATATACTCGTATAGAGTAGAAGTAAAACTAATAAAATTTTGTAAAAAGTCATACATTCTCGAATGAAATCTCATCATACGCTGGTGGTAATAGTGTCCCTGAATCCGAGTTCGTCTCATAGGGATTCACTTCCGGCGTACGTTCGTTCACCGGCTGTTCAGTTGGCCATACCCCTGCATCATCCGCACCAGGAGCTCTTCCTGGTGTAGCTTCCCTTGCCGTTTCAGTTATTGTAACGTAATTGTTGCTACCGGATTCCCTGGCGGTGAAGGGCATTATGAAAGTCACTGAGCTCTGAGTGCCGCCAGCGGCTCCGCCTGGAGTCTTCATGCGCTGTCGTCATTTGTACCACATCGTAATTGCGAGTACCAACAAAACCAGGACCGCCATTCCTCCCAACAAAACCCCCCAAAATGGTTTCAAAGATGCTTTGCTACTCGAGGGGTTTGATGTTGATTGTCCAGGGGTAGACGGCGACGTACCGGTGACTCCTGCTGAACTCGAGCTTGGAAATTGTTCAGTGGTAGACGGCAACGTACCGGTAGCTCTCGCTGAACTCGAAGTTGGACTTGTATCATCTTGAATTTGTATCACAAACGATGCTACAGTCAGCTCTGAATTGCCGTTTTGAAATCGATTGTCGAATTAGTTCGTCAATACCACCGAGTGAACAGCGGGTGAGGGAAAGGTTTGGGACCAGAGAACGACCTGAAAATTATGAACATTGTTTCCAGCCCAAGCTATGAATGGGTGCTCACCGGGGGGTCATTCCCGTTGTCTGACGCATTCACCGCGTCGATAGCCTGAAAACCCGTATTAGAATCGCTTGTGAATGGAGCGTTGGGGTTGCAGTCGATGCACACTGCATAAAATCCCCCACAGCATCGACGTATCCCATAATAGTATACAGCGGTCGCAGCCTCTGAGACAATAACTCAATGAGCTCGGACTGTCCCTCTGATGCTAAAACAACTTACGATGGAACTCTATGGGTGTTTCCTTAGGGTTGAATAAAGTGGGTTTGAAAAAGTGCTCACCAAAAGTCACATTTGCAGAATTGTCATTTGTGGAAGACAAAGTACCACTCTGTCCGGTGTTCGTTGCATTGTAGACGCCGTTGATAAGCCAGGTGTCTATAAAGCTAGCATACTGGAGATGATTTGTGTCTTTGTTGCTGAAAGATATGTTTCGGAGAGACATCGGTTAGTATTTCAGTCTCAAGTTAGCGACACAGTAATTAAAAAGTTTTGGTTCTATCTGCTGGTTGCTGGAAAAGGTCGATGATCATCACATCAATGACTTTGCTGTGCAATGGTAGGTATGTCGTTTTGTTTCCTTCTTTGCTTAAACGACTACCAAAACTAGTCCAGTTTTATTTGGATGAAATAGTGTGATTTGCGGCCATACCCGGAGCAAGCGGGGTCTGAGGTTGAAAGGATCTCCTTACCGAACTCGTCTGTTGTGAAATTGTGGTTTGGGCGCGATTGGGGAGAGGCATTACCGCACCCTCATCCTCATAATATATAGCCTTCATAAATAGAAGTTCTTTGATGGTGTACTCGAATGCAATGCTCATTGCTTCTGGCAATTCCGTGACCAACCAGCAACACTGTAGTTACGACTAACGGGACCATGCCATGATGCTGTGTAGTAACTAGTAGTTAAGTACTAGTAGGTGTGTCTGTTCTATAGCTGTACTTCATCATCATGTACGATTGCGTCACTCATGTGGCACCGATGTAAAGAATAGCAGTATGGTAAATTGGTCATAATTGGACCTCCAAGTATAATAACGTCAGTGACGCTATCCTATATATCTGTCAGATGGCGTTTCCATTGTATTATAAGGCCTTATGTGCGCAGGCGCAAGGTAAGGCACATCACGCAACCCATAGTAGCCGAGATCATCAGACTACTGTCACATTGTCTCTGTTGGGCGTTTCAACTACCCATTTCGCCGTTAATTGAAAGTACTCCCTTCTTCGCTTACAGCTTTTCAGCCTTTTGCCTTTCCCTCGTAGACTTCGAGAAGAGCTCCATTGCATAGGCAAAGTCAAAGCAGAATGAGAACCTACTGAATGGCAGTAGTGTGCAGGATGGAAGCGCATTTGTGACGTATCGCAAGTTGGGTGACTCACGCCGTCGCTTTTACATCCCAACTTCATTGACAAACTTGAATGCAGGATGCCGTGAATAATTCCTGGCCCTGTTAATAACATTGTTATTTACAATGGTCCCCCGGAGGACTATTATTAACATTTATGTGAATCAGATAATTAACAAGTGAAAAATTGGCCTATAGATCAAGTGACAGGGCGTCCAAACAGGTGCTACCTGTCAAAAAAAGTGATCCTACAGAGACGTTTCTAACAGCCCACCGGTGGGCTAATTCAATCGCAGCAAATGTCGTCGTATACAATTAGTAGATTCATTGTCAATAACAATAGAGTGAATTATATACATTTACTGCATTTTCCTTCAATACGGTGACCGATTTCAGCTGCACTACAACCTTGTTGTAGGACATATATGCTGTGTATTGGCACACGTAGGATGAGGCTCTAAAGCCATGGCATTTATGTACTACAGAGGACAAAACTGCCCTAGCACTGCTGCAGTTATACCCTACGGGACAACAGCGCAGTGACCCAGGTTTTCGGTCACTGCCTGACTCACTGCTCCATTCTGTCCTGGAAAACATGTACCCAGTAAGCAAACATTGAGTCATGGGATATATGTCCTATTAAACAGCAATGCAAGGGATTAGCTCTTCGGACAACGTATATATGCCTACAGGGCAGAACTGCAGTGGCCTAGCTTTCAGTTACTGCATGTATGTTGTGTAGGACAGAATTAAGCCAGTTAATTAGCGGCGGTCATTGCATGTTTATTCTACTGGACAAAGATGCAGTGCCTTAGCTCTTTAGCCACTGCATATGTCTCCCCCTGGACAAGAATGCAGTGGTTCAGCTCATCAGCCACTGCATATATTTTCTCTTGGACAAAAATAATGTGGTTCAGCTGGTGAGCCACTGCATATATTTTCCCCTGGACAAAGATGAAGCAGTTCAGCTATTGTGTCACTGCCTGTATGTTCTGAAGGACAGGCTGTCACCACCTACGTGGCTCACCACTGCTTTACAGCACACAGAACATATATGTAGTGAGTGAGCTTCTCAGTCACTGCATATGTGTTCTACGGGAAAAAGATGGGCCCAGTGGTTCAGTTAGCGCATATGTGTCCCCTCCAAAATGTCGCAGTGGCTTAGCTTTTCAGCCACTGCATATATTTTCCCCTGGACAAAGATGCAGTGGTTCAGCTCTTCAGCCACTGCATATATTTTCCCCTGGACAAAGATGCAGTGGTTCAGCTCTTCAGCCACTGCATATATTTTCCCCTGGACAAAGATGCAGTGGTTCAGCTCTTCAGCCACTGCATATATTTTCC
>KN834776.1:308715-331065 GCA_000827265.1 Collybiopsis luxurians FD-317 M1 | reverse complement strand
ATTTTCCCCTGGACAAAGATGCAGTGGTTCAGCTCTTCAGCCACTGCATATATTTTCCCCTGAACAAAGATGCAGTAGTTCAGCTCTTCAGCTATTGAATATATTTTCCTGTGGACAAAGATGCAATGGTTCAGCTTCTCAGCCACTGCATATATTTTCCCCTGGACAAAGATGCAGTGGTTCAGCTTCTCAGCCATTGCATATATTTTTGCCTGGACAAAGATGCAGTTATCAGCTCTTCAGCCACTGCATATATTTTCCCCTGGATAAAGACGCAGTGATTCAGTTTTTTTGTCACTATCTGCGTGGCTCACCACGGCCTTACAGCTCACAGAACACATATGCAGGGATTGAGCTCTTCAGTCACTGTACATATGTTCTACAGGAAAAAGATGGGCCTAGCAGTTCAGTTAGTACATACGTGTCCCCTGTACAAAATTGCAGTGGCTTCACTCTTCAGCCACCACATATGTCTTCCCCTGGACAAACGTGCAGCGAGCGAGCTTCTCAATCACTGCATACGTGTTCTACAGGAAAAAGATGGGCCCAGTGGTTCAGTTAGCGCATATGTGTCCCCTGTACAAAGTTGCAGTGGCTTAGCTCTTCAGCCACTGCATATATCTCCCCCTGGACAAAGATGCTGTGGGTTCAGCTCCTTACTAGCCACTGCATATATTTTTCCCTGGACAAAGATGCAGTGATTCAGCTCTTTAGCCACTGCATATAGTTTCCCCTGGATAAAGATGTAGTGGCTTGGCTCATCAGTCACTGCATATATCAACCCCTGGCCAAATATGCAGCAGCCCAGTTCTTATGTTATTGCCTGTATGTTCTGAAGGACAAACTGATACCGCCTACATAGCTCATCACTGCCTTACAGCTCACAGAACACATATGCAGTAAGTGAGCCTTCAGTCACTACATATATGTTTTACAAGAAAAAGATGGGCCCCGCAGTTCAGTTAGTGCATCCATGTCCCCGGGACAAAGTTGCAGTGGCTTAGCTCTTTAGTTCATAATGCATATATATTCTGAAGGACAATAATTCTCCAACTGCCACTACTTGAATGACAACTGCATTTTAGCCCACTGAACATATGTGCCGTGAAGCCGCTTTCGGGTCATTGCATGTATGTTTTACAGGATAAAGATAGGCTTAGTTGTCCAATCAGTGTGTATATGCTCCCCTGAACAAGAGTTGTTGCATATATGTTCTGAAGGACAAAATCCACTAACTGTCACTACCCAGATCTTCACTACACTTCAGCCCACAGATCATATATCCAGTGAATCAGCTCTGGGGTCATTGCATGTATGTTCTAGAGGACAAAGATTCAGTAACTTATTTCTTCAGTTACCACACATATTTTCTGATAAAACAGAAATCACTAACAGTGTCACCATCTAGATCACTACTTCAGCCCGCAAAATGTACTTGCAGTGACCCAGCTTTTCAGACAAAATTCACGCGGATTAACCAAGCTCATCTTATTTTATAAATTCACTAATCGTCACCACCTGGATTACCACCGCATTACAACCCACAGAACATAGGTGCAAAATGCCAGCTCTCCAGCCATTGCAAGATAGGTCCAACTGTTCGGTCAGTGTATATATGTCCACCTGTACAAAGATACAGTGACTAGGTTCTTCAGTTACTGCATATACTTTCTGAAGGACTGAAACCATAAACTATCACCACATAACTCACTACTGCATTTCAGCCTAAGGAACATATGCTAAGTGAGCAGCTCCTCAATCGTAGTGTATATGTTCTGCAAGACAAAGATGCAGTGGCCCAGTCTTTCAGTCTTCAGACACTGCATCTATGTTTTGTAAGATAGAATTTACACCCAGCAGTTCGGTCACCACCGAGCTCCTGCAGAATATATATATGCAATGGCCCAGCCCTTGGAACACTTCATACACACTTGCAGGATAGAGATGCTGTGGCCAAGCCCTTTGCTCACTGCATATATATTCCCTAGGACATGAGTGCAGTGGCGTCGCTCTCTGGTTACTACGTATATGTTCTGCAGGACAAAGATGTCGTATCCTGACCCAGCCAACTAGCTGCTCAGTCAATTCTTTGACATCCGCATATATGCCCTACAGTACAGCAATCTCAGTGGCCTAGTTGTTGAGTTCCTGTATATATGTCCCACAAAGATGATCTGACTGACTACTGCATCCAGCCTACAGCACAAGGATGCATTGGCCCAGCTGCTCAACAACCAGAAATTTAGTCTATAGGATAAGGATGCAGCGGTTCTGTTGTTCTGCCACTGTATATTGAACCTGCGGGATAAGAATACAGTGGCCCAGCTGCCCTTTCACTGAATCTTTAGCCTATGGTGCAAAGATGCAGTGGTCCAGCCATTCAGTTAAGTACTACATTTTCGACTTTCAGGATGAAGAAATTGCTTTCTGACATTTGTATAGGATAGTAAGACGCAATGTAGACTCGCCATAGATGCACCTCCTCTTTATTCACTGTATATATGGCCCACAGGATAACAATGTAATGCTCTAGCTGTTTAGTTGATGCAAATAAGTATGTTTTGTGGTGGGTCAGCAATGACTTAGTTCAGTCATAGTTTGACTGGAGGAAGAGACAGTGACGAAGTGAGAAGCCCTGTATTTGCTGGTACAGAATATATTTGCAATGACCCAGCTGTAGAATATTGCAATTGGAATCTACGGGATGAAGATGCCGTGGTATTGCTGCTCGGTCACTACATGCCTGTTTTGCAGGATAAAAGTACAGGGCACATATATTCTACAGAACAAAGATGCAAGGGTACGGCAGTTCAGTCCGGGTATGTAAGACTCCACGCAGTGACCCAGGTGTTCAACCCCTGCCCACAGGCAAGGACTCAGCTTGTCATTCAAGTTGTGCCGAGGCCCAATTAAAGCCTAGCTCTTGACTCGCTGCATGCCTGTCCTATCAGATAAAGATGCAAGGAGTTCACTGTTCAGCCAAACAGAAATGCTGTGACCTAATTTTAAAGTCACTGCATATGCATTCTACAGTGACATTGTTTGACTGGCCACTTACCCTGCTGTAGATCGTGGATGTCAAGTAAATAGAATACATTTTACGCTCATTTGACTGCATACAATGGGTGCACCTTAGTTCTCTTCGCTGAGTACTCTCAGCAAGACCTAAGTAACCTACTTGTCCATTGAATTCATACAATAAATAAATAACGAGCAATTAACAGGTAAAATAAATTATGGCGACAAGGAAATTAACCAGTAAAATGATTATGGCAACAAGGAGTAATATGTTCTTACAGTTGAAAGGGAATACACACCGCCCAACCAAAAACATGCAAAAATGAAGAAGTGAAGAAATTTGCAAGGGCGTACTCTAAGTGTTTCAAAAATACATCGAAATCTGCTGACCCTTTATCTTTCGGCAGGTTTGACATAAGTAACTCTGGCTGTTCACCTTTCCAGGTCTGCATTACACAATGTAATGCTCGGAGATAGGGCCAACATCCTTTCAGAAGGGAGCACCCAGACCTTTCAAGGCCATGCAAATATCAACGTAGCCAGCTGTACCTTCCCAACAGCCATTTAGAAGAGCCCGCCACTCAGCGGGTTTCATCTTGCTGTCATTGATGTGCTTGTCAAGAGCTATCAGATTGTTCTGAAAACCGAGCTCCTGCAACTGCCAGATAATTTCCCTACCAAGATTGGTTGGCAAATCCTCCGCTGTTGGAAGAAAAGAGCTATTCCAAAAGACAGGACATAATGAGAGGTCCTCACTGTATGACTTTTTACAAAATTTTATTAGTATTACTTCTACTCGTGGTCACCAAAAGTGACCATTATTTGATGACCAATGCATCCAAAATTTTGCCACATTACTGAGCACCACATTTGAATTAATTATTGACATGCCACGAGTGCATTGCACGTGTCTAGGGCTATATATGCTTGAAATATTTTAGAGCAAGAATGGTGGTAGTGGGAGAAGGACAAGAAAAAGAAATATACACAGAAGTCACATAGCGGTTACTTTTGGTAGCCCCGAGTATATATAGATATGTTGGACTTGTATATACCCAGTTGTACATCATAAAAAGTAGACACGAGGGGAGAGAACGACGGAAATGGCTCTTGATTTCTCACTACACATACTCGGCCAAAGATTATGGTAGGTATTCATACTTGGGTGTAGCCAAAGACATTGCACCTTGTGTGGGATAGAACAATCTGTGTGATTGTCATGCACTCGAGAGAGTCAATTTTAGTTAGCATTGATTATTACAATCACTTTAGGTACTGAGAGAGAGGGTGTTAGCCAACCAGAAAGTTTAAAATTGGTGGGATCACTTCATGATGAATGTGAAGAATTTAATGTTGGAGTACAATTCTTACCCTGAGAAAACTCTGACAACTGATTTTAGGACCAGGGGGATGCAGCTTTCTGCAAAAAAGCAGAATAATACTTCAGCAGGAGGTTTAAAATGTAAGAGATGGGTGCAGCGAAGTGAAAAAGACAAACTAATAATTATGGCTTTGCTATGGCTTTGATATTTTAGAAGGGGAGAATGTTACTATAAGGGAACTTCCTTTCCTATAGAATGTGAGTTTTTTTATCTCTTATATTTTGGAAATCAATTATTGCTCATGGTATTAGAATTCCTCTGCTTATAGTTTTTATATTTTCCATTCTATAAGTCATTCATCCAGAATTCTGAAGTCAGGGCAAATTTATATTTCCATAGATAATAAGTTCTCTATCTTTTGAGACCTTTGAAACCAAGGTCTGCTAACAGCATTAAGTATTTGTTCTCTTATAGAATGTGAAGACTTTCCCTTAGTAAAGTGTTGTGGTTACCCCAAGTTTCAGGGAGTAAGTTCTTTTCTTGAATTGCCCTTGATGTCAACATCTGCTTACTCATTGATATTTGTCATTCTCATAGACTGTGAGCTCTGCATCTTTCAAATGGACATTCAGATTCACACTTTGCCTCATTGGGATTTACTCTGTCCATAGGAAGTGAGTTATTCATCTTTCAGGGTCTTGGGTATTAAGGGTTCTCCTTAAACTGGAATTTCACTTTTCTATAGAAAGTGATTTCTTCATTGTCCATGTCTGTGGAAATCAATGACTGTTTAACACTATTAGCTGCATTGAAATGTCCTCTTTTCATAGTTTGTAAGTTCTTTGACTTCCAAGTCCCTAGAAAGTAATACTTGCTCTCTATCTAAAATATTACTTTTTTAAATAGTTGGCGGGTATTTCTACTCACTGCATTTGCCCTTCCCCTAGATTGTAGGCTATTTATTGTTAGGACCTGCACATTTTTTCCTTTGCATAATTCATATCACCAATTTTCGGTTTGACTGATGTGTCCTGGCACTGCGGCAATGCGACACCGCCATTGCCATGGTAGCTTTGACATGGGAAACCTTATGTAATAGCTAAATAATTTTTAGTATATAAACTGTACATGTTTCGCTGGTATTCTCCAGCTTCTGAATTCTTGGTTTCGAGGCTGATTTTCTTTTTTATCACTTTCAAAGTCGTCATTTCAGCTTGGTGACCTCTGTCTGAACTTTATATCATTGAATATATCAAGTCTCCGCAGTTGCTATCAACTACACACAGCGACCTTGATTTTGTAGACAGTTTATATTTTGTAGATCCCTATTCTACCTATAGACCATTTAAGTCTCAAGGACCAGGTCCTAACATTTATCTTATAAGTACCTGTTCACCCACTGCAGTTGATATATCCTAACTTGCATAGGATGTGAGTGTCTTAACCTTCACATTCCAGATACAGAACATTATTGTCTGCTCACTCTATTGGCACTTTGCTTTCCAAAGGGTGCAAGAGCCCATGTCCCTCCCATCTTGAAGTTGCTGTCTGCTTAATATATTCATTGTCATCTCCCAATAGCCAGTGAGTGGTTCACTTTCTGGGACCATAAATCTTGCCAATGGCTGTTCACTGCAATAGATGATCCCCTTCCGATAGGATATGAGTTCCGCACATCTCTTCTCTTGTATCAATGTTCACTCATTGCATTGTGTGTTCCCTGCAATTATTTGGTACAATCTCATAGTTGGTGAGGTCTGCAGTCTCCCTTTGCTGGAAAATCAATGTCTACTCACCTCACTGGGACTTCCTCTTCTTATAATGGGTCTGTCTTTCACCCTCTCTCTTACCAGAAATCAAAATTTGCTCACTGTATTGGAAATTCATGACCCCCAGCATGTGAATCAATTTCTTTTTCTCGTTACATCTTTTACTCATTCACTCAGTCGTACTTTGCCTTTTTAGCATGTGAGAAGTAAATTTGGAACTCAACATACTTTATTAACTGGGTTTTCTCTATCTTTTCAGATTGTAGGTTGGCATTTTTGCATTCTTGAAAAGCTCTTTTAACAGGTCTCAAATTGTTCACATTATATGTGCCTCTTAGGATGTGCATGAACTAATACTAGATATTCCTTTGCCACTTGGTTTTAGCCAATATGATGCAAGTTGCAAATCATATAGTGGACAAGTGCACACAGCACTTCAGTAGTGATCACACGGATCAAGAACGGGGATAAAAATGTGTAGCCCTTAGGTAATCCATAACATAGAACACAATGGAATTGCATGCATCGAACCAGTTGGTCTACCTGTCCCTTGTTAGGCCTAAGCTTACACATGCCTATACCCCATTTCTGGGTTCATGTTACCCCAGTTTGGCTGGCAAGGCAACTGTAGTGGTACCGCTCCGCTACAAGATGCCACTGTTACATATGGATATCTACTCCGTATACACATGTCCTGAGTATGTTTGTAATACTCTACATAAAAGGTAAGTAGATAACTGGTATATTGCTTCTCCGCATCAGACAAGAAATGAAAAAGAACAGCTTGTACAACTATGGAAGTGTCATTTGATAAATGGTAGTTCTTACAGAGCATGGTCACATTGCGAAACCGCCAGAAGCGATGGGGATCGCATCTAGATACATCATCGACTGCTCGTGGATACTATGAGACCAACAGTTGTTCTTCCCCTCAATCACGCCCAGATAACTGTCGCACAACAGACGAGCTCAGCAGTAAGACTAACTCAACTCCAAGCACTGCACAAAGCGAGTACTGCGGTAGGTCACACTGCTTCATCCTGGTAGACTCTCTGGACAAATTTTAGGCAGTGCGAAGAGGAATGAATCAGCACTAACACCTAGCTCCGCCGCACACTAAAGCTCTTAATGTGACGATCGTCGCCTGGTCCACAGTTTCATGCAATCAATAAATAGAAACAAAACATTTTATCTTACTGTGACGCTAATTTGAGGAGCTGAAATTACCTATGTCTCTTCGAAACATATCTTACAGCAACGAAGACAGGAATCATCTCCAGTATGCTGGCTCTTGGAAAATCAGCGGCACCTACGAAGCAACGAACACCGGACAGAGTGGTACTTTGTCTTCCACAAATGACAATTCTGCAAATGTGACTTTCAGTGAGCACTTTTTCAAACCCACTTTATTCAACCCTAAGAAAACATCCATAGAGTTCCCTCGTAAGTTGTTTTAGCATCAGAGGGACAGTCCGAGCTCATTGAGAATTTGTCTCAGAGGCTGCGACCGCCATATACTACTATGGGATACGTCGATGCTGTGGGGGATTTTATGCCGCGTGCATTGACTGCAACCCCAGCGCTTCAATCACAAATGATCGTAGTACGGGTTTTCAGACTATCGACGCGGTAAACAGGTCAGACGACGGAAAAAATCCCCCGGTGAACACTGATTTCATAGTTGGGGCTGGCAACAATGTTCATAATTTTCAGGTCGTTCTCTGGTCCCAAACCTTTCCCTCACCCGCTGTTCACACGGTGGTATTGACGAACCAATTCGACGATCGATTTCAAAACGGCAATTCGGAGCTGACTGTAGCATCGTTTGTGATACAAATTCAAGATGATACAAGTCCAACTTCGAGTTCAGCGGGAGCCACCGGTACGTTGCCGTCTACCACTGAACAATTTCCAAGCTCGAGTTCAGAGGGAGTCACCGGTACGTCGCCGTCTACCCCTGGACAATCGACCTCAAGCCCCTCAAGTAGCGAAGCACCTTTGAAACCATTTTTGGGTGTTTTGTTGGGAGGAATGGCGGTCCAGGCTTTGTTGATGCTCGCAATTACGATGTGGTACAAACGACGACAACGCATGAAGACTCCAGGCGGAGCCGCTGGCGGCACTCAGAGCTCAGTGACTTTCATAATGCCCTTCACCGCCAGGGAATCCAGTGGCAGCAATCACGTTGCAATAACTGAAACGGCAAGGGAAACTGCACCAGGAAGAGCTCTTGATGCGGATGAGGCAGGGGTATGGCCAACTGAACAGCCGGTGAACGAACGTACACCGGAAGTGAATCCCTATGAGACGAGCTCGGATTCAGGGACACTATTACCACCAGCGTATGATGAGATTTCATTCGAGAATGTATGACTTTTTACAAAATTTTATTAGTTTTACTTCTATATATAGATATGTTGGACTACTCAGTTGTACATCATAAATAGTAGACAAGAGGGGAGAGAACGACGGAAATGGCCCTTGATTTCTCACTACACATACTTGGCCAAAGATTATGGTAGGTATTCATACTTGGGTGTAGCCAAAGACATTGCGTCCAGTTTGGGATAGAACAATCTGCGTGATTGTCATGCAATTGAGAGGGTCAATTTTAGTTAGCATCGATTATTACAATCACTTTAGGTACTGAGAGAGAGGGTGTTAGCCAACCGGAAAGTTTAAAATTGGTGGGATCACTTCATGATGAATGTGAAGAATTCAGTGTTGGAGTGCAATTCTTTCCCTGAGAAAACTCTGATAACTGATTTTAGGATGAGGTGTTGGAGATACGTACGCTCGGACAAAGCTGCGCCTAGGCGCATTATTACTTTTCCTTTTCGTTTCACTGATTGTTCCGCTTGAGTTTGAGTCAACGGAAGTATTTCTATCTTGTTTATATTATTTGTATCGTTGCGGCGACCACCTCAGAGTCTTCTGCTATACTCTGAGGTGAGCTCTACTTACTTTTATCTATTCTAACAATGTAATTACTCATATGTCTAGTGATATTGACTGCATCTCGTTAGGTACTTAATACAAAGAGTCTTCTGCTATACTCTGAGTGATATTGACTGTATCTTGTTAGCTCTAACAGGTTATGGGCCCCGCGAATTGTTCAAAAATGTCTACTACCGTTAATGCTCTAACCGACTCTCTTCCAACCAATGTTCCTGTCCTCAATCCTAGTGGAAAGAATTGGGCCATTTTCAACCTTCGCTTGGTCTCTGGTGTTCAAGGTAATGGATGGTGGGATCACTTCACTGGTGCAGCAGCACCTCCTGCTCTGAGTGCTCCCACCACCGCTCTCGTTGTTTCCATGGATACCTGGGAGAAGGATGAGGCTGCAGCTCGCAACCTCCTCCTCTCGAAGGTCCCTGATTCTGTCACCCTGAAGCTCAGCAAGTACATCACAGTTGCTGATGCTTGGTCCGCTCTTGTTGCCGAATTTACGAAGAAGTCTGAATATGCTATGACAGACCTCCAGCAATCATTCTTGGACAACACCTGTACAGATGGCAATGTTCGTCAGTTCCTCGACAAGCTTGCATCTGAGAAGGAGTCACTTGCCTCTGTTGGTGTCATTATAGATGATAATGACTATCGATCAACTATTCTATGCGGCATTCGCTGGAACTATGCTTCCTACGCTTCAAGTATCCTTGCAACTGCAAGGCTTACCAATCCATCTATTACTGTTGATTCTTCTGCTCTTGCCATCACCATATCTGAGGAGTACAACCACCTGGTGCATTGTAAAAATTGTGCAAACACTCAGACTGGTGACAAGCATGGAAAGGATGACAATGAGGCTCTGGCTGTAACATCCTCATCTGGTTAGCCACAAGAAGAAGTGTGTTTGTTGGAAGTGTGGGGAGGAGGGTCACCTGAAGAGAGACTGGAAAAAGAAGTCTGATTCCAGTAAAGGATTGGGTAGCAGCACTCATGTGGTAGAGTCAGATTCTGACTGGGAAGGCAGCGGAGCGTTTGCTGTTGATGAGGATGGTAGCATCCCAGAACTCACATCAGTTTCCAATAGCGATTGGGATGAATCTTCATGCATGGGGTATGATTCTGATTCAGAGACTGGTGACAGTCAAGTTTTGTTCTCTGACATAGATGAGGAAGAGGTTCCAGACTTACCTACTGATTTTGAGGAAGACTGGAGCGACATCCAATCACTTGGTAGCTCTGGTTCCAATCAGGTTGTTACTGATGGTTCTAGTCAGGAAGCAGCCAAAGTTACTGACCAGGTCAACTTACCTTCCTCTGCTTGTTCTGAACTCTATGACTCCAGTTGTAGTCGGCACATTTCTCCCTATTGCACCAACTTCACTTCTCTTGAACTTGACGCCCTGCTGTTGGTAGTGGGCCAACGCTGCCGCGTGGCAGTTACTCGTGCCCTGTGTGTGGTGGCGCCGATGAGTCGAGTCTGGTGACTCAAACGCCGCCACCTCCCTGCTTAGTCTAGACTCAAAACAGATTGTAATTTATTATGATGTCAGCTTTAATACATTACCTTGTGTCATCAGTATTATACCATTAATATAAAATTGCCTGTCAAGGATCAGGTACGGAATTCACCAGAACAAAAACTCGGCATTTCATTTCATTCCATGCACTCGTAATTGATTCCCCCAAAGCCCCTATGTGCTGCAAACAAGCAGAGTTTCAGTGCTACAGGTATGGGATCAATGTCCATCAATGTTTCCAACAGCATTGATGTAACCAAGTTGGAACTTACTGAAGTTCTATACTCTCCCAAAGTTGGCTATACCCTGGTGTCTATGGCGAAGCTCGACAATCATGGTTTTACAACCACCTTTGCCGGCAGTAAATGCACATTTTATGGTCCAAGTGGCGAGCTGGTTGGAGAGGTTCTGAAGACTACTGGGGGCCTCTATTGTGTTGATTGAGGGGGAGAGGAAGGGGCAGCAGCTGTGGAGGTGATCAGTCTGAATCAGCTCCATTGCCGGATGGGTCACATCTCACCTAAAGTGGCTAGGATGATGTTGACTAAAGGCTTTGCTACCAGTGTCAAGCTAGACAATGCTGGTCCACAAGACTTTTTCTGTGATTCTTGTATTTACACTAAAGCCATGTGTAAGCCGATAGCAAAGGAGAGGAAGGAGGAATTGCATGCAACTTCTTTTGCTGAAGAAGTTCATTCCAATCTGTGGAGGCCTGCACCAGTTCAGATATGTGGCAAGCTGTATGCCGTCCAAACAGGGCCTACCCGCCTTTCATACAAAGCCTACTGGTGAATTATACCAGTCCCGCCTGTGGGCCTATTCATTTAAGTAAATGTATCTATATGTTCATGCCCATTCAAATCAACAGTGAATGTCATGTATAACAATGCTTGACAGTTCCAAGTACGGCAAAAAAATACTTCTTCGAGGAACGACAAGTGGCACATAAGTGCGGTACCGGGTTTATTTGCTCTTAACTGTAACTCTACTGCACATAAGTGCAGGAAGACAGGAATAATACGTGACATAAATACAGCGACAAGAAAGTCATTCTTCAACTCTGCGGAAAGAAAGCACAACCAAGAGCACAATTTAGAACAATAAAATGCTCGGTTGAAATGTAACATGCGCAGCGTGGGTAGGGCTTATCAGGAAGGGAGAATGGGGAGAATATTCGGCATACACAGAATCTACAATAGCAGCAATAAAGGGCAGTAATTCCACGTAACTATTCACTGAATGTATATCTAGTGAGCAACGGGTATGTACAAGAATCAGCCGTACATATCGTGACCGCAACTATATTCCACCGAACCTACAGTGAACTCCAACCGTAACAGGGAACGCTTGCAGTGAGGGCTGACCGGATTGGCATTCAGTGGGATTGGGATATGGTAATGAATTCGTGGTTTGGAGCTCTCCAATAAATCCCAGTCGTAAAAAGATACTGCAGCTAAAAGTTGCAATGGGCTATGCAACGACTGCCTGACGTTTAGTGGGATTCACGGCGAGCAGAAATTCGGTCCTCCAATGAGCCCTTGAATGAAAAATCCCACCGCCACAACCTATTGCCCGTAGGGTTTACAGGGATGTCCAGCTGGTTGAAATCTAGCCAGACTAAATACATATAATACAGTGGGCCTTCTCCGAAATTCATAGAAACTAGAATCCTCAAACTGACTGAATCGAGAGCCGGTGGGTGAGTTGTATAGTTACCTGAATTGGGATACAGATGCCAGGCACATCGTCGCCGTCCACTAGGTATTCCAAGACTTGCATGCCATGAATCAATTGAAATTGACTGCAGTACAATCCAGTGAGTTTCAATCGCAGAAGGTTGTTGGCCGATACTAACTGAAATGATAAATATTATGCTGCAGACAGACTCATTGAATGTAATATGCATCGAGTAGACTAGGACACTCCAAAATACACTAAAAAATAGATCCAGCAGCATGTGGTGAAACCGCCAGCAAACCAAAAATATGGCCTACTGAAAAGCCTTCCTACGAAACACTAGTGCCTTCGTTGATATGAAATACGGCAGCAAGAGGATTCGATGAGGACCACTGAAAAACTTTCCCGTGAAACTCTAGTGCCTTTGTTGAAATGAAATATGACAGCAAGAGGATTCGATGACGGCCACTGAAAAGCTTTCCTGAGAAACACTAGTGCGTTCATTGAAATGAAATATGACAGCAAGAGGATTCAGTGATGGGGAATACGCGAGGTAACTTGAGAATTATTTACAGATATACCAACCCAAAGAACATGCAGAGAGCAGAATGGTATTAATTGAAACAACAATGAGCATAGGCCTGGGATTTACCGTGAAGTTATATGTACATGTATTATTTGGATGGTGTAAAATTATGGGAGTCTATCGTAACCGAACGCGCTCGATATCCTGCATAATCGACAAGATTAACTGATCCGTCTCTTCAAAACCCTTGACAGTGATGAAAACCTCCCTGTGAGGTATCCCGCACGACCAGCATAATTGAAGAGGTCTATCGTAGGTGGATTGTTCCATCTTCCAGTGAGATAATGTTTCTAGATAGGAGGTCAGTGTCAGAAAAGCAAAACACGGTCATCAGCACTCACCAAAGCTATATCCGCACGAAGCGACATAAGCACTGCACCAGACGCGTAGTGGATTAGGGCACTTGCAATGCCATTCCATCATGCGCCTGGACAGATTGACCGTTTTTCCGATCTTGAACGTGAAAGGAGGTTCAAAGAACCAATAAACCCAGCAGACGGCATTAGTCTGGGGAAAACAAAATGAAAGAGCTTTGTCCTGAAGCACTTGTGCAGTCCTTCTGCGAAGATTGGTGGGATCAGGAAGGGATGAAAATGGGACTAAAATTTTGTGGACGTTTGCGAGGTCGTCATCCATTGTCCAGGACCATCTGGGGCGCAGGTTCAAGTAAGTTCCCGGTTCGAAGTCTTCAGCGCGCTCCGGAAACCTAAACTCACCAAAGGAAAGATTTGTGGTAGGCACTGAGCCCAGGGCAATACCTTTCCGGTACGCAATGACTGTCTCAATATCCTGGAGGCGAAACTGGAATCTGCCTGGAATCTCATCCACAAGGTTTGCCTCGAGCAAGCGACGTATTATTGGGTCGTGAGGCCCCTTCATGGCTAGAACATCTCAAGCGGGTACAGCAAGCAAATATTCAGGCAAGCAACGGTTGCCACAGACGGAGCGACGAGTCGATATAGAATTTTGAAGGCCAAGGGTAGCACACGAACGAACGAACGGTGATAGAAAGAAGAGATTCGTTATTGCTGAGGGCTGGAAGACCAGCCGTTCCACCATTCGACGCTGGGCACACTGAAAATACATGCGGAAGGGAGCCAAGCTGTCTGCGTATTGGTATTGTAGATGGTAATTCAGAGGGGGCCGAGGAAGTTAGCTGGCTATATTGAAATGAAACGAACAGATAAATGTACCTGTAAGTCCAATTTCAAAACTCCAAACGTGTTCGTTCACGTGAATTCAGCAGGAATGAGCAAATAAGATTTAGGTTTTTGAATATAGTGCTTGTCCAGCTGGGAAAAGGTTGTTCGACTGGCTGCGCTTGTCAAAAATGGCACTAGGGCTTTCAATGAGCGATGCTCGACTTGTTCCAGACAGTCAGCAATTGCAAAGATCAAGTAGGAGAGGGACTCACTTTGATATTTACTGGCTGAAATCAAATTTGACCGCGAGGTCATTCAGTGAAGGTGTAATTATGACAAAAAATCACTCACCTTGAGTTTAGCTTGTTGGATTCAAATACGGCCGCAAACTCGTTCCGTGGAAAGCAAAAATTCGAAATGAAAGCAAGTAAATTAGAGTAATATTGAGAGAGTCCGCTGTCGCATTCAGAAAGACGAATTAATAAAGGAGGGAGAAGAAGAGCAGCGCAAACCCACTGAATTCCAACTCAGCGCTTATTCATCATTCAGCCAAATGTCATGTTACGAGGCCCGCCACAAAGCTTCGTACTTGAACAAAGATGATGGTCTTCTGGGTATTTTGCTGCCGCGAATCCTTCACCCATTATCCCATCCTATCCAGACCAGTAGGTTCAGCAAGAAAATGGGTCCGACAGCTAGGCACCCGATCATCTTCGACCCTGCGTCCACAATTCATCTGCAAACCTATGTTCAATCGAATAACTTATCATCTGGTTTCAAATAACTAATGAATTATCGAGTCCAATCCTTGTGGAACTTACCATTTGTTGTAGGCTCTAATTAATCTCCCACAGCAGAAAATTCCAACTGTGTCTCTTGGCCGACTTACCAATAAAGGAGTATCAAGTTCAAACTGGAGGCGAGTTCAAACTAAAACCCCAAACAGAATGTACTGCCTTTCTTGAAGTGCTTTGTGCACAGTCCTACAGGAGCAAGATAGAGACTCATAGTTTGTAAATGGAGATTCAGGTAAGGAAGCTCGAGGAGAAGACTCTGTCACAGAATTCTTGTATATGACAGGCTTGACATATATAACCTACCTGTTGTCCAGTACTTCTGGCATTCTGGTTCTAGACGTTTGTAGCAGTGACTAAAATGAGCTGGGGAAGGACAATGGTTGGTAAGTTTCTAGACGTTCAAAGCGGCGACTCAAATTAGCTGGGGAAGGACACCGGTTGGTAGGTTTCTAGACGTTTGTAGTGGTGACTGCAATGAGCTGGGGAAGGACACTGGTTGGTAGGTTTCTAGACATTTGTAGCGGCGACTGAAATGAGCTGGGGAAGGACAATGGTTGGTAGGTTGTTTCTGACTTTTATCTGGTGGATACGGGGTAATTGAGAATTCAAAATAGCGGCTGGCCACTCCATGACCATGTGTTACGAGCCTTGCCCTTCCAAGGTAAGAGTCCATTCAAAGCCAATGATTTGACAATGTTCCCCACGGCAGTTCGGTATTTTGCTTTTATATCACCTAAATAGCCTCAAAAACCTCTGTCCGACAACTTCCGATCCAGCGTTGCTGCTGTTCACCCTGGTACCAAGGCCAATAAATCTCTGTTGAGCTAAATAAAGAGGTCTGATACAACACTACTAGGAGAGTATGTATCATAACTATGTCTGGCAGTCAGGTCAACCAAATTGAACCACTATGTACAAGAAATGGTGGTTGAGTGTGAAGTGTTGGAGTGGGAAGTCAGGTGTTCATCAGGATTTTAAGTGCCCACTGTACACGTGATGTTGGTCTGGTCCAATATGGATGCCAAGCTTGGGCATCCTTGTTGCCGCTTAAATGATGAGATTGCCTTTGCTTATGCCGAGATTCATGTCCAATTTTGTCAAGGCCAACTCAATGCCGACAATGAGGTACACTGAAAAGAAGCTGCAAAAAAGCCGAAAGCGGCTCAAAAGCGTTAGTTTACACTCGTCCATCCCCTCATTCTTCTCATTTCCGTCTTTTATCCTGAAACCCCGACTCCGTAGTCTCATTCACAGGGAAGGGTGTTAGACGATCATTCCCGACCGCAACAACATATACTTATAGATTGGGGGTCAGAACGGAATATGAGGGAGGAAGGAACTAAATCCCGGAACCTAGAATTGATGCTCCCGCGACATTCGCCGTTGACAGTTACTCAGGAAATTGAGATTGAGACAGAGGCGCGGGAGGCACTGCGTAAGGCTCCAGCTGTATTATATACTATACTGTATATATACGGAAAAACTGTATACGTATATGTATATGTATATGTATATTCTCAATGCCAGGAACTAAATATACAGTAACAGGGCTGCCATAATGAGCCTCAGCATCAACTGAATATTACTGATATCAAACTGAAGGTACTGGAAATGGCTGAGCCGCCTAGGACTATTATATTATAGACACATAGATTCAGAAGAAGGTGCAAGTGAGATGGTCTTTATATGGGAGAAACCATCTATTTACTGTATATTTACACCTTGGGGTGTATACGTATACATTATGGTTGGAGCCTTACCACAGTGAGAGGTATCTGAAGCTGTGGTGGCAAATGTCATTCACCGAAACACTTTGAGGATGTAACGCTGGAGTTTCTGAGCTACTGAATGCACTAATATATTCATTCAGTAATTCATGGGTGAAAAGTGTTGAATTGTTGAAGTTGAAAAGTCCCAAGTCTCGTGGTTCCGGACCTATGTACCGGTGGTGCTCTGGAGGGCATCTGGGGCATGGTTGGAGTTGAATCTGAACAGAAAATGCTTGAGTCAATGTGAAGACCTGACATGCATGAGTGATCATAGGTTTATGAGGGTCAAAAAAAGCTCATCCCCCATCAAGACATGGGCATGAAGCTTGCTCTGAAAGTTGAATAAGGGAAGGGGGGTCTCGAAGTGGGTGGGGGCAGGAATAAAACTCTGTCTCATTCAGTAGTGTACACCACTTGGGATGTAAAACTGGGAGATGGGATATTGCTTGCAAAGACTGCAAGGAAAATGGTTTGGATGAAGCTGGGGATGAGATGTGTGAGGAGGAAGTTATTAGTAGAAGGTTTAGCTACTCACATATGTCAAGTCCTTCAGTATTCTGTTGTGGTTCCTCTATGTTGCTCACACCTTTCATAAACTTCTGAGCAGCCACAATATGAGCACACTTCGATGTGTTTTCACTGGAGCACTTCCAGCTGCCATCACCACTATCAGAGCCTACATGCTTGACAATTGCACATTGTGATATTCCAATCATATCCCCAGATATGCAGACTGAGAAGAGATGAATGGCTTGATCCCCTTCAAAGCCCAGGCTCTCTTTTAAAAATAGAATAACAGTTGGATTTGGCCCTAAATTATTACAGCAAATTAGACAAACTCTAGCCATCAATTGGAGGCTACTACCATGATCATTGTAGATGCCTTTGAGTATGTGGCGTAATAGCACTTATGGAAGCAATTCCATGCCCCAGCAGGACAGAGACATGAGGTCCGACATTTTTCTGAAGGACCCGACACCTCAAAATGGTACCAGTAGCTCTAGCATTTCTGTTAAGACTAGGCTCCACTTGCCTCAAATAAACCAAGATACTCACATTCCCCTGGCCCTGTTCCTTACCCCAACCTTCCACAGTGAATAATCCTCAATGAAGACATAAATCCTACACATTCGGATTGTACCGCCTCCACATATTTGAGGAAATTGTCCCCAATTCCAGCATTGATATCCATATCTTCTGGATGAACATCTACAGTAACTTCTCCATCCAAAGTAAGTAAATTTTCTTCAATGTCTAAATTTGTATGCGGAACAATGCCAAACTCAAGCTGTGGCCCACACTTTTGGATCTGTGGATTTTGCTTCCAGCGTCTACTTGAATAAAGGTGGGTACATTGCCTTTTTTGAGGACTAACCATACCCTGAGCCTCTTCAGCTTGGGCTGCCTGACATCCTGGATGAGATATCTCCTCCAGCTTGAAATCTGTGCATCGCAATGATGGCAACAGGTGGAGACTGTCTTCCAGTTCCAATGCCAAATCCATAGATACAGGTTCAAGTTGTGACTGTCCCCCACAGGACAGAAATTCTCTTAACTGCTGAGTAAGCAGAGCTAGGTGTATAAAAGGGCCATTTAGCTACAATTCTGTCTTTGGCTGCTTACCATGGGCTGTTCCCCAACCAAGCAAAAAGGAACGGCAGCCCATTCTCCAAAGACACACTGCCAGGCTATGTCCCCCAAAAAGACTGTTTCCTGCTCGCATTCCAAGTGTGGTCCACAGTCCATCCAGCATTATTCATGCACTTGTAGGACTGTCTCAAGCAAGCAGCTCAAAGGACCTGTAAAACCACATCGGTGTAGGCAATGCATAGGTTCCCCTCTTCTCACCTCCTCTGACTGTCTACATAGTAAAATATATGGAGACAAGGTTTTTTAATTACTTTTCTGGTATGCTTCCTCAGGCTGATCTTACATGGCTCACTTAGTGCTGGTCCCTGGTAAACGCAGGTATTGAGGTTCCCCCAGGTACTCCATATACCTGGCTTGAGGAGCTAGCCTGAGACTTGAGACTGATGGAACAGGTATTACTCGCATTGAGTCAGACCTTTCTCCTGAAGCCAGAGGATTTCTGGGCACTCAGTGGAATAGCATTGCCTCAGTGAATATTACAGTTCATCTGTTTGATCCATCTCCTGTTCCTTTCCACCCTTTCCACACTCCTATCTGCCAAAACTGTGGAGGTGGATCTGACCCATTACAATCCTTCACTGTGGATAATCACATTATTTCAGAGAATCAAGATTCCTCTCAAGCCACATCCTCTGCACTGAATCAGCACCACTTCCTGTCCCCACTCCCACCTTTGAGCCCCTTGAGGGACACTGAATTGCAGTCAGGTGTATCTTCATCTGTAACTCAAACATCTCCAATGTCAACTCTGACTGCACAGCTGTCATCTTCACCCACCAAGCCCTGCAGAAATCATGCCACCCAAAAGGATCCTGTATACAGTTGTGTGAGAGGAGCAGCTAAAGGGTCGCAACTGTGGGGTACATTCCTTGTTGCTATTCAGGACTTCTGCTTATCAAAACTACCTTCTTTTTTGCCCCTCCTAGAAACATTAGGGATAGGCCAATACCTGCACCTCAAAGTGAAATTGCTGAATCTACTTGACATTACTGTTGTGAGCTCAAAAAGATTATCTGTCATGTAAGTGATAACCATTGACCCTTTGTGGATTATTTCCTCAATTTTTATTGCAGTGTGAACAACTTGGAGAAGAAACTGGCTGTTGGCTGTATCTTGCTGCCCAACATCCCAATACAAATGAAAATTTTGCTCATTATACTTCACATTGCCTAACCTTGGACTGGATACCTATGCTCAATACTGTTCATAATGAAACTAACAAACTTTTTGTGTCACTTCAGCACTCACACAGGAGCAATGCAGCAGAGCTCTCTGCTGACTTAATTGCCAAAGAAGCTGCATTGTCTGCAGCTTTAGCCAAGTCTTCTGACCTTCAAACCAGGAATCAGCAACTGGAAGAGCAGCATGAAAGGCTTCTACAGGAGGTTCAGTACAATAATGGGTTGTTTTGTGAATTGGAAATGGCATGAGAAGGGAGGGAGAGATTGCAAATTTGATTGTTTCTGCTGTCAATACTGTCAACTAAATACATACTTATGCCAAAGCAAATTGTGTACTTCTGAATACTAAAAATTGATTAGATCATACACATCCAACAGGTTGTTCATGGTTACACTGCATGCTGGCAGTTCCACAGTTTGACTGTGGTCTGTTTTACCCTGAACCCCACTTAAAGCTCACTTAGCTGCCGAGTCTGGCATAAGGCTGAAAGGAGCATAGAAATGAGGTAAAGATATGACATATACATTCTCCAAAACCTTCAACCCTCACTTTGACTGTTTAGTCAAAATGGAACTGGAAATACACACATTAATTAGAATAACTGTGTTCTTTTTTGTGCAGAATGAAACATCATTGTCATTCATGAGCTCAGAGAATCACCATCAAAATACATCATACATGTGTTTACCATGCACTTGCAGTGTGTAAGATTGTATATGAACAATTAGTTTCTTGCCTTGCATCCCAACTAGATATGAAATGTCTGAAGAACTTGATTCCAGCGGTGAGGCTCCTTTCATCCAAAGGATACTTGTTCCATGTTCTTATTACAGTTTCCATACTAGTTTTCCAACAGCGAGATTCAGACTCCCATTACCTATGTCTGGCATGTAATGATAATACATGGTGGAAACGAACCCATGCAATTCGACATGCACAGTCTGCAATGCATCAAAGGCAACTCCAACCGGTACCTGAACCATTCCAAACTTCTATTCAATCTTCAGCATCACTTTCATCTGCCAATGACCTCCCTACCACTAGCAGTGCAGCTGTTGTCATAGGGCCTCTAATGCGCACTTTGCAAGAGCTATGTAGTTCAGATTCAATTAATCAGCGAGAACAGAGGTGCCGCAACTTTACCAATGCAGCCTCAGTACCTACTCATACAGAGCCTTACTCTCTATCACCATCATCCAGTCATCTCAATGACAATTTCTCTACACATCTAGAGCTTGCTGCCCCTCCTGAGGAAGCTTTTGTTCAGCATTTAGCTCAAAATTTTCAAGATTATCTTGTCAATGGCATATCTCCAGATGATGTTTCTGATGAGGACTTGAGCAATAGTGAGGCTGAGGATGATATTCCATTGCCTTTGGAGCAGAATCCAAATGAGTATCTCCAATTATATGCAGTTTAATTGAGAGGCTCAACCTGGTTCAAGGATTGGAGTATGGCAAGTATAAAAGATGCAATAAACAAGCTGAACCAAATTGGTTTCCATGGCCTGATTCAATGGTTATTCTTTCATTGAGTCTCTCTCAGTGTCTCTGTTAACTAGTTGTTTTTATAGACTTGTGTGCTTGATATTTTACAACATCTTCTACATTCAACATTTTCCAATAGTCAGCTTGAGGTTATATCATGGGCAATCCAAGTCTTGGGTGTTCCTGATGTCCCTTCAGTTGCATCTATGAAAGAGGTACAGAAAATGTTAGATGCAGTTTGTGGTGTACGAACACTACAATATCATGGTGCACTGGGTCACATATACTATACTAATTCCTTGGAAGATATTGTCAGCTGAGTAAGAGAGTCTCACTTGAAGTGTAGAAACATCATTTTGATTTATTTTGCAGGAGATGGCAAACCCATATGTACGCTCAAGGCTGTCTTTTTACCCTTTAGATGCAAATGGGTATGTAGGCAGTGCTTCTCATGCTCTTCAGTGGCTGCAGGAGCTTGATCCTGGCCTGACAACACCAATGATTCGATTGGAAAATGAGAGTAATTATAGAGAGGATTTTTATCTCTTTGAGCCATGTCATCTGTCCAGAGGAGATTATTGCATGCCTTACAGGTGGATCAAGAGGACCAATACCAATCTGTCAGGAAGAAATGAGCTTGTAGGATTGACATGGAAGATTTATCCTCATGGTGATGGATGGGTTGTTGCATCCACTGAACAACATGCTATTCCAATATCAGAGTTTGGGGCTTCATTTTTGACTTTGAAGCAAAGCTACAAAGCACAATCTATTCCAGATCCTGGCAACATTATTGGTATGTGTAGATTTCCTTTTTTGAGCAGTCACTTAAGGGTCATTCAATTTAATAGGTATGCAGGATACAAACGGTGGCTTATTGCCCTGGACATACACATCTGATCCTCAGAAAGGAAATGATTGGAGACAGAAAGCAGATGGACATTGTGTTTATGCCTTTCCAATCTGGCTTTACTGTGATGATACATCAGGAAACAAGTCCAAAAAATGGAACAAACATAATTCCTTTCTGTTTACTGCAGCAGGACTTGATTGCAAAGATGCCCATGCCCAATATCATGTTCATTTCTTAGCCACTTCAAATATTGCACCTCCTCTTGAAATGTTGGATGGCATTGTTGAGCAACTAGAGTTTGTTTCAATGATTGATATGTTATTTCACATTAAGCTAATCAGTTCATGTAGAAAGGGTGAAACTCATGGGATATGGTCTTATGATTGCGAGGCAAAAAAGATGGTGCTTCTGATAGTCTCTGTCCTTGCTATGCTTGGAGACAATCCAATGCAATCTGAATTTGCTTGCCATGTTGGCCTCATGGGCAAATTATTCTGTCGCTGTTGCTTTGTAAAGGGAAAGGCCAAGGACTACAATCTCATGGACAGCAGTCAGTTGAAAACACACTTCTATCTCCAGTGATTCTGGATCAGATGGGCCTGCTCGCAAATCTAAACCAGAAACATTTC
>KN834776.1:212584-298707 GCA_000827265.1 Collybiopsis luxurians FD-317 M1 | reverse complement strand
TATTGGCATACTGGATCCTCGGATGCCATTGGAGTTCACCTCTAGGAAATAGGAGAACATAATGTAAAGGTGCATATGCGGGACTTGTCTCATAAATTTGTTTTCAGATGTCCTGCTTTAAGTTGAAGTATAATGTCCCTATGATCTGTAGGTTCACCTGGCCCAGGCAAAATGACAGCAACCTCTTCAGCAGTGGGCAGATTATATGTTCTAGGATCATTCCTATCTTCAAAGTGCAACTTTACATAGGCAGTGTTCACAGGATCTGGAGACTGCTCTTCCAAAAGCTGGATCCTCTCATATGCAGAGTTATACAATGTAGCAAAGTGATTGTTCTGGCGAAGGCAATCCTCTAGTATTGACATAACACCCCAGTGTAATCCTGTACCATGATGTGCATTGTTGGCTAATCTTTGCTCCAGAGCAGACTCAGGAGCCATGATGTACAGCTGGGCATATACAGGACTTCTACCTGTTTCAAGAAGTAATGATCCTAGTGAATGCCACAACTCTCCTTTAATTTTAAACTGTCTAGGGCCAGCAGTAGGTAATTCAGGATCATGGAGAGGTTGTCACTTAATTCCCAGAGATACAAAAGCAAAAGCAGCATTGTAGCTTCTAATGTTTGTTAAAAAGTGTTTGGAATTATGATCTTCTCCATTAAAGAGATCCTTTAGTTCAGTTGGAGGATCCTGTAAAAAAGGCAGCTCAATATCTCCAGACTTGCAACAGGCACCATATTTAGGATTAATTGCAGATGAATTAGCTAATTTTTCAGCTTTCCAGTGCAAGGCATGGCAAAACTGGCAAGGCCTATCCATATTTCCCAAATCAAAGTCATTATACAGGCCATTATTGTCAATTGGCTTCAGAGCTAAAGGAGGGACTGCAGGAGGCAGCTCCTCATTATGATTATCTAACTCCTGTAGTTGATGCTGCTGCTGCTGCTGCAAGTTTTCCTGCTCATTTAATTCATCCAGTTGTCTATTATGCTGAGCACGCATCTCATTATCCTCTGGAGTTAAATGGCCAGTACTTCTGGGAGGATGCTGCTCAACATCATCTTGTGGAAGGTTAGGAGGGTTATAATGAATGATAGTGGGCTGTACTGGTACTTGACCTCTGCCTCTGCCTCTACCTCTACCTCTGCTTCTGCCTCTGCCTCTGCCTCTGCCTCTGCCTCTGCCTCTGCCTCTGCCTCTGCCTCTGCCTCTGGTGAGAGGGTGTGCAGGAACAGCAGCAGCCAATGCTTGCAAATTAGCAGGTAAATGAGGATACTGGAGATACACACAATGTACAATGAGATACAGAAATAGGAATCATTGAGAAAACAAACCTGTCTGATTGGAGTATGGTGTTGGTGTTGATTGGAAGGTCCAGCCTTAAAAAAGACTTTAGCAACTATTCAAGTGAAATGCCAAATATTCACACTTACAACAGCATTTGCTCTGTGACCATGCCTCGATTGTTGAGGCAATGGAGGCAAATCTCTCAACTGAGCAGCAATGCTCTGAGTCAGCTGTAGAACCCCTCCATTGTGGTTAACTGGTTGAAAGAAAAAGGGATCTTCATCTTGAGACAGCTGTGGTGGATTCTGATTAATAGATGCTATATTATTAAGCTGGAATGGAATGGGAGAGTCTTGGTCCTGATGATCCTGAGGTGTTCTTTGATGCTCAGGACTATTCATCACTCGTTCAGCTTGTTGACAGCAGCACTCAGCATCTCTATGACACTGTGGAGTAGTAGGGGGAGAGTCCCTGAAAAAGTAACAGGAGTGAGTACAAAGTATATCAGAAGTCAAAGGTAAATAATGACATTATCGAGGGTAGACTGAAATCAGTGAGAAAATGAAGTGCAAGGGGCAGGGGGATTCTTTTGATTAAACCACAACTCATTAATTAATATTATTTTATTAGATGTTTAACAGGCAAAATTGGATGGACGCGAGTAAAACATGCACCACACACAGCAAGGCAGTAAGGGTGGACCAGCTGTGCTGGTCGGAACAGGAGCCAGTGCGCACCTTGCGCACTTGAATCTGCTTAGTAAATATTAGCTAATATAGCTAATTACTTCCTAAAGGGGACAGGCATCTATACTGCCCTAATTTCATATAAAGGATTAGGCACTGCCTAGAATCATTGGTAAGAGCTTCAGAGAGTAAAAGTGAATTTACAATCAGTATCATTAACTTGAGGGAGTGTTGTTCCCTGTGCCACAAGCGAAGTGACTGTCAATAAAGCATTTAGATCAAGTTGGTCTATAATGTTTTCTACAGATTTCGGTGCACCAAAAAAGGGATTAGAGGATTGAAACAAAAGAGGGGTGTAAGGAAAGGCATTTGGATTGGAAAAAGGAATAGAGTTTATATTCAAAAAAGAATTAGTATTAATGTTTGAAAAAGAAATAGCGTCAAGGTTGGAAGAGACTGGAGATGAAAATGGTTCAAAGTTCAATGATGGCTTGTCCATGGAAAAAGAGAACAAGTCTTGGGGAAGTGGAATAGTATTTATATATGAAGAAGAATTTGCCTCAATGTTGGAAGACAAATCAGTGTCTACATTGGAAGAGACAGATGAAAAAAAATCAGAGTCTAAGCATGAATTGTCCATGGAAGAAGAGAATAATTCAGGAGGAAGCAGCATTGTGTTGAGGCCAAAAGAAAGGTTAGCAATGAGATTGTTCAACTTGTTCATGGAAAGGAGAAGGGAGAATTATTAAGTCAGGTTATTTGTATTTAAAGCCCTCTCAAAGCAGATCAAATTGGTCCACGCCCACACACACAAATGCAATATATGCATCCGAATTACACTCACAAGTGAACTCCTTTTCTTTTGCTCAATAATGAGCAAGGAATTGAGGAATCTGAAAGATAAATTAAAGCTAAGTCTACCTCAATGTATTATCTATGCAAACTCATGAAATTATTGCTGCTCAGACGAGCATGTTAGGTGCAGGCTTCAACGAGTACCATTTTAGGTAATGCCAATCTGTCAATTTCCCTCAGCTATTTTGGAGGGAGGGGCAGTTCCTTCTGTTTTCATACCATTGGGTATGCAGCTATACATCAGAATTTACCTCTGGTGGCTTGCTACAGCTTGTATTTCTGCATGTCAATGCGCTACACCAGACCTGGGAAATCCTTTGGCTCACAATGAACATCCAAGTTCTCTTGATTTACTAAACACATTTCGCATTTTTTACCAGCATTTCCATGAGTCCATAGTTCACATATACACACATGAAACTGACTCTTTCATTACTCAGTCTCTTGGAGAAAATCTTGAGACCTTCTCAAATATTGTGGATCAGGTAGATATTGCACTGCTTTCTTTCACATCAATGACTACTGATATGCAGTTCACGGAATTTCAATCAGCATGCTAGTATTTTTCCACACATCAGGAAAAGTACCTTAAGCCCAGGCAAATACAGGAAGCCTGAGGATGCCCAGGAAAATGGCCAAATGCTAGGAACCCTCAGGCACTCTCAGGTACTTCAAGCTGCTTAGGTTGCTTAGGGTTCCCAGGTTTTGGGCCAATTCCTAGGCTCCCTGGAAGATGTTTGAAAATAACCTGAGAGTCCCTGAGGGCTCCCTGGGGCTCCCTGAGGATCCCAGGAGCAGAAATATTCTAAATGCTACAAATTATACAAAATTAGATTGCAAATATGTAGCTGTGCATTATTCTTGTGTAAATGCACAACCAGAACATTTATTTGATGAGAATTATCCCGAGATTTTCACTTTTGTATAAATCACATGATGAGCTCACTGTGAACTGTCTACAATCAAAAAAATTTTCCCATGGTCCAAACATGCACAATATTATTATAACTTATTGTATATATACTATGTACATATGTATAGGCTTTGTACTACACAAATATGCTGTGGTCAAGTATGTTAAGTTAATACAGAGCTTATATTAGAATAATAAACTGTACTTGAAGTATAATAACTGACTAGTAAAACTGAAGTAATAGGTAACAATAAACCATTACAGCTATACATTAAAAGCAGTACAAGAGTAGGATAAATAGAGTAGAGTGAATAGAAGGACAAATGAAAGTATATTTTATTATTTCACATTTATGTATTGAAGCCTTAGGACACCTGAAAGATCCCCAGGGATCTTCAGGGCAGCCTCAGGGATCCTCAGGGATCCCCAGGGACTCTCAGGCTCCATAGGATTTGGGGGGTGTCCCTTGGCATCCTGGGCAGCCTATGTAGCCCAAGACTCCTGAGCAGCCTTAAACTGCCTGAGGACAACCCATAACAACCCATATGTGCCTGGGCTGTAGGGCCTTTTTTCCTGATGCACGACGAGCTTCAAACTATTTGCACAAGCCTTCAGACCATGATACTCGATGTAAGAGCCTTATACCACCAACAAGTTGAGGCATCTCATCATGGTAGATCGGAGGTTGTCTATGTTGAACACACTGGGCAACGTGGGTGACCGCATACCATAATTGACCCTGATTTATTACAGTGGGCTCGTACCCATCACACAACCTCTGCCCTGAGCCACTTTCTGGATGTCCCCCGTAGGACAATCAGACAACGTCTCCTTGAACTTGGTCTTGCAACTCCAGGAGAGAATCCTTTTCCATCATCTACTAGACCAGTATCTGACGAAGATGACCATATTCTGGATGGCCTGCAACAAGAGCCGTCCCAGTTACCTGAAGCCGTTCAAGTTGAAGCAGCTTCGATTCCATCTTCTTCATCTGGTCAATCTGGCATGACCGATACCCAGCTAGACTCTCTTCTTACCCAACTGCGAGCTCATTACGGTAGGGCTAGAATATGCATGTTGCAAGGAATGCTCCGACGACTCGGCCATAGTATTTCCTATGAACGTGTTCATCAATCGCTTATTTGAATCGATCCCGTACATCGAGTTTTTGAGCGAATAACGATACGTCCTCGCAAATACTCTGTGCCTGGTCCAAACTCCCTGTGGCACCATGATGGCCATCATCGTGAGCCTGCTGTTTGAAAGTATCTAGCTGGCATTGACATTCTATTCTTTAGGCTTAATTCGCTGAGGTCTGGTGATTCATGGCTTTATCAATGGCTACTCACGTATGATTACTGCTTTGATGGCCAGTAATAACAACCGTGGACAGACGGTTTTGTCACTTTTCTTATCTGCGGCAACACGGTATGGCCTCCCCTCACGACTTCGGGGAGATCATGGAGTAGAGAATATATGGGTGGCCGCTGTTATGGAATTTGCCTGAGGGGAAGGCCGAGGTTCTTATATTTGGGGAAGGTAAATAACAAGATTATGCAAAGACTCCGTTGATATTTTTCATTTTAGATCAGTTCATAATGTGCGTATAGAGCCTATGGGTAGATGTTAGTAATTATATCTCCCAAGCTTGGAACGACCTTTTCACAAGTCTTGAGCTACATCATGGGCTTCAGATCTCGAACATTAACCACATCTGGCTACTCCAGCATCTCTTCCTCCCTGTCATCAATGAAGAACTTGCATTTTGGGCTGAATCGTGGAACCACCATTGTATTTCACAATGCAATGGTCCAGCCCGGAGCCCAGAGGACCGGTTCGGGTTTGATATGCTGGTCAATGGTCATCGAGGAGATCCTGTGGATCAGTACACAATGACAGATGAAGAACTTGAAGTCTTCGGAGTGGACTGGGAAGGATTACAAGATGAAGATCTTCTATGGTCTCTGCAGAAGAACTATTGCAACGAAGGAGCAGGATCATGGTTAGGTCGCAATGGTCCTCCCTTGGATCTTAATGATGTTTCGGTGGATACTCCTGCAGGGCCTTTGACTCAACCGCAGGTTGATTACTTAGATACATTACTACATGGCCATTCTAGGCAGCCTCGGCATGAAGACGTTCTTCGTCTCTGGATAGATGCCCTGGCTATTGTCCGAACTATGTATCCGCATGACTTCTGATACATTGAATATGTTCTTTTGTATTCTATTGCCCTTCGTATTCTGTTATCTTTTCTATATCGTTGGGGCTAATTTCTCCTGCGAATTACATGCTCTTGCTTGATCAAAAATAATGCCAGAACTTGGTAATGGTAACTCATGGTCCGTCAATTTTCGGCAAGCAGTCGGTTAGCAGTCAGTCAGTACGTTAGTGTATGTTAGTAGTTGGTCGGTCATCAGCAACCCATCCGTTAATGGTGGGTCAATCATCAGCAAGCCGTCGGTTAGTGGTTGAAATATGTTAGTGGTCAGTCAGTCACGGGCAAACTGTCTGTAAGCAGTCCAGCAATAACCTGTAGGCTACCAGCAAATAGATGTCAGTTCCCTTCCATATTCCACATTCACTTTTGTCGGAGTGGATCGGGTCTGAGCAAGTAAGCTGGAAAAATCATATTAAACTACCTGAAAGTGGCGATAACTACACTACAGCATTGAAAGATTCAGATAAACGGATTGCTAACAGAGGCCAGAGGCAGCATGATCATATCACAGACCATGGGCTGCAAGCAATTACCATCTGGACGCAGTCAGTTTGACGGAGACGAACACCGGAGTTGAACGGTTTAATATCAGCGGAAGCCCAGCGCGGACAAAATCGTGGACGCACGCGATATTGTCCAAAAAATGCTTTTATACAAAATCTTCATAAATACTTCTGCCTTCTTCACCGCCACCACATGACGACTGCCTCTTCCGGATTCCAATTCCATCCTCAGTTCCCAATTCACCTCTTCCCGAACGCGTGCACTGTCGTCGACTCAGCAGCGAATCGACCCCACGGATTCTCTTGAGGTACATGCATCGCAATTGCTGATCCAACGGCTCTACCGAGAATTCGGAATCATCAGGAAGGTGATGGATTCAAACTCAGGTAAGGAGCCGGGAAAGCAGGAGTCGGAGCTAGCTGTGTATCCGCCCTAGGGTGAGCCATCCGGGGAGCTTCGAGCGGAATTGTTGGGATTCTAAAACTGTGAGGAAGATTGGTAATGCAGCGACGGGCAAGGATGTGGAGCATGTGGTTTCTAACTCGCCTTTGGTAGAAAGTCGGTGGAATCGTAGGGCTGGGGAGACCGTTCGGGCGGGTTAAGTTCTTTTGGTGAGATTTTCGTTCTGAAGCGCAAGAGCGATTGTATCTCATTCTTGCCTTCGTTGGATGTCATGAAGGTGTCTCTTCGAAGAACTTGCGTGTATCGAGCTCAACGTCTGACGTTTCCTCCGTCGCCCATTCGCTCACTCACCCTCCATTTCAGATGCCTGAGTAACCACCAATGTCTTTAACATCTTGTCTGACACCAACCTGCCCAGCCTTGCGCTGAAACCACATATTCACTCGGGCCGTACTGTGAACGGTGAGCATTTTGTCTACCGACCTTTTCATCTCTACCCTTTTGTTCCTTATCTTTTTCCTGATGATATACATGGAGTTACCGCCTGATGCAAGCTCTTATGCGGGCTTGCTATTTGACGACAATTCCAAGGCTGTTTTTATAAAACACTGAACCTTTCAATTTTGCCTCTTTTCTTTGTTTTACCAACCTCGTTCTAATCTCGCTTTCTTTCTCTAGCTGTCCATTGATCAATGTCGTAGACCAAGCGCGAGCCCTCGTGAGGGCGAACTCATGTCTTGGAATCGCGGTAATGGGCACCAGTGGTAAAGAAAATAGTAGTGAGTATATCGAGTCTGTATTACTCTCCATCACCTCTCCTTGCTTCCTCGTTTCATTCGCATGATGCTTTTATCATGACGGTCTTCGTACTATACGCTGCCGAAACTGCCCGCCACAGCTCAATCTTTCGGGCAACCTCATCTGATCTTTGATACCTTCCTTTTATCTTCGCTTCTTCTTCCGTCAACGTCTTGCCCGCATTCCATCTCTCTTTTCTTTCAGTCCGATGCTGGGTCTGCGTTGGACCTGAGCGCTCCAAGGCATACCCTCCGATCCCACCTGCGCCTTGGAACCACATTGTGGCCCTCACCTTTGGTGTCTGGTGAGCACTCCCTCCCTCTTCGCGCGTCTCCTCCACAATCTCCCCCTTCTCCTACCCCCACCTTCTCGTTGATGAGACCAATATAAGAAATAATCAACTAGAAGCTGTTTCTGAGCTTTTGGGCTTTGATTGATACGTCTCATATTCTGAACTTTCTCTCCGCTTTGCTTTGGGCGCTTTGGTGCCTTTTTTTTGTCTACGTGGTCATGTACGGAAGGGTTCTGTGTTTTTGCTGACAATTGTTTTCCTTTCAGGTATTCGAACATGTCAGGAAGGGAGGGAGGAGGGAACAGCGAAGGAGAGCTATTCATCACTTGTGACCGAAGCTGTACGTGGTTGAGGTGCAGTATACGGATAGATTTTTCATGAATGGAAGTGGATACTGGAATCACGTAGCATGTACTCCGTGTCGGCGCATGTATATAGAGTGCATGCAACTGTTTCTCGCTGTCATGTCACTTTTCGAACTCCGCGACAGGCTGCTAACGAACGACCGCGTCTCGACCTTCCAATGATGATGGTATTCCACGTGAAAGTAAGGACACTGTTGGGTGACGGAAGAGCAAGCAAGCAAGCGTTGAACTAAAGCGAAAAGGTATCTATCCCGCTATTTCGGGTCTTCATTTCCTGCTCATAGAAAGTTTGACATCGGGAAAGCTGTTCAAGCTGTTCCCTGTTTCCTCGACTTCCCCTGTTACCATTCTGGACACTACACCATCATACGTATATCTATACCCGGGTTAGGACCCTGAGAAAATCTGGTACAAGGAATGCGACCATGAGTACATGAGACGATGTGGATATCTTATTTGACCGAAGCTGTAACTTGAAGTAGGGCTTGCCTGCGATTTCGCTCGAAAGGCCCCAGATCGGTGGAGCGGCGGCTGTGGGTGGATTTGATCCCAGGGTTGCTGTAGATTAATGAGAGGCGATGCTTTAGACTCAGGGAAAAGTCATCCACAAGAAACGGTAAGAGTGGGTCAGAGATTGGACCGGCTCTGGCTTGTACTGGTCACTCGATTGGTGTGAGTGCAAAATATTTAGAAAAGGGTGTACATAATAGCACAGACCAACTTCAATCGCGCGTAAGGATCAGTCAGGAAATGACATATGCACGGTGTTCTTTTTTTGGTCTCATGGCGAGCTTATCCAAGGCTGTGCGATCACTTGGATACTTGAATTCACTCCCGGACCAGCCGGCAGCTGCAATGTCCTGAGGAAACACGTGTAGAACACATGTTAGACATGACACAGCCAAGTTCATGAATAAACGAACATCTTTCATTCCGACCCCCATCTTCCCCATCATGGCACGGAAGAAGAAATCTAGCAGGCGCAAATTTCGGCAATCTGGAGAAAAGAAAAACAAGGATCAAGATCCAGGTATTGCAGTCACCCCACAGCATGCAGAGCAATCAACGGTCCCTACAACTTCCTCATTTTCTGGGGCATTCTTTTCCGGTGCACAACATTTCCATGTCAGTGGCGGAGAATTCTACCACATCCAAGGGAATCAAAATATCACAAATATTCTAAACACTGGTAGAGAAATAATCGAGAGGGCATCCAAGGTTCTCATCTGTCCCACCCCCAGCCAATACTTTGTTGGAAGAGCGGACATAATTTCCTGGATTACAAAAGTATTTTCACCTCCAGTCATTACACTTTACAGCCCAAGGAAAGACGAGATTGAGGATTTCATCAGGAACAATATGAAATGGTAAATGTTATATTTTGAATTCATAGTTAAGTGCTAATGGGATTAGGTGTACTGCCATCAATCTGGATGCAAGTTCAGTTAAGGCTCTTCAGAAAGGTTTGAAAGAAAAAGTAAAAGGCCCTCAGGATATTTCAGAAAACACTGTCTTGGTTTTTGAAGATGCAGATCTATCTCTGGCATTGCAAGATCATCTTCCAGGATGGGCCTGTGCTCCAGTTGTCATCACAAGCTCTAATCAAGACATGGCCAAAAAAGTTTCAGAAGAGGGTTTTGAGATTCCCAATTCAGCACATTGGAATGAAATAAAGGAGCTGGCAAAGGCTGTCAAATCTAGGTTGCAGTCAAAACAGCATGTTGTCACAATTGTGGCAGCTGGTGGAACTGGGAAAACACAAGTGGTTCTTAGGTTTGTTGCTGATAATTTTGCAAGGTAGGGCTACCACATGTAAAACAAAAAAGGCTAGCAAATTCACTATCAGCTTGGACAGGTTTTCAAACATCTGGTTCTTTGATGCTAGCTCTGATGCTACACTTGTGGAAGACTATAAAAAGCTTGCAAACACCATAGGTGTGGGTGAAGGTGTTGAAAATGTTAAATGTTTTCTTGCAAGCACTCAGGAGAATTGGCTTTGCATTTTTGACAATGCTGATGATAGGGAAGTGGTTCTGAAAAATTACATTCCTAACTGCAACCATGGAAATATAATTGTCACAAGTCGTTTCAGAGAAATGGCTCAACTGGGTTTACCTGAAAATCACATTGACCTCGGGGACCTTGATAGGGATAGTGCAGTGAAACTTCTTTGCAAGCATGCACATGTAGACCCTTCCAAAGATGACTATGACTTGGCAGATGTAATTGTTACTGCTCTTGGATGCCATGCTCTTGCTGTTTCAACAGCGGGGGCATATGTTCAAGCAAGCCCAACATGTGGGCTGAGTGACTATCTATCCCACTTTGAGAAGCAAAAAAAGAACGTTCTTAATTATAGAATGCGATCGCTGGATAATTACTCAGAGACTGTGTTCAGCACATTCATGCTGAGCTTTGAAAGGCTCAGTGAATGTGCAAGGTATTTAATACAAGTTTGCAGTTTCCTGCATCCCACTGCCATTCCAGTAGATATATTCAAGCATGCAATCTCTTTCAATGGTAGTGATTTTAAGGAAAATGAAGTAAACATCCCAGCGAAGACAGAGATGGAGAGATTTCTGTCCTTGTTCCCAGAGGAAGGCTTGCTGAATCATAGCATTAATGAATTGTGTCAATTTTCCCTAGTTGCTTATAATTCCAGGGAGCAATGCTTGAAGATTCACTCAATAATTCATGAGTGTGCACATGAGACAATATTGCAGCATACACAACATACACAGTTGAACATGGGGGTAGCAATGCTACTAGGCCGTGCCACCCCCTTAGGAAATAGTGAAGGCGATTATTCATTTCGAAGACAATTATTGATGCATGTGGAGTATATCCAATGGAAACAACTCCCTACAATTTATACACGGAGATGCATGGCAATGATTTTTGGAACCTGTGGGTACTGGGCCCAGGCTGAGGTGCTTGAAGAGGAGGTGCTTCTGCTATGTAGACAGTTGATTGGGGAGCACCATCATAGTACTTTAGCTTCCATGGCTAATCTTGCTTTGACCTACCTCTATCGTGGTAAGCTGGAGAAAGCTCAAAAGCTTGGGGAGGAGGTGCTTCTGCTATGCAAACAAGTGATTGGGGAACACCATCCTGATACTTTGACTTGCATGTCTAACCTTGCTATGACCTACTATGATAGTGGTAAGCTGGAGGAAGCTGAAAAGCTTGGAGAGGAGGTGTTTCTGTTAAGCAAACAACTGATTGGGAAACACCATCCTGATACCTTGATTTCCATATCTAACCTTGCTTCAACATACCACAAGCATGGTAAGCTGGAGGATGCTGAAAAGCTTGGAGAGGTGGTGCTTCTGCTAAGAAAGCAAATCATAGGGAAGCACCATCCCGACACTCTGACTTCCATGTCTAACCTTGCCTCAACATACCTCAACTATGGTAAACTAGTGGATGCTGAAAAACTTGGAGAGGAGGTGCTTCTGCTAAGCAAAGAAGTGAATGGAGAATACCATCCTAATACCTTGACCTTCATGTCTAACCTTGTTCTGACCTACTATAATAATGGTAAGCTGGAAGATGCTGAAAAGCTTGGAGAGGAGGTGCTTTTGCTACGCAAACAAGTGATTGGGGAATACCATCCTGATACTTTGACTTCCATGTCTAACCTTGCTTTTACCTACCGTTTCCGTGGTAAGCTGGAGGAAGCCAAAAGGCTTGAGGAAGAGGTGCTCCTGTTGAGTAAATAAGCAACTGGAGAATACAATATTGTCAATACTATGCAGACTATTCATTATGTTTTCAAGCCAGAAACATTAATTCAAGTCTATCTCATTCCAGCCCAACGTACTGTATACATTTGATGATGAAATGTGCTTGTAATTTATGATGAAGCCCATAACACCTGGTTAATTCCACCTCAAAAAATTCATAAACTATTTTTAGTATGTTTTCTGGCATTCATCTTGCCTCCACTGACACATCACTACTGCTAACTTAATCTCCTCACAAAGGATTAACAGTGACTGATGATTCTCTATCTAAAATTATGTCAATATTTTCAAATTGGTTTTATGGATATCCTGCCAAATATACTCCGGTTTTTCAAGTCCGGAATGAAATGAACTAGTCGTCTTGCAGGGGACTTGACCTTTTTCCCATGTCACCTTTATATCAATTTTTTCCCCATATATGGCCTGTGACTTTTTGTGACATTTGTTACATTCTGTTACTTTCTACCAACATGATCCATCATCCCCCCATGCCTGTTTTCCTCTCCGCTCTGCAAATGTCATTTTCCAGAGAAGATTCCGAAATTCTGCTGCACTTTAATTGTGGTGCAAGTTGCCCACACATTGGCCATACTCTTCAATCTCAGTTGACCTGCTTTGTTTTTGTGCATGATTGATTGTCATCTGCTCTATGGAGTCTCATCCTCAATTTACTCCTTGAATGCAGTAATAGTATTAGTTGGGCAAGTTGTGAGTTTTCAACTGAAGAAAATTTCTCGCTATGGCTCAACATGTTCTGAAAAGTTCAAAATACACACATTGCTTTTATATAACTATATTTTGAGACTTCATTGAGCACAAGTAGGACAATGAAGCGACCTTGGTAAGCTGGAGAAAGCTGAAAAGCTTGGAGAGGAGGTGGTTCTGCTAAGGAACCAAGTCATTGGGGAACACCATCCTAATACTTTGTCTTCCATGTCCAACCTTGCTTTGACCTACAGCAAGTGTGGTAAGCTGGAGGAGGCTGAAAAGCTTGGGGAGGAGGTGCCCCTGCTAAGCAAACAACTGATTGGGGAACACCATCCTCATACTTTGACTTCCATGTGTAACCTTGCTTTGACCTACCACAAGCTTGGTAAGTTGGAGAAAGCTGAAAAGCTTGGAGAGGAGGTTCTTCTGCTAAGGAAACAAGTCATTGGGGAACACCATCCTAATACTTTGTCTTCCATGTCCAACCTTGCTTTGACCTACAGTAAACTTGGTAAGCTGGAGAAAGCTGAAAAGCTTGGAGAGGAGGTGCTTCTGCTAAGTAAACAAGTGATTGGGGAACAGCATCCTGATAATTTGACTTCCATGTCCAACCTTGCTTTGACCTACATCAAGTGTAATAAGCTGGAGGAAGCTGAAAAGCTTGAGAAGGAGGTGGTTCTGCTAAGCAAGCAAGTAATCGGGGAATTCCACCCTGATACTTTGACTTCCATGTCTAACCTTGCTTCGACCTACAGCAAACTTGGTAAGCTGGAGAAAGCTGAAAAGCTTGGAGAGGAGGTACTCCTGCTAAGCAAACAAGTCATTGGGGAACACCATCCTGATACTTTGACTTCCATGTCTAACCTTGCTTTTATCTATTGCTCCCATGGTAAGCTGGAGGAAGCTGCAAGAGTTGAGCAAGAGGTGCTTCTGTTGAGAAAATAAGCAGTTAGGGAATACAATATTGTCAATGCTATGCAGACTATTTATTATGCCAAAAAAATTCATTCAAGGCACAAACTGAATTTTCTATCTCATTCCAGCGTAGCATGCTGTATATGATTCAGAGACCAATAACACCTGGTTAATTTCACCTGATAGAACTCATAAACTATTTTTAGTATGTTTTTTTTGACATTTGCCTTTTGCTAGTCGACACATCACTACTGCTAACTTATACCTCTAACAAAAGATTCACAATGACTTAAAATGCTCCATCTGAAATGATCTCAACTTTTTGGAATTGACCCTATGTATCACTATCCTGCCGAACATACTGCAGTTACTGCAGGTTAACCTTAGCTATACTTGTATCCCTCCATATCCTTCCAGGGCATACCAAGGTGAAAAAATTGAAGGAACAAAGGTTCTCGATTGTCATGCCCCCAATCCTTTCAATGTCGGCTTAGATTTTTACATTAATATATATATTCCAACGCTCTTCCATCTCAACTTTGACTATTGTTGACAGCCTGTTAGTATACCCAACTTCTTTTCCTTTCCTAGTTCCTCTCTTTGTTTCCACTAAATGATGAAAAATTCCAACTCTGGTTGAACATCGAGAGCTACCTAAGCAGTTCTAGCCAAACAAATTGAGGGGATGTACATGTAAGCGATAACAGTCTCGAAAAAGATATGAAGCACGATATGCCACGGTGATTCTTGAGATAGTTCCTGTGTCTCTTTGAGTGGCTTGCGTGGCGTTGTCTCCAGGTACATGAATGAAATTCATGCAGAAGAGTCATTAGATTTGGATCCCGAATATTTTCAACTCTGCCTCGGTCGTTCGGAGTCCGCTCAATGAGCATGACAATCGCCGTGTTGTCTGTGATAAAACAGCAGGCAAGAGCAAGTCGGGAAAAATGTCTGGACCGCCGTTTTGCTTCTGCATGGCTGGTGAGGACGCAGGTATCATAGGACTTGACAACACTGCCATGTGGGTGCTAAGAGAGGCTGAGAGGCGCTATGTTTCCTTTGATATCTTTTCTCTTCAAAGAGCTATGAGTACCGCGACCAATATTGCCCTGTTTTTCTTGAAGATTATATGCTGTACCCAGTTTCTGTCAACTTGCTCGCAATGTAAGTTCGAAAGATCGAGCTCTGGACATGAATATCAATTCTGTAATTGTGCAAGGAGAGAAATGCTTGGTGCCTAATTGATCACATTTAAAGGATAATCAATGCCGACCTCTGGTGAACGTCGAGGCCAGCAGGTATGCCAGTTGACCTGATTTCGTTCGGTTGTATTTCCGTAGCGGCGGCGGCAAGGTTGGACAATGGGGACAGAACATGGTGGACATTTAAGTGTTGGTGTATTTATGCGATAATTGGACTGATTCAATCGGGCATGTTGAAAGTGTTGGGATTGGTTAGTAGATATATTCTGAGAGAGGAGTTTGCCTGTTTCGGGAGGAAGGGACAGCTTTCACGGATGGACAGCTGCAGATAAGTAATTCCCTTGAGATAACGACCAGCATACAAAACTTTTTCTGGGCTTGAGCACTATCTCTGTTGAAAGTCACTGCATCTGACAGCGCATAGTACCAGTTTAGAGTCCCCAGCGATTGGCGTTCGAGTCAATAAAACGGTCCGGCCGCAGTTCCGGCTAAACGGTTTTTGATTTTCTGCCTTTGCCGCCCGCCCGCCCGCCGCCCTCCCAGCGCTTTTTGCACACTGACAAGTTCCACATACTTCATTGACCGACTTGGATGCGAGCCCTTTCAGAGCACCCCAGAGGCTCACAACGCTCGGTGCATAGAGGAATGGGTTAGCTAGATTGCCTCTATTGCTGCCAGAGCCAGTATGTGAGTCTCCAGAATGTGAGTCGAAAATATTCACTGATTTTTGATTCATCATGACGCTTTCTCTCGTTTCTAGGTTAGTTGACCAGTATGACGAAATAGCGCGTAGTACTCTATCCAACGTCTGCCTAGACCAAATCCTCAAGTCCATGTAGCTGCAGAGTGGAAAGAAACCGTTGAAAAGGTCATTTTGTCCGGACTTGATAATGTGTGTGCTTTTTTATCCGCATCATCAGCAAGGCTAACGTTTGTCCTCCTTCTCCTTTTCAGTGATACTTCAGTCTTTACGACACAGACGTATGTCCACTATGGAAGAATAAGCTTGGTTTTCATTTACGACAAGCTATTGCAAACGTGTTTTGCTTGTATTTCCGACACTGGGTTACTGAATATTTCGGAGAGGCACAAAACGTTAGTCGAGCTGGTTTGGATATACGCTGCTGCTAATTTAGCTAACGCGCTACAGGCCCTTTGGATTTTACGCCAGCCGCATTGGTTGGTTCGCATGTCTCAATTCTCCCAACCTTTGCCCCCCGGTGTCTACCAACGAGCTGTAAAGCTGGAGAAGCCAGTAATATACACGTGCTCGAAGTTGCTATGGAACACCAGTTCGCTGAATACATCGCAGATTCTATCTTCTTTCTACTCCCCCACCACACTATGACCGACTCTCATAATTTCGTCCCAGGTTCCCCATCAACCTCTTAGCCAACGTCTACACTGTCGTTGACTCAACGGCAAATCGAGCACAAGGACTCCCTCGAGGAATATGCATTGTAACCGGTCATCAAGCGACTCTATGGAGAACCCGGGGATTTTGCGACTGTGATGCATTCAAACTTGGACTACGATCTGGGAAAGGAGGAACTGGAGCTAGTCGTATAGCACAGTCCTAGGATAAGCTATCCGGGGAGCCTCAAGCAGAATCGTTGGGATTTCGGAACAGGGAGGGAAATTGTTCATGCAGGGACAGGCGCCCTGCAGCTCTTTCGCAAGCCTTGGGCAGAAAATGCACGGCGTTGTAGGGCTGGGGAAAGCATTTGAGCGGCTGGGTTCTTTTGGTGAGCTTTTCCTTCTGAAACTCAAGAGCGATTATATCTCATTCTTGTCCTCGTTTGACGTCATGAAGGTCTCGCACCCTCACTTCGAAGACCTTTCCGTGTATCGAGCTCAACGTCACAGGCTTACCACCACCATCTCCAAACGTCGATCACATCCAAAGCCCGACTTTCTTGGCGTTATTCCTTTTCCGCAGCTCGCACAGCTTGACGACCGCAAGCGAGGCTGAACACCGACCTTCACGCTCTCTCCACATTCCGTCATTTCCTCTCAATCACGTAAACAGGCGTCGGACAACTATATACCCTCCTTGCGAAATCCATTACACGAGATAATGTATACAGCAGATAAGGTTGAATGTCGATTGAGAATTCCACGATATCAGGGATTGTAGTACAATCATCGTACTCACCGGCAGAGATGTCGCCAAGAGGTACTTACCGTTAAGTATAGACAAAGCAGAGCTTTTGATGGAGTAAATTGTCAACGGTTTAAGGGTCCCAACGACGAGATCTTGATACTAAAAGCAAGCCCTCATTATTGTATTTGCAAAGCACGGATATAACAGATTCCGCAGTTGGCCGACTAGCGCTGCCAATTTGGCTCGTTCATCGGAAACCCAAAACACTTGCACAAGACAGGGAAGTTGTTGGACACTGGGCAGGATCGCATCCAGACGAATACAAGAAGTAACTCGCAGAAACGCGGAAGATGAATAGATTATTAAGAGAAATGGACGGAGCGGGTGCATCAAAACCGTTCTGATGGTCATCCTTCGTCACGGTAACTACGGTCTGATGGAGAGGTCTGAAGATCAACAGAAACTTATTATCTCCGCCGATGACACAATCGAAAGAAGGAAAAGCTCATGTTGAAAGGCAAGATTGGCTATCGAGGACACAAAAGTGAACAGGACGCAGCGCTACTAGTAGTGAGGGGGGCGAACTTGAAAACTGCGTTTGTCGACACAGCCTTGTGTTGGAGACAACGCCGACGTTGAAGGATCAAGTGTCAGACTACAAACAAGGGAGCGAGGAAACAGTGTGGAAATTCAATTCTCATTCGCCAGACATCAGTAGACATTCGGGTTGCAACGCAAAAAAACCAAACTTAACTAAACAGAAAATTTAATTACCTTCTCTACAACTCTTTTGCCTTCACCCGTCATTATGACTGAACGCCAGAGCTTGTCTGTTTCACCTGCTACTCCACCTATTGCACATGGCTTTAATGACCTGTGGGTAGAAGCACTTGCGAACTACAAGAAACAGACTGGGCATGAAATTGATCAAGCCCAGATGGCCCAATTCCCCGACCGCCCCTCCGTGGAAATTGTAGTCAGTATTCTCGAAGGTCAATCAAACGATTTCGAAGCTTTCCGAAAAAAGGGTGAGAAGATACGGGCCATCCTCAGGCCAGTTGCGCGCATCGTTGAGATGTTCAACGATATGGCGGCGGAGGTTGCTGCTGCTGCAGTATGTACTTTTTTTTTTAGGGAGATCAAGCTAAATTCTCATATCCTCCATAAGCCTGTGCCTGGAGGAAAAGCCATCTTTGTTGCCTTCGGAGTTTTGCTTAAAGTATGTTTTGTATTTTAATTCTGATCTGCTCAGTAGCTTCTTCCGACATTGCATACAGGCATCCAAGGGCGTAACTGAAGTATATGATGCCCTTGAAGAGTTGTCAGAGAAGCTACATGATGGTCTGACCCGTATTGAGAAGCACTTTGGATCAGATTTCATGCCTAGTCCTGCATTAAAGGACATATATATTCAGATGCTTGTGCAAGTTCTGAGAGTTGTTGGTTTTCTCACACCATACCAAGATAGCAATGTCAAGAAAAGAAGGCGTACGTTTGTCAAGCGGACTGGTAAGTACCAATTGATTTTGTTACCACAACGCATGGATTTCAAATGCAATGACTTAGAGCTTTTCTGGAAGTCTTTATTTGGAAACAAGGAGGTCCAGGAAGCACTTAGCAATCTAGATAAGCTAACCAACCGGGAGACGCTAATGAGAATTGCCGAAATACAAGAAACTGTCAATGAAGTACGCAGAATGCAGTGTAAGCGTCTTCCCATTGCTGCTCAATTCAACCTTACATTATACATATCAAGTGGACAACAAAATTGAGAAGTGGTTATCTCCACTCGACATTTCCCAATCTCATGATACCCTGTATCAGACTCAGCAGGATGGTACTGGCCGATGGCTTTTTGCACTAAGCTCTAAGTTTTCTCAATGGAAAAATGCAAGGAACAGTGTTCTCTGGATCCATGGAAAGCGTGTGTTTCTTTTCTTTGGTTTGTGACTCAACTCTTACAACATTTCTCTAGCCGGGAGTGGGAAAAGCGTGCTCTGGTAAGTAACCAGAAGCCTGCTGTATGCCAAGAATGATTTCAAATGTTGTTCAGCTCTTCAACTATTGAAGCACTCAGGCAAGAGCCAGGGTTGGCATTCTTCTATTTTGACTTTCGTGATTCAGCCAAACAAACAGTCTACGGATTTCTTGCTACTTTGGTATTCCAACTGTCATCTCGTTCTGCAAGTTGCAGCAGGTACTTGACCCAGTTCCATCAGGACCACCATCACACTTATCCTGAGCATCCCAATAATGATTTGCTTTTCCAATGCCTCAATGGCATGTTGCAAGCCTTGCCCAATGTCTATTTGGTTTGTGATGGCCTTGATGAGATTCCTGAAGCCACAAGGAATCAAGACCTGTTCTCAATCATACAGAAGTTGATTGGGTGCAAAAAGGAGGGGCTTCACATGCTTGTCACAAGTCGGCCAGAGCAAGACATTAAGAAAAATTTAATGTCTTGCTTCCTTCAAGATTCTAATCTTTCAGACCTCCATGTGCTTGATCTGGATAAAACAGATGATCATGCAAAAGATATACATTCTTTTATAATAAATCAAGTATCAATGATGGAGGGATGGTCTAGAATATTGAAGAAAACTGTCCAAGAATCATTACTTTCTAAAGCAGATGGCATGTAAGTAACTACCACTTTTCTTGTCCTATCATTTGAAACCTTGTTCAGGTTCCTCTTGGCTAGCCAACAACTGCAGATTTTGCATGATTGTCAACCAATTGATATAGCTGAAGTGCTGGACACCCTGCCTACATCTCTTAATGATACATATAAGCGCATTCTGGAGAATATTCCAAGTATCAACAGGCTATATGCATTGCGTATTTTTGAATGCTTGGCATATGCTAAACGCCCACTCTCACCAGAAGAGTTGGCAGAAGTCTTTGCAGTCAAATTCCAATCAAATGGAGATGCTATCCTCCAGCCAGAATATCGTAGTTTAAATGCAGAGGATAGGCTATTAAAGATTTGCTCCACTTTAATCCAAATCATAGATGGAGATGGGAAGGAGCAGTCATCAAGGATTGTACAGTTTGCACATTTATCAATAAAGGAGTACTTGTGCTCCAATGAAACAAATGAAAAATACCAGATAAGACCAGAGGAAGCTCATACAACCCTTGCTAAAGTGTGCATTAGCAACCTCATGTACCCAGCAGAGTTATTGGTCTTGCCTTTGGGTTTTTATGTAGCGGATTACTGGCTGGGACATTTACTGAATTCTAATTACCAAGTAATGAAGGCTATTAAGAAACACTTACAAAAGCTCTTGCATCCACAGGCTTCAAAGCAGTTTACTAAGTGGCGAGGTGTCAATGTTTGTGGCAGGAGCTACAATGAGAATGCTCGTGCCCTCTACTGTGCTGCTGGGTTAGGAGAACTGAACTATGTACAAGGGTGGTTGACAAAAACTCCAGATATTATCAATGATCAAGGGGGACCAGCCGGTACTGCTCTCTGCGTGGCCTCAAAAATTAACCAAGTTGAGGTTGTCCACTTCCTATTGAAACATAATGCAGCTGTTGATGCCCAGGATGATAACAATTGGACCCCACTGCATATTGCGGCACACAATTGCCATCTTGAGGTTGCCCACTTGCTTTTGAAACATAATGCAGCTGTTGATGCCCCGGAAAATAAAAAACGGACTCCATTGCATCTTGCAGCTCAAAATGGCCACATTAAGGTTGTCCGGCTCCTTTTGGAACATAATGCAGCTGTTGATGCTCAGGAAAATAAGAATAAAACCCCACTGCATCTTGCAGCTGAGAATGGCCACCTTGAGGTTGCCCACCTTCTCTTGGACTGTAAAGCAGCTGTTGAGGCTCAGACTATTAATCATATTACCCCATTGTATAAGGCAGCTCAGAATGGCTACCTTGAGATTGTCGAGTTACTTTTGGACCTTAATGCAGCTGTTAATGCTCAGAACATGCACAATTGGACAGCATTGCATAGTGCAGCAGCAAATGGTCACATTGATATTGCCTGCCTCCTTTTGGAACATAATGCAGAAGTCGATGCTCAGGATGATAGGAATTGGACCCCACTACATCTTGTAGCTCAGAATGGTCACCCTGAGATTGCCCGCCTTCTTTTAGAACATAAGGCAGCTGTTGATGCTCAATCTAATGAGAGTATAACCCCATTGCATAAAGCAGCTCAGAATGGCCACTTTGAAACTGTACAGTTGCTTTTGAACTGTAATGCAGCTGTTAATGCCAAGAATATGTACAATTGGACTGCATTGCATAGTGCAGCAGCACATGGCCACCTTGAGATTGCCTGCCTTCTTTTGGAACATAAGGCTGTTATTGATGCCCAGGAAAACAATAGTTGGACCCCACTACATCTTGCAGCACATAATGGCCACCTTGAAGTGGCCCACCTCCTTTTAAAACACAAAACATCTGTTGATGCCCAGGAAAATAGGAACCAGACTCCTCTACATCATGCAGTACAAAATGGCCACCATGAGATTGCCCAACTCCTTTTGGAACATAATGCAGCTGTTGATGCCCAGGAAAATAAGAATCGAACACCTCTACACCTTGCAGCACAGACTGGCCACCTTGAAGTTGCCCACCTCCTTTTGGAACATAGGGCAGCTGTTGATGCCCAAGAAGACAAGAGTTGGACCCCTTTACATCTTGCAGCACAGAATGGCCACCTTGAGGTTGCTCAACTTCTTTTGGACTGTGGTGCAATTGTTGATGCCCAGACCAATATTCATGCAACTCCACTGTATAAGGCAGCTCAGAATGGCCACCTTGACATTGTCCAACTGCTTTTGGATCACAATGCAGCTGTTAATGCCAAGAACACAGACAAGTGGACTGCATTACATAGTGCAGCAGCAGAAGGCCACCATGATGTTGCCCACCTCCTTTTAGAGCATAAGGCAGCTATTGATGCACAGGAAAATAGTAACTTGACCCCACTACATCTGGCTGCACAGAATGGACACTTTAAGGTTGTCCACCTTCTTCTGGACAGTAAGGCAGCTGTTGATGCTCAAGAAGTAGATCATTGGACCCCACTGCATCTTGCAGCACAGCATGGCCATATTGAGGTTACTCACCTTCTTCTGAACAGTGAGGCAGCTGTTAATGCTAAGGAAGAAGACAATTGGACCCCATTGCATTTTGCAGCACAGAATGGCCATCTCGAAGTTGCCCGCCTTCTTCTGGCCCACAATGCAGAAGTTGATTCTCAGGATAATGATCATTGCACTCCGCTACATATTGCAGCAGAGGAGAATCATGGCGAGATTGCCTGCCTTCTTTTGAAAACTGGGGCTGCTATCAATGCTCTGGATATTGATGACAGGACCCCGCTATGTCTTGCAGCTCAGAATGGCCATCTTGAGGTCGTACACCTTCTTCTGAATAATAAAGCAGTTGTTGATGCCAAGGCAGATGACAATTGGACTCCACTGCATTTTGCAGCCGAAGAAGGCCATATTGGGGTTGCTCGCCTTCTTATTGAGTATCATGCAGCTATTGACGCTCTCACTGATGCCCAGGAGTCCCCATTACTCCTTGCAGAGCAAAATGGTCATGATGAACTTGCCCAGATTCTTAAATCCCACATATAGGACTTACATCTAGAATGCAAATATGCCATGGTCTGAGTAAGGTAATTGTATAGATAATAGAGCCACTTCAGCCTAGTCTGTGCCAGCTTATCCATGAATGTAGACTCGAAGTTTTTCTACAGTCCCTACAACACTTCCAATCATCTACCATGTTGTATTCGTAGGTAGTTCAAGATAAGTATCAAGGATAATTATCATGGTGGACTTAGAATCAATCCTTACTATTTTCAGAGTAACTTTGATCTTTGAGTAAGCATGCTGAGAGTCATAATGAGTAGGATAACCATAGATGCCAAGACTAGTGTTACCGCGGCTCGGCTAGCTGCAAGTCGACTCATGTAGCCGCGGCTCTCACGCTTAGCTGAAATGAGCTGACTTGAGCTGGGGTCAAGTCGACTTCAAGCACCAGTCCATTCCTGAATGCCCGCACTATTGTTGACTCAACAGCGAATCGAGGACACCGACTTGTTTGAGGAGCATGCTTCGTAGCTTCTCATTAAATGGCTCTACCAAGCATCCGGAATTATCAGGAGGGTAATGGATTCAAACTCGGGCAAGGAGATGGGAAAGGAGGAGACAGAGCTAGTTCTGTTACCATCCAGGGTGGGCTATCCATGGACCTTCGAGCAGAATCGTTGGGATTCTGGAATAGCGAAGAAGAGCGTTGATGCAAAGATGGGTCAGGATATCGGGCGTGTGTTTTTTTATGAGCTTTAGGTAGAAAGTCCGCAGAGCTGTAGGGTCCGCATTAGACGACATGTAAGCACCTTCACTTTGAGAACTTCATGTGTGTCGAGCTCAACGTCACATGCTTGCCCTGTCAACAACCGCCTCTGACTTCGAACAACAACCTCAACCCTCTTTCCGCATCCTGTTAATCGCGTGAACAGACATTTAACACATTTTACTCTTACCACTGCTCTTCGAGAATGAGGATCGCTAGCATACCATCGTGTTCTACATTCCTTGGGATAGTTGAAGCGACACCAGAGTTGCGAATCATTTGGAGAAGAGATTAGCTGAGCTGGCCGCAGCACGCTTAGCGTTTACAAAGCAGAATCTAACTTGCTACTAAGTTGTTGAGGTTGGAGTCGTGGTACCATGTTGATTGAAAATCGAGTAGAAGAAGCTACGACAATGTAGAATGTACTCTGTGTTTTGAACGAGTGATAACTAGTTTGAACTACGCTAGTATCCAGCAAAAATACACCATATTTATGATCAACTATACTCCCAACTAGACCGTCACCCTTCGATGGACTAGTTTGACAGCACAGTGCGTAGACGCCACTACCACTACAGTGGGCGCCACCGTCATCATTATCCCGCAGGTGTGGGCTACACATACAGGTTGGCATCACAGAACTGATCGAGGAGAAGCAGTATACGCAGCGATATGAAAGCTAATTGTGTCGTACTTGTGCAAATGTAGAAGAAAGGATCTCGATTTTTTTGTCAAAAGGTCGTTCGATCCGCCAGGTTCATTTCTTCAGCAGGAATCAATAAGGGAACGATATATCTGAGGATGACTGTTAGTCTAGGGAGACATTCTCCTACTCATCTTTTTACCCCTCCGAGCTGTTTCCTCCCTTTCTGTATAAAAAACTGACGAAATACCTCCAGCAAGTATGATCAAGCAATGAATTCATAAGCCAAAGTTTTGTGGTTCAACTTGGGATCCGACGATGAGATATATTATAATTGACGAAGAAGGCATTAATGGTACAGGGTAGCTGAGAGACAGTCGTTGAGGCAGGGTTTGGTGATGGTAGTATCGGTGAGCGTCGGTAAGATGGCCGGTGCAATACACAATCGATATTAGCTTCTGCGGAGGCAAACGGAAGCACACATAGGCGGTGATACATAATCCTGTTTAGTTCAAGGCCGAACGATGGGAACAGGAGTTGGTGGATATTTGGCTGATATTTGGCCATTCGACCGTTACAAGTATTCGCATTGTGAACGCAGCTCAACACGTTTTAGGCAGGTGAAGGGATTGGACTGATATGTTCTGAGTGAGCGAGGAATTTGCCTACGCCAGGAAAAGAGGAGGAGAAAAGGATAATAGGTAGTTACTGCCGCGGATTCACAGGTGATGAATCGGTTCGGAGAACCTATGAGCAACGATCAGCGTAATGATTGAAAGTCTGTCAGCGAAATCAAAGGAAAACGAGGCAGTTTTATCTAAAAGGTGTTTGATCCACAAGGTTCATTTCCTCAGCAGGATTCGACAAGAGGGACGACATATCTGAGGGTGAACGTTGACCTAGGGAGACACCTGAAAAATGGAATACGAAAACATACGCACACTGACATCCAGGATATAACTTTTCGTCGTTCTTAGTAACTCATATCAAGCCTCTCATTCATCTTTTGCCCCCTCTGAACTATTTTCCTCGAAATATATGGAATGTCCTCCAGCGTGTGCAAGTACTCGATGAGCAAGCAACAATCGTAAGTCATCATTGCAAAAGTTTTATGTTCCAACTTACAAGGGTCCGAGGATGAGATCTATGGAAAAGGAGGAAGGTGCTAATGGTACGGGGTAGCTGAGAGACAGTCGTCGAGGCAGGGTTTTGTGGTGGTGATATCGATGAGCGTCGGTAAGATGACCTGAGCGCACTTCCGGTCCGAAGCCTCGATGCTTTTTGCATCCGCACTTCGTTGACCGATCTCAGTGCAAGTCTTCGAGAATATCAAGTTCTTAGTTTCTTTTCTCTTGAATTGCCCCTTTTACACTCGCCATCCAATGTTGTACTCTGTAATTACTGAGTGTTCTCCATCAAAGAGCCCAGTGCTTTCAACATAGCTGTCAATCCACTGATCCTTTTCTTTCTTGTCGTTTCCTCCGTTTCCCATTCACTTACACACTCTGTACCAGATGCCTCAATAATCACCAACGTCTTAACGCCCTCTCTGACATTGACCTTCTGTGTCTTGCGCTGAAATTACACGTTCACTCGGACCGGACCATGCTCGGTGAGCTTTCCGTCTTTCATCCTTTTCTTCTCCCTCATCCTTTCGCCCCTTGTCTTTTTTTCTGATAATATACATGGAGGCACCGCCTGACACAAGCTTTTACGCGAGTTCGCTAATTGACGACAATTCCAATGCTGTTTTTATAAAACAATGAACCCTTCAATCTCGCCTCTTTTCTTCCTTCGCTCAACCAACATCGTTCTAATCTCGCTTCCTTTCTCCAGCTATCCGTTGGTCTGTCAATCATGGCATGGAGTCAGAGCAATTTATCGTGTAAGGGTGAACTCAGGTCTTGAAAGCGCGGTAATGAGTACCACTAATGAAGGCAATGATAGTGAGTATATTGAATGTCTATTACTCCCCGCCTCCCCTTTGTTCCTCGTCACATTCGCATGATGCTTTTATCACGACGGTCTTCGTACTATATGCTACCGAAACTGCCCGCCACAGCTCAATCTTTCGGGCAACCCCATCTGATATTCGATATCCTCCTATTTTATTTTTGCTCCTTTGCGTACGACGTCTTTCTAACTCCATCTTTCAATTTTTTTCAGTCCGATGTGGGGTATGTTTTAGACTCCAAGCAACGCCATCGGTTTGCATGTCGCTCGGATGCGATGCAAGGCATACGGTCAGACTCCGCCTGCACCTTGGAGTCACATTGTGAACCTCATCTCCCGGTCTTTGGTGAGTCCCTTACCTCTTCCCTCGCCCTTCTCCGCAACCTCTCCTCTATCGCCACCCTTTTCCTCCCATCTTCTTTCCCGTTGATGAGACTAATACAAAAAGAATCAACTAGAAGTTATTTCTGAGCTTTTGGGCCTTTGGGCACTTTGGTGCCCTTTTTGTCAACGTGTTCGTGTGCGCTAGGGTTCTGTGTTTGCTAATGATTGTTTTCCTTTCAGGTTTCGAACATGCAATGGAGGGAGGGAACAGCGAAGGAGAACTCTTTGTTACCTGTAACCTATCGTGTACGTAGTCATGGTACCGTAGATGGATGGATATTTTTAAATGCAAGTGGGTACGTACCAGAAATCACACAGCATGTACTCTGTGTCGGCGCGTGCATATAGAGTGCATGCAACTGTTTTCGCTGTCATGTCCTACTTCAACTAATGAGGAGGAGCCTATATACCTCGGCCGACTTGCTATACTGGTGTTCGCGAATGACCGAAGCTGACTTTTCGAACTCGGCGACAGGCTGCTAATGAACGACCGCGTCTCAACCTTCCGATGATGATAATATTCTACGTGAAAGTAAGGACACTGTTGGGTGACGGAAGAGCAAACAAGCAAGCTTTGAAGTAAAGTGAAAAGGTAGCTATTCCGCTATTTCGGGTCTTTATTTCCTGTTAATAGAAAGTTCGACAACGGGAAAGCTGTTCCCTGTTTTCTTCGACTTCCCCTGTTACCATTCTGGACACTACCCCATCATACGTATACCTATACCCAGGTTAGGACCCTGAGAAGATCTGGGACAAGGAATGCGACCATAAATGAGACGATGCGAGTATCTTATTCGACCGAAGCTACAGCTTGAAGTAGGACTTCGCTCGAAAGGCCCTAGATCGGTAGGGCAGCGGCTATGGGTGAATTTGATCCCAGGGCTGCTGTAAATTAATCATGAGGCGATGCTTTAGACTCAAGGAAAGTCATCCACGAGAAACGGTGAGAATGGGTCAGAGATTGGACCGGCTCTGGCTTGTTCTGGCCACTCGATTGGTGTGAGTGCAAAATTTTTAGAAAAGGTATACATAATAGCACGGACGAACTTCAACCGCGCGTAAGGATCAGTCAGGAAATGACGCGTGCATGGTTTTCTTTTTTTGGTTTCGTGCCAAGCCTGCCATATTTATCCAAGGCTGTGTGATTATTGAATTCACTCCTAGAGCAGTCGGCAGCTGCGATGTCCCAAGTAAGTTACCTCAAGAGATAAATCATCATGTGTCACTCAATATCCCTATCACAAAGGAGCGCAGGGCTACAAAGGGCGGGAGGCGGGGCAGTGAATGGATGGGTCTGCTACTACGAGGCCAATTGATTTGAGAAATGTTGCGCCTCAACTACTACTGACCTGTATCTACATCCTTTTTGCACCATTCCTAACACTGTTTCCATAGGGCGTCGCTCGCACTCAAGCTTCTATTATATTACTTGATATAGTAAAATAGATACAGAGTAGTAACTTAACAAAATAGCTATCCTTTGGAAAAGGTGGGAGGCAGGACAGTGAGCGGGAAGCGATGACAGTGAATCGGAAGCGGTGACAGCGAGCGGGAAGCGATGATAGCTGGTGGGAATCAATGGCAGCGGGTACCGGTCATTAAGTTACCGGTGCTAACGGCATGAGCCGTCGTTCATAAGCTAGAGCCGAAGATGCCGGGGATCTTAAGGGAGTATCGCTCTCAAGTCCGAGCTTCAGTAAAAGTTGTAAATTATTTACTGAGGAATTAACATGTTTCGCCAATGCTGTAAAATAACCCAGGTCACTATGAATACATAGCATCAGTCGTCCGATCAATCGTATGTATTGATCCGATTATTTGAGACTATCAGGTGAAATTGTCAAATCGAACCCATCATCATCATCTGTCCGTCTGTCAATGTGCACGTCCAGTGGCAATCAGTTTGAGGTTTACTATATAGGTATATAATTCAAATACACCCTATAAAAGACTTCATCTAATCTATATTCGTGATTCCCCCGCTCTGAACAAGGCTTAATCAGGCGTACCAATCCAAAAATGAATTCACTTACAACGTCCTTCGTAAGTAATTCCCTTGCTCTGTTCAATTGCTTGGGCTGGAATGCCAGCTGTACAGATTTCAATCAATGTGCTTACTTCTGTATAGCAGGAAAGAAGAGATGAATACGAACAAGAAATGTCCTCAAATGCAACAATTTGGCAAGAATACACAAAAGAAGCTGACTCACATGATGAAGAACTGCTCAAACAGTGGAATCAGAACATTGATACTATGCTTATTGTGGTAAACACTTCTCATTCTGATATAATTGATAATCTTTTCTGATGAGTTTGGGCCATTGTAAGGCTACTCTGTTTTCTGCGGTGGTAACTGCATTTGCTATTTTCACTGTGCAGACTTTAGGTCCCAGTGCACAAGACTTGACCAACACTCTGCTCATGGATATTGCTCAAAGTCTCAAAAACCCCCAAGCTAATACAGCCCAGCCCAATTCAGTGCCAGTGGCATTTAATTTTTCATCAAGGAATGTTTTGGTCAGTGGACTTTGGTTCATCTCATTGGCTTGCTCCTTGGGTGCTGCTGCAATAGGCATGCTGATAAAGCAATGGCTGAATGCATACTCTGCTGGTCTTCCTTCATCACACCAAGTTCGGGCCCGCATAAGGCAGCATCGATATGATGCTCTGATTAAATGGAAAACTCCTGAGATAATTGGATTTTTACCCTTTGCAATTTCAATCTGCATAATACTGTTCTTATTGGGCCTATCAATATGGCTGTTTTCTGTAAATGAATACATTGCCATAACCTCAACTGTATGCATAGGATGCATTGGCTTGTTCCATGTAGCTAGTTTTCTGCTTCCTGCAATCTACAACTCTCCCTGGAAAACAGCTATATCGCCATTAGTATATCAGGGTGCATATCCACTCCGAAAATTTGCAGATGGTACTGTTTTCCTATATTTCAAACAGTCATTGAGAACACTTAAGCTCTTTGTAACTACTTCATACATCTATCAATGGTCACTTGAACTTTTTGTAACTACTTTATACATCTGTCAATGCACACTGGTCCCCATATATTGGATATTTTATTTGTTATATCCACTTTTTCTTCCTGCTTTCAGTACTATTAAAAGATATGTCAAAAAGGGCAATATCCAAAATGAATTCAGTAGAAGCTCTCAATCAAGGATTTTACTGTGGAAGTTACCTTCAGAGTACAATGATGAAGTCCAATATGTTCAGGAGCAACTCATAACTCATAGGCTTGATGGTCAGGCTATTCTGTGGATGATCTGTACATCCACTAATAAATCAACTTTAGGGCACAGTATTCAATCTTTAGCTGGGCTTTCTGCAGATTTTGATGATGTAAATACTCTTCAAAATCTTCTCCAGCCAGTACAAAGGGAATTTCTCATATGCCTGAAAGCAAAGAACCATTCCTTTGCTGACATTGAGCTTTATGCACGCGCATTATGGAAAATCCAATCAAATCTTGCCATTAGGACTGGAAGACATGGTCGGGGATCAGAGAAGGCCGAACATATATATGAACATATCCAAATGATTGAGACATTTCTCCAGCAAGATCAACCTGCTTTTGCTGCTTGTATCTGTGCTTGCAGGATGCTCAATAAAATTACTGACCTACTACAGATAATATGTGATAAAACTAGTCTGGATGAATCACCTCCCCTTCATACAAGAATGATGATTGAAACTTTGACTCTGGAAATGTCACGCAGAAAAAAAAATGACATTAGTATGTGGACAGCTTTACGTTCAGACAAATCTTTGGAATCCCGTATAGTGCCACTTCTTGTACATCTCCTTAAAGTGAAGCAAGCTACCTTGGGCTTTGTAGGAGATAATCCCCCCCATCCATTTGATACTTCTCTTGCACTTGCACTTGCAATTTTGACTCAGGCTATACCAGATGTAGATCTGGTTACATATTTAAATGAAAACCAAAGAGTTAAAGACCTACAATACATGGTTTGTGCTTCGCTTTCAAGGATTTTGAGGTTTCCAGAATATTTTAACTGCCAAAAAATTATTGGATTAGTATATGAAAAGCTCATACTGGCTGGAATAGAGCTCCTAAGTCAACCACAGCGGGATGACAAAGATTACCATGCTACTACTGCGGAGGTTTTCAAGGCTGTATTTGCACCTCAGAAGAAACTCAATTACACTGCTGTGATAGCTCTGTCTGAAAAAATGGACCCAAGAGTATATGTATATTTAAAGGAAACAGCAATATCGGATCCAGATAAATATTTCAGAGAGGATATACCGATGAACATACAAATTGCCATTCGTACATGCCTTAAAAACTTGAACGCCACATGCAGTGTTCAAGAACTTGTTCATATTGTTATCTCGACTAAACCCACAATGAGTTTAAGTTCCAAAGTCCAGGCATTTCAACTCTTGATTGCTTTAGCATATGAATCACGGAATGTTGACATTCAAAGAAAAACATTGATTGATGGACACTTTCTGAATGCTGTTCAGGTTTACTTCTCCTCAATTGGTACCATCAGCCATCAAGCACTGCTTCAATGGCTGGCTACTCTCTCAGTACTGTGCCAGCATGAAGCAAACAATCTAGTTGAAACTGGCGCAATACAATCCTTCATTGTATGGGCATACCAGGACTGGAGAGGTCGCCCAATGATGTCAAATCAAATGGACCTTCTCCATCAGTTGGCAACATTGGTTTCTCTTAATGTGGAGGATATCAACAATAGTTCTTGGTTCACTCCTCAGAGTCCAACCAGACATCAAACACCACGATAGCGCTGCTGTTGATTCTATTGAAGCTGGTATACACAGTATGGAATACTATTTCTCTTTCTTTTTTTCCCCAGTTACAAACTTTACTCATCCATCATTATTTCCAATGCTTATACTTCTGTTTACTTATTTTTACCATAATCTTGTGCCCCAATTCTACTTTGTTTTAGATTCATCCCTTATCTCTATTGTGAGATAGCTTCTGGTAGTTGTCCAGCTGCTCAGGCTTAACAAGGGATAGGTAGACTGACTGGTTTGATACATGCAATTCTGTTGTGTTCCATGTTATGGATTACCTAAGTATCACTCTTGCTGGAACACTGGTCTTGTGTTCCAACCCTGTTGTCAGAATGCATGCACCTTCAGACTCCCCATGTCTCAAACAGGAGGGGTGTGTGTAGCGGAGCGGTGCCACTACAGTTACCTTGCTTGACAAACTGGGGTAACATGGACCCAGAAATGGATTATATGCATGTGTAAGCTTAGGCCTAACAAGAGACAGATAGACCAACTGGTTCGATGCATGCAATTCCATTGTGTTATGGATTACCTAAGTGTTACACATCTTTATCCCCATTCTTGATCTGTGTGATCACTACTGAAGTGCTGTGTGCACTTGTCCACTATGATTTGCAACTTGCTGCTTATTCACTAAAACTAAGTGGCAAAGGAATATCTAGTATTAGTTCAAGCACATCTTAAGAGGAACATATAATGTGAACAATTTGAGACCTGTTAAAAGAGCTTTTCAAGAATGCAAAAATGACAACTTACAATCTGAAAAGATAGAGAAAACTCAGTTAATAAAGTATTTTGAGTGCCAAATTTGCTTCTCACAAGCTAAAAAGGCAAGGTACCAGTGAGTGAATGAGTGAAAGATGTACTGAGGAAAAGAAAATGATTAACATGCTAGGGGTCATGAATTTCCAATACAGTGAGAGAATATTGATTTCAGGTAAGACAGAGGGTGAAAGACATAACCACTATAGGAAGAGGAAGTCCCAGTGCGGTGAGTAGACATTGATTGTCCAGCAAAGGGGGACTGAAGACCTCACCAACTATGAGATTACACCATATAATTGCTGGGAACACACAATGTAATGAGTGAACATTAATCCAAGACAAGGAAGGTGCGGAACTCATATCCTATGGGAAGGAGATCATCCATTGCAGTGAGCAACCATTGTCAAGATTTATGGTCCCAGAAAGTGAACCACCAACTAGCTATTGGAAGATGACAATGAATATATCCAGCAGACAGCAACTTCAAGATGAGAGGGACATGGGCTGTAGAAGAACTTAATCCCTTTGGAAAGGAAAGCGACAATAGAGTGAACAGACAATAATGTTCTGTATTTAAAATGTGAATTTCAAGATGCTCACATCCTATGCAAGTTAGAATATATCAATTGCAGTGGGTAGACAGGTACTTATAAGATAAATGTTAGGACCTGGTCCTTGAGACTTAAATGATCTATAGGTACAGGTCTAGAATAGGTATCTACAAAATATGTAGTATTGTCTACAACATCAAGGTCGTTCAAGCTGAGGTCACCAAGCTGAAATGATGACTTTGTGAGTGACAAGAGAGAAAATCAGACAAGATCGCAAAAGCCTCAAAAACCAAGTAAAACTCAAAATTCACAACCTGGGGAATCCCAGCGAAACATCTGTAGTTTATATACTATAGCTGTTACATAAGGTTTCCCATGTCAAAGCTAACAGCAATGGTTGTGCTGCATTGCCGCATTGCCAGGACACATCAGTCAAGCCGAAAATTGGTGATATTTTGCAGGTCCCAACAATAAAGAGCCTAAAATCTATGGGAAAGGCAAATGCAGTGAGTAGATATCATGTTTTCTAGAAAATGGACAGATGGAAAACTTACTGACTAGAAAAAGGTCAAATTTTAGGTGAATGAAAATATTGATTCTAGAACTTTGAAGATGAATACCCACCAACTATTAAACTTTAACCAGAGAGCAGATATTACTTTCTGGGGACTTGGAAATCAAAGAACTCACAAGCTATGAAAAGAAGAAATTTGAATGCACTCGATTGTCATTGATTTTCACAGACATGGAAAATGAAGAAAAAAGAAAATTCTAGTTTAAGGAGAACCCTTAATACCCAAGGTACTGAAAGACAAATAACTCACTTCCTATGGACAGAGTAGATGAGGCAAAGTGTGAATCTAAATGTCCATTTTAAAGATGCAGAACTCACAGTCTATGAGAAGGACAAATATCAGATGTTGACATCAAGGGCAATGCGGGAAAAGAACTTACTCACTCAAATTTATATAAGAAAAAAATACTTAATGCTGTTAGCAGACCTTGGTTTCAAAGGTCTCAAAAGATAAAGAACTTCCTATCTAAGTAAATATAAATTTGCCCTGACATCAGAATTCTGGATGAGTGACTTGTAGAATGGAAAATATACAAACTTTAAGCAGAGGAATTCTAATACCACGAGCAATCATTAATTTCCTGTCCGGTGTTCGTTGCATTGTAGACGCCGTTGATAAACGAGGTGTCTATGAAGCTAGCATACTAGAGATGATTTGTGTCTTTGTTGCTGAAAGGAGAGACATCGGTTATTTCAGTCTCAAGTTAGCGACACAGTAATTAAAAAGTTTTGGTTCTATCTGCTGGTTGCTGGAAAAGGCCGGTGATCATCACATCAAGGGCTTTGCTTTGCAATGGTAGGTATGTCGTTTCGTTCCCTTCTTTGCTTAAACGACCGGGACTAGCTACCAAAATTAGTCCAGTTTTATTCGGATGAAATAATGTGATCTGCGGCCCCCATGCGGCCATACCCGGCGCAAGCGGGGTCTGAGGTTGAACCGATCTCCTTACCGAACTCGTCTGTTGTGAAATTATGGTTTGGGCACAATTGTGGAGAGGCATTACCGCACCCTCATCCTCATAATATATAGCCTTCATAAATAGTTCTTTGACGGTGTACTCAGATGCAATGCTCATTGCTTCTGGCAATTCCACCAACCAGCAACACTGTAGTTATAACTAACAGGACCATGCCATGATGCTGTGTAATAACTAGTTACTAGTAAGTGAGTCTGTTCCATAGCTGTACATCATCATCATGTACGATTGTGGCACTCAGGTGGAAGTGATGTAATGTATAGCAGTATGATAAATTAGTCATAATTGGACCTCCAAGTATAATAACGTCAGTGATATCCTATATATCTGGCGTTTCCATAGTATTATGAGGCCTTATGCAGGTGCAAGGTAAGGCATATTACCCAATCCATTGTAGTCTAGATTGTCGGAGTACTATTACATTGTCTCTGTTGGGCGTTTCAGCTACCCTTTTCGCCGTTATTTATGTATAATTGAAAGTACTCCCTTCTTCGCTTACAGCTTCTCAGCCTTTTGCCTTGCCCTCGTAGACTTCAAGAAGAGCTCCATTGAATAGGCAAGTCAAAGCAGAATGAGAACCTACTGAACGGCAAACTACAGTAGTGTGCAGGATGGAAGCACATTTTTGACATATCGCGAGTTGTGACTCACGCCGTCACTTTTACATCCCAACTTCATTGACCAACCTGAATGCGGGCTAGGGTGCCGTGAACAAGTCATCTTATACTAACATGTGTTGATTAACATTGTTAATAACACATTAATAACATGTTTTTGACTCAGAGGCCCAAAACACCTTGGTAAAATAAGTGAATATCTCAAATGATGCAATCTCGCAGGCAGTCCGCTCTCAAAGATACAGAATGCAGGATTGATGCTCATTCAAATTTCTTTTGCTTGTTACACTACATCCTTATTAATATGTGCTTCCTGATCTAGTACGTATATTTATCAACTCGCGGCTACTCTCGAGTATTTACCATTCACCATTTGTGGCATTCGAATGTACTTATATATGAATGGCGAATGCACTCGAATATGCGTTCGTGCCCACCTCTAAAGTACTGCAAATACTGTTTTCGCACATTCAGAAATGTGATCCAGTCTGTATCACTTGACACTGCCAACTGGGATTTTTCAATACCTATTTTTCAAGTTAGCACGAGTTGATCATGAATCCTGCATTCTGTATTTTTGAGAATGGACTGCCTGCGAGATTGCATCATTTGAGATATTCACTTATTTTAATATGGTGTTTTGGGCCTCTGAGTTAATAACATTGTTAATTAACACATGTTAGTATAATATGCCTTGTTCATGGCACCCTAGAATGTGGGCCTCTTCAGAGCATTCTGGCAGAAGTGCAAGAGTCAGTGTGATGAGGAATGGGTCAATGGGTTTGACTGTTCGCCGTTATTGCATTCACCGCAAGTATGTGAGTGTCCTGGAATCCGAGTCGGGAATACTCACTTACTTCCAGTTCGTGATGACTCTTTTTCTCATCCCTGGGCTGGTTGTTCAGTATGACGAAATATCGCATCTCACTGGGGGCAACGTCTCTAGACCGCATTGATCTGGTTGCAGAGGGGAACGAAGCTATCGAAAAGGTAATTCCGTCTGTTTCAAAACACTGACCCTTCTAAGTAATTTTGTTCGGTTGTATTTCCGTAGCGTCATGGTCGAACAGAACATGGGGAACATTTGGGTGACACTATATTTATATATTTATGATATTTCGACTGACTAAATTTGGAGTGAGGAAGGCGATGGGACTGGGTTAGTAGGATATTCTTCGGGAGGGAGAGGGAGGACGGGACGATAGGTGCTTTGAACTTTCAAGGATGGACAACTGACGATAATTGCCTTAAGATAACTACAGCACACGAAGCTTTTTGCCTTTCCTATGCTTGACAGTCAGTGCATTCAACGGCGTGAAGTGCCGGCTTTTCTCCCTTCCAGGGTACTGCCCATTGGCGTTGCAAGTCGATAAGACGGACCGGCCTCTGAAACGGTCTAACGTGTGCTTGATAATGTGCGCTTTTTCTATCTGGATTGTCCAGAGCAAGGCTAACATTTGTCCTCCCTCTCCTTCTCAGTGCTACTTGGATCCTCACGACACAGACGTACGCCGGCTATGGAAGAACAAGCTTTGGTTTTCATTTACCACAAGCCATTGCGATCGTGTTCTGTTTTTATTTGCGGCAATAGGCTACAGACTCGTCGAGCTGGATAGGATATGCGCTGTTTATAATTTAGCTTATCTATTCCGGCTCTTCGAGTCTTACACCTGCCGCATTGGTTGGCTCGCATGTCTCAAATCCTTCAAGCTTCGTCCCCCAGTGACTACTAACAAGCGACAAAGTCAGTAATGAACAAGCTCGCTGCGATTCTTCTTTCTTCCTTCACCCATATCACATCACGATTGTCTCTTACAATCTCGTCCCCGAACATCTACACTGTCGTTGACTGAACAGCAAATCGAGCACACGGGCTCCCTCGGTTTCCCTTCATATTTTTCCAGCAGGTACTTTACATATAATTCAATACATATGCTAGTTTTGAGAGCAAGAAAGTTGTATCCAACAGCGCATATGCTCCCACAATCAAGATATATATAAGACGGTCCGGTCGCCCTTCCGGCTTTGATTCTTTGCCTTTCTTGCGGGCCGCTCTTAGCCCGACTCTTTCTAACACTTCATTGACCGACTTGGATGCGAGGCTTTCAGTGCATAGAGGACTGGGTTAGACAGCTTGCCCTTATCGCTATCACTGCAAGTATGTGAGTGTCCCGGAAAACGAGTCAGAAATATTCACTGATTTTCAATTCGTCTTGACACTTTCTCTTGGCCAGTACAACGAAATGGCGCGTATCACTCTATTCAATGTTTCCCTCGACCGAGTCTGAATTTGCTGCAGGCTCTTCCTAGTTTTCGAGTTTCACACCCACGCTGTATTGGTAGGCTTGCATGTTTAACCTCCTCAAGATTCGTCCCCCGGTGAATGCCAATGAGCGGCAAAGTTGAAGGAGTTTGTAGTGGACACGCTCTCGGTGCTGCTATTCACACTAGTTTGCCAAAATCTTCATAAAATCTTCTTCCTTCTTCACCGCCACCACATAACGACTGCCTCTCCGGATCTCAATTCCATCCTTCCCCATTCACTCCTTCCCAAATGCCTGCACTGTCGTCGACTCAGCAGCGAATCGACCCCACGGATTCTCTTGAGGAACATGCGTCGCAATTGTTGATCAAACGGCTCTACCGAGAGTCTGGAATTATCAGGAAGGTGATGGATTCAAACTCGGGTAAGGAGCTGGGAAAGCAGGAGTCGAGGCTAGCTATGTATCCTCCTTAGGGCGAGCCATCCGGGGAGCTTCGAGCGGAATCGTTGGGATTCTGGAACTGTGAGGAAGATTGGTAATGCGGCAATGGGCAAGGATGTGGTGCATTTGGTTTTTTGCGAGCCTTTGGTAGAAAGTCCGGGGAATCGTAGGGCTGGGGTGACCATTCGGGCGGGTTAAATTCTTTTGGTGAGATTTTCGTTCTGAAGCTCAAGAGCGATTATATCTCATTCTTGTCCTCATTGGACGTCATGAAGGTCTCGCACTGTCTCTTCGAAGAACTTGCGTGTATATCACTATCGTCTCCAAATGTTAATCACTTCCAAAGCCCAACTTTCTTGGCATTATTCCTTTTCCACAGCTCGCACAGCTTGACAACCGCAAGCGAGTTTGAGCACAAACCTTGTTCTTTCTACATTCGGCCAAACAGACGTTGGACAATCATATGCCCTCCTTGCAGAATCCACACATCGTACTGTGCGCGGTGAGCTTTTTGTCTTTCCACCGTCGTTTCTTCTTTACCCCTTCGTTGTTTTTTTTTTTTTTTTTTGATAATATACATGGAGTTACCACCTGATGCAAGCTCTTACTCGGGCTTGCTATTCGACGACAATTCCAAGGCTGTCTTTTTAAAACACTGAACCCTTCAATTTCGCCTCTATTCTTCCTTTGCTCAAACAACATCATTCTAATCTCGCTTCCTTTCTTTAGTTATCTGTCGGTCTGTGAACCATATTGTGAAGCCAGAGCGACTTATTGTGTGAGGTTGAACCCATGTCTTGGAATCGCGGTAATGGGTACCAGTGGTAAAGGAAATGATGAAATGATAGTGAGTATATTGAGTGTCTATTACTCTCCCCCACCTCCCCTTTGTTCCTTGTCGCATTCACATGATGCTTTATCACAACGGTCTTCGCACTATACGCTGCCGAAACTGCCTGCCACAGCTCAATCTTTCAGGAAACCCCATCTGATATTCCATACCCTCTTTTTCTCTTTGCTCCTTTGCGTACGATGTCTTGCTCATCTCGCCTTTCACTTTTCTTTCAGTCCGATGCGGGGTATGTTTTATATCCCGAGCAACGCCATCGGTTTGTATGTCACTCGGATGCATTGTAAGGCACATTGTCCAGCCCCTGTCTCTGCCTTAGAACTGCATGCGACCCTCGCCCCCAGTGTGTGGTGAGTACCTTACCTCTTCTTTCTCTCCTTTTTGCAATGTCTCCTCCATCCTCTCCCTCTTCTCGGAGCTCCTACCCCCCCCCTCTTTCTTCTCATTGATGAGACCAATACTGAGCTTTTGGGCTTTGATTGTCACATCTCATATTCTGAACTTTTACCGCTTTTCCTCATTCGTGTACATAAGGGTTATGTGTTTGCTGACAATTATTTCCTTTCAGGTATTCGAACATGCAATGGAGGAGGGAAGGAGGGAACGGCGAAGGAGAGCCATTCGTCATTCATAAGGCTGTAACCCAGGATGTACGTGGTTGTGGTATAGTACATGGATGGATAGTATTGAATGCCAGTGGGTACTAGAAATCATTTAGCATGTACTCTAGTCAGCGTATATCGGGTGCATCCAATCCTTGTTTCACTGCCATGTCCTATCTCAAGTAGTAAGGCAGAGCCTATGTACCTTGGCTGTCGCGAATTGACTCGCTATACTTGCTGGTTTTCGCCAATGTGCGAACCAGGCTTGATGAACTCGGCGACTGGCTGCTAACAAATGACCATGTCTCGACCCACAGCGATTTCGTGTCAATGATGATAATATTCTACATGAAAGTAAGGACAGTGTTAGGTGACGGAATGGCAAACAAGCAAGCAACAATGAAGTAAAGTAAAAAGGAATGTATCCTGCTATTACTGGTCTTCGTTTCCCATTCATACATAGAAAGCTCGACCTCGGGGAAGCCGTTCCCTGTTTGCTTCGACTTCCCCTGTTACCATTCTGGACACTACCCCATCATACGCATACGTATACTTGGATTAGAAGATCCGGTACAGGGAATGCAACCATACATGAGACGATGCGGGTGCCTTATTCAACTGAAGCTATAGCTTGAAATAGGGCTTGCCATTTCGCTTGAAACGCGCAATCGGTAGTGCGGGGTGTGTCACAGAAAGCGCTAAAGACCCAACAATTTTCCGCATCACGTGAAAGTACCTGTCAGCGCTTAATTGATGGAAAATCGGTGCAAGTCCCTTCACTGTCGCCTTGTGGGCCTTCTGCGACCCCAGGGCTCTACTGCTAAGGCATAAAAATTATTTACAGATACTGTTTGTAATATAACATAGCAGAATAACAAGTTTTGTACAGATCTATCAATAATAGGACTAGGAAATAACACAACAATTACACTCCTGAGAATTGGCTGGTCTCTGGATCGGTTCCTCGACACTTATCTGATATCCCATTGCATTTTTAATTCTTTGAGTCCCAGTTTTATCACCCGCTTGGGCCCATGTTGTCTCCCCAGTTCTCATACCGGCGGACATCAGATACAAGGTCGCTGACATCATGTCCAAGATTTCAGTCCTTTATACTTTTGAGCCAAATTGGGTTCCGATGTTGAGCTTGTTCTCGCAGAATTTTAGCAGCTTGTTCAAACTTCTACGCTCTCTAGAGTGCTCACTCTGCTTGTTCATCTAACATCTAGCAGAAAACTGGACTTCAGTAGGGGTTAAACATAATGAACATCGTAGTTACTTTCAATTGGGCCGAAACTTGATGCATCAATAACGGCGGCCATGGCAGCGGGAGTGGTGACGGGTGTTGACAAAGTTACTTGGTGAATTTAAAGTCCGCTAACTTGCCCTTACAAAAGTAACTTTAAGTTACTTAAGTTACTTAAGTTACTTAAGTTACTTTTTTTTACTGCACTTGACAGCTAACTTGCCGAGTCTCGGCAAAATGTACTTCTCATTAGAACTTGTTTTCGGGTGATCTACTATGAGTTTACTGCAATGTCAGAGGTGCATATCTGCATATTGTTGTTTTCATGCTATAGCAGACCTCAACAGTGGTTTCCCTTTTTGTCTCCTGGCTAGGCACTCAACTCTCCCTCTTGGCAACCTCGGCTGTCTATTCCTTGAATTCCTTATCCAAACAAACCACACATGAAATCCTTCAAGCCTAGATGAGCCAAATCAATTTCAACAGCATGTATATTCTATGTATATACAGGTATTTCTTGCTTGTTCTCTCTATACAGTGAATATTTAAATACTGGTCTATTGGGCTGATACAGCTGAATCTAGCTTATTTATGGTACAACCTTTGTATCCCCTCTACATATACAAATCATATTGTCTGTCAATTATTCATAACCTTTTGGACCTCATTTGCTACACTGGCACTTGTGACATAAATAGATGATACTCATTTCATGCATTCTCCCATTTCTAAGTTGTGCAGTGCTACCCAAAGGGGCCACAAGCATTTCAAAATCCTGGAATGAACAGTCCAGTACCATTCAAAGTTCAGAATAGAAGAGACTCACAGTATTCTTACCCCAATTATACTAGCTCCGACTCAGATTTTGCTCTTTTATCAGCATGCTGACTCTAACAATACTGTTAGTACAGAGACAAAGGAAATGGGGTAAAATACCTGCACCATCATTATCAGAATGCCATCTCTAGAGTATCAAATGTATGTTTTATATAATGGCAGGAAACTCAACCATCATGATGAAGTAAAAAAACTGAAACACACACAGTGTTTGAGCTGGAAAAATAGTACAAGTATGCCATATTCTCCAGTTGGGGTTGCATATGAATGTTTGTTGGACGTGTGTTCAAAGAAATGAGCAGCACAAAGAGCAGAGAAAAATATGAGTTCACAATGTAATTAATTTACATTGGGTGTTTCTGCTGAGGTGGCATTAGCACAGCTTCAATGATTTGCTGCATATGCTGAAGCAATCTAACACTGTGTGCAAGCCCTGGTTGACCCAGCCGGGGACTGCTCAAAATTCTGGGCTGGGACATGAACCCCAGGCTCAATACATAAACAGTGCTGAGGCCCAGCTTGAAGCCCTGAGCCCTTGCCAGGACATCACCACAACAAAACTCCTTTGAACTTTTTTGCTCTTTGGGGATGATTAGCTTTTTTTGATGCTTGAAGTTTCTTTCTTCATTCATTCATTCAGTCATTCCATGAGAGAGAATCCCATGCTGGTGCTCACTCCAATTCAAAAGCAGCTGGCACACAGTGACTGCAACATGGAATAATGATAACTTGGTGCCTGCACATATGTAGATAGAGATAGCACTCTCTATATGTGTGCTACAGTGGGCAGAAATGGAAGTAATAGTTCAACTGAGATTGCCCCCAATGGTCCATAGGTCAAACACAACTTGTCTAGCCACCTGTTGTATGCACTATTCTCACTGGATGGGTAAAGAGGGAGTGTCACAAACCAACAGTTCACATGGAGGTCTAGATTTAATACAGGCTTTCAAATTTATGTATTAATTTACATTTTTTATCATTTGTACATCTCATGTGCTTTCAGCACAATTGCACCAATAGCATTAGAACAATACACTGATATATCTGCTTGACTAAACCACAGAGTGTACATGGCGCAATGAGCTTTTATGGTTTTGGCCTTGTGTACTCCGGTGCAGATGATACAGCTTGAGACAATTGATTAAAGAGCAGTCTCGGCAACAGCACTCATTTAGCTCACTCATAGCATTTATAAAATGTCAATATTCTCAATTCAGAAGCTGAAATAGTGACACAAAGATGTTTAATGAGTCGGAGATAACTTTTAATGAGAGTTACATTTTGCCAAGACTCGGCAAGTTAAGCTGTCAAGCGCGGGAAAAAAAAGTTACTTCGAAAGTTACTTTGCGCACACTCGACTGGTGACACCGGCTATATCTGCCAAAGGTACTTCTTCGGCACGCCGCTTCCCAAGGAGCATTTTATCTCACTTTGTCTCATAGTCAACCGGTATGTATTCAGTTATACATGAAATTCGGGGTTTTACTACTTTATATTACAGTGAGTATCTGTAGATAGTTTTTTTAACTCAGCGGTAGAGCCTCGGGGTTGCAGAAGGCCCGCAAGGCAACAGTGAAGGTACTTCACCGATTTTCTGTCAATTAAGCGCTGACAGGAGCTTTCACGTGATGCGGAAAATCGTTGGGTCTTTAGCGCTTTCTTGTGAGTGTCCTAGAATAGTCGAAATATTCACTGACTCTCAATTCATATTGGCTCTTTCTCTCGTTTCTAGACTAGTCGACCAGTAAGCCATAATAACGCGTAGCACTCTATCTAACGTTCCCCCAGACCGAATCTGAAAGTCAGTGTGGCCGCAAAGTGGAACAAGACTGTTGAAAAGGTCGTTTCACCCGGACTTAATTATGTGTGTCCTTTTTCTACCGCATTCTCTGGAGCAAGGCCAATGTTTGTCCTCCCTCTCCTTTTCAGTGATGCTCCGGTCTTCTCGACACAGACGTACCTCCGCTAAGGAGGAACAAGCGTGGTTTTCATTTACGACAAGCTGTTGCAACCGTGTTCCGTTTGTATTTCCGACACTGGGTTACAGAATATTTTGGAGAAGCAGAAAAAGTCAGTCGAGCTGGTTTGGATATACGCTGTTGCTAATTTAACTTACCCACTACAGGCTATTCGGATTTTAAGCCAGCCGCATGTCTCAAATCCCCCAAGCTTTGTCTCCCGGTGACTACCAACGAGCTGCAAAGCTGGAGAAGCCAGTAATAACATGCTCTCGAAGTTGCTATGGAACACAAGCTCGCTGAATACATCGCCGATTCTACCTTCTTTCTACTCCCCCACCACACTACGACCGACTCTCACAATTTCATCCTAGGTTTCCCATCAACCTCTCACCCAACGTCTACACTGTCGTTGACTCAACAGCAAATCGGCCACACGGACTCCCTCCAGAAATATGCATCGTAACTAGTCATCAAGCGGCTCTTCCAACCCGTAGTTTTTACGACTGGTGGATCCAAACTTTGACTAGGATCCGGGAAAGGAGGAGACGGAGCTAGTCGTATAGCACAGTCCTAGGATAGGCCATCCGGGGAGCCTCAAGCTGAATCGTTGGGATTTTGGAACTGCGAGGAAAATTGTTCGTGCAGGGACGGGCAAGGATATGGACCCTGTGGTTTTTTGCTGGCCCTGGGTAGAAGATCCGCGGAGTTATAGAGCTGGGCTTTGTGCGGCTGAGTTCTTTTGGTGAGCTTTTTCTCCTGAAACTCAAGAGCAATTGTATCTCACTTTCCTCCTCGTTCAGCGTCATGCAAATCTCGCACCCTCACTTCGCATGAACTTTACGGGATTACTACCATTATCGGTGCAATGGTGGGTGTCTTGGACCTGAGCAACGTCATGTGTCACTTGGATGCTCTGCAAGGCATACCCTCCTATCGCGCCTGCACTTTGCAACAAGCAAGCTTTGAAGTAAGGCGAAAAGGTAACGATCCTGCTATTTCTGGCCTTCGTTTCCTGTTAGTAGAAAGTTCGACCGGGGAAGCTGTTCCCTGTTTTCTTCGACTTCCCTTGTTACCATTCTGGATACTAACCCATTATACGCATACGTATACCCGGATTAGGACCTTGAGAGGATCTGGTACAAGGAATGCGACCATAAGTACATGAGACGATGCAGGTATCTTATTCGACCGAAGCTGCAACTTGAAGTGGGGCTTGCCTGCAATTTCGCTCGAAAGGCCCCAGATCGGTGGGGCGGCGGCTGTGGGTGGACTTGACCCCAGGATCGCTGTAAATTGATAAGAGGCGAAGCTTTAGACTCGAGTGAAGTCATTGTTCAGCGGTAGCAATTGTCCTTGAGTGCACGGAGGTAAGTTTAGAGCAAAGTTATCCATCATCTTGCTCGAGGGCGCAGAGAGATACTGGAGGCTGACGTTGAGCTACTGGAACGGTAACAAGACACTTGTCGGGTCCACGAGAAACGGTGAGAGCGGGTCAGAGATTGGACCGGCTCAGGCTTGTTCTGGTCACTCGATTGATGTGAGTGCGAAATATTTAGAAAAGGATATATATAGTAGCAGAGACCAACTTCAACCGCCGGAGTAAGGATCAGTCAGGACATGATGCGTGCACGGTTTTCTTTTTTGGTCTCATGTCATATTCATCCAGGGCTGTGTGATCACTTGAATTCACTTCCAGATCAGACGGCAGCTGCGATGTGTCAAGTAAACACGTGTAGAACACATGTCAAGGATGGCACAGCCAAGTTCATGAATAAACGAAACATCTTTCATTCCAACTCCCATCTTCCTCATCATGGCACAGAAGAAGAAATCTAGCCGGCGCAAAGTTCTGCAATCCAGCCCTGGGGAAAAGAACAATAAGGATCAAGATCCAGGTATTGCAGTCACCCCGCAGCATGCAAAGCAATCAACAGTCCCCAGAAATTCTTCATTTTCCGGAGCATTCTTTTCCAGTGCACAACATTTCCATGTCAGTGGTGGAGAATTCTATCATATCCAAGGAGATCAAAATATCACAAATATTCTAAATACTAGTAGAGGAGTAATTGAGACAGCATCGAAGGTTCTCGTCTGTCCCACCCCCAGCCAATACTTTGTCGGAAGAGAGGATATAATATCCCGGATCACAAAAGTATTTTCACCTCCAGTTGTTACACTTTACAGCCCCAGGAAAGAGGAGATTGAGGATTTCATCAGAGACAATATGAAATGGTAAATGTTAAATTTTGAATTCATAGTTAAGCACTAACTAGGACCAGGTGTACTGCCATCAATCTAGATGCAAGTTCAGTTAAGGCTTTTCAGAAAGGTTTGACAGAAAAAGTCAAAGGCCCTCAAGATATTTCAGAAAATACTGTCTTGGTTTTTGAAAATGCAGATCCTTCTCTGGCATTACAGGAACATCTTCCAGGATGGTCCTGTGCACCCATTGTCATCACAAGCTTGAATCAAGACATGGCCAAAAAAGTTTCAGAAGAGGCTTTTGAAATTCCTAATTCAGTGGATTTGAACAAAATAAAGGAGCTGGTAAAAGCTGTCAAATCTAGGTTGCAGTTAAAACAGCGTGTTGTTACAATTGTAGCAGCCGGTGGAACTGGGAAAACACAAGTAGTTCTTAGCTTTGTTGCTGATAATTTTCCAAGGTAGGGCTACCACATGTAAACAAGAAAGGCTAGCAAATTAACTATCAGCTTGGACAGATTTTCAAATGTCTGGTTCTTTGATGCTAGCTCTGATGCTACGCTTATGGAAGATTATAAAAAGCTTGCAAATGCCACAGGTGTGGATGCAGGTGTTGAGAATGTCAAAAGTTTTCTTGCAAGCACTCAGGAGAATTGGCTTTTGATTTTTGACAACGTAGATGATAGGGAAGTGGTTCTCAAAAATTACATTCCTAACTGCAACCATGGAAATATAATTGTCACAAGCCGTTTTAGAGAAATGGCCCAAGTGGGTTTACCTGAAAATCACATTGACCTTGGGGACCTTGACAGGGATAGTGCAGTGAAACTTCTTTTCAAGCATGCACATGTAGACCCTTCCCAAGATGACTATGACTTGGCACATGTAATTGTTACTGCGCTTGAATGCCATGCTCTGGCTGTCTCAACAGCTGGGGCATATATTCAGGCCAGCCCAACATGTGGACTGAGTAACTATCTACTCCACTTTGAGAAACAAAAGAAGAAGGTTCTTAATTATGGAATGCGATCGCTGGATACCTACTCAGAGACTGTGTTCAGTACATTCATGCTGAGCTTTGAAAGACTCAGGGAACCTGCAAGGTATTTGATGCAAGTCTGCAGTTTCCTGCATCCCACTGTCATTCCAGTAGATATATTCAAGCATGCAATTTCTTTCAAGTATAATGATTTCTTTGAAAATGAAGTAAACAGTGCAGCAAAGACAGAGATTGAGAGGTTTCTTTCTTTGTTCCCTGAGGAAGGCTTGCTGAATGATAGCATTAATGAATTGTGTCAATTTTCTCTAGTTGCATATAATTTCAGGGAGCGATACTTGAAGATTCACTCAATAATTCATGAGTGTGCGCATGAGACAATATTGAAGCATACACAGCTGAACATGGGAGTAACAATGGTACTAGGGCGTGCCACCCCCTTAGGGAATAATGAGGAGGATTATTCATTTCGAAGGCAATTATTGATGCATGCAGAGCATATCCAATGGAAACAGCTCCCTACAGCTTATACACGGATATGCATGGCAAGGATTTTCAGAACTTGTGGATACTGGGCCCAGACTGAGGTGCTTGAAGAGGAGGTGCTTCTGCTATGTAGACAATTGTTTGGAGAGCACAATCATAATACTCTGGCTGCCATGTCTAATCTTGCTTTGACCTACCTCTATTGTGGTAAGCTGGAGAAAGCCCAAAAGCTTGGGGAGGAGGTGCTTCTGCTATGCAAACAACTGATAGGGGAACATCACCCTGATACTTTAACTTCCATGTCTAATCTTGCTTTGACCTACTATGATAGTGGTAAACTGGAGGAAGCAGAAAAGCTTGGAGAGGAGGTGGTTTTGCTAAGAAAACAACTGATTGGGGAACACCATCCTGATACTTTGACTTCTATGTCTATCCTTGCATCAACATACCTCCACTGTGGTAAGCTGGAGGATGCTGAACAGCTTGGAGAGGTGGTGCTTCTGTTAAGAAAGCAAATCATAGGGATGCACCATCCTGATACTCTGACTTCTATGTCTAGCCTTGCTTTAACCTACTACAATTGTGGTAAGCTGGAGGCTGCTGAAAAGCTTGGAGAGGAGGTGCTTTTGCTAAGAAAACAAGTGATTGGGGAGCACCATCCTAGTACTTTGAGTTCCATGGCTAAGCTCACTTTGACCTACTGCAAACTGGGTAAGCTGGAGGAAGCTGAAAAGCTTGGAGAGGAGGTGGTTCTCCTACACAAAGAACTGACCGGGGAACACCATCCTGATACCTTGACTGTCATGTCTAACCTTGCTTTGACCTACAGCAACCTTGGTAAGCTGGAGGATGCTGAAAAGCTTGGAGAGGAGGTGCTTCTGCTCCACAAACAAGTGATTGGGGAACACCATCCTGATACTTTGACATGCATGTCCAACCTTGCTTTAACCTACCACATGCGTGGTAAGCTGGAGGAAGCTGAAAAGCTTGGAGAGGAGGTGCTTCTGCTATGCAAACAAGTAATTGGGGAACACCATCCTGATACTTTGACTTCCATGTCCAACCTTGCTTTGACCTACAATGATAGTGGTAAACTGGAAGAAGCTGAAAAGCTTGGAGAGGAGGTGCTTCTGCTACGCAAACAAGTGATTGGGGAACACCATCCTGCTACTTTGACTTCCATGTCTAACCTTGCCTTGACCTACCGCCAGTGTGGTAAGCTGGAGCAAGCTGAAAAGCTTGGAGAGGAGGTGCTTCTGCTATACAAACAAGTGGTTGGGGAACGCCATCCTGCTACTTTGAATTCCATGTCTACCCTTGCTTTGACCTACCACCAGTATGGTAAGTTGGAGGAAGCTGAAAAGCTTGGAGCAGAGGTGCTTCTGATGTACAAACAAGTGATTAGGGAACACCATCCTGCTACTTTGACTTCTTTGACTTCTAAGTATAACCTTGCTTTGACCTACTGCCAGTGTGATAAGCTGGATTGAGGAAGGGGTGTTAAGTAAATAAACAATTGGAGAATATAATGTTGTCAATACTATTATGTTTTTCATGCCAAAAACATTATCAAAGCAAAACTCAATCCTCTATCTCATTCCAGCATAGCATACTGTATATGATTCAAGGATGAAATGTGCTTGTAATTTATGATGAAGCCAATAACACCTGGTTAATTCCACCTGATAAAATTCATAAACTATTTTTAGTATGTTTTCTGTCATTTGCCTTGTCCCAGCTGACACATCACCACGGCTAACTTAAACCTGTAACAAAAGATCAACAGTGCCTTACAATGCTTTATATAAAATTATGTGAATATTTTGGAATTGGTTTTATGGATATCCTGCCAAATATACTCCAGTTTTTGCAGGTTAACCTTAGCTATACTTTTATCCCTCCCTATCCTTCCAAAGTATACCAAGGTGGGAGAATTGAAGGAACAAATGTGCTCAATTGTTAGGCCCCCAATCTTTTCACAGTCGGCTTAAATTTTTACACTAATATATATATTTTCCACTGTTCTTCCATCTTGACTTTGGTTATTGTTGACAGCCTGTTAGTATACCCAACTTCTTTTTCCTTTGGTAGTTCTTCTCTTTGTTTTTATAGAATGATGAAAAATTCCACCTCTGGTTGAACATCGAGGGCTACCTAAGCAGTCTTAGCCAAACAAATTGAGGGTATGTGAGTGACAATGGTCTTGAAAACAATATAAAGCACGATTTGCCACCGTGATTCTTGAGATGGTTCCTGTGGCTCTTTGAGAGGCACACGTGGCGTTGTCTCCAGGTTAAACATGAGTGAAATTCATGCAGAAGAGTTCATTAGAGTTGTATCCCGAATATTTTCAGCTCTGCCTCAGTCGTTCGGGGTCCGCTCAATGAGCATGACAATCGCCTTGTTGTCTGTGACACCACAGCAGGCAAGAGCAAGTCGGGAAAAATGTCTAGAGTAAAGCTGACCATGGTTTTGCTCCAGCATGGCTGACGAGGACGCAGGTATCATAGGACTTGACAACACCGCCATGTGGGTGCTAAGAGAGGCTGAGAGGCACTATGTTTCCTTTGATATCTTTCCTCTTCAAAGAGCTATGAGTACAACTACCAATCTCGCCCTGCTTTCCTTGAAGACTAAATGCTGTACCTGATTTATGAAACTTGCTCGCCATGTAAGTTGAAAAGATCGAGCTCTGGACATGAGTACCAATTCTGTAGTTGGGGAAGGAGAGAAATGCTCGGTGCATAATCTACCATGTTTAAAGGATAATCACTACTGACCTCTGGTGAGCATCCAGGCCAGCAGGCATATACCAATTGACCTGATTTCGTTCAGTTGTATTTCTGTACAAGCGGCGGCATGGTCGAACAATTGTGATAGAACATTTGAGTGATGATGTGTTTATATGACAATTTGACTAATTCAATCTAGCGCGTTGAAGGTGTTGGGATTGGTTAGTAGATATATTCTGAGAGAGGAGTTTGCCTATTTCGGGAAGAAGGGACAACTATAGGTGCTTTCACGGATGGACAGCTGCAGATAAGTAATTCCCTTGAGATAACGACCAGCACACTAAACTTTTTATAAGCTTGAGCACTATCTCCGTTGAAATTCAGCGCATCAGACAGCGTATAGTACTTACCAGTTTACTCTCCAGCGGTCACCATTGGCGTTCAAGTCGATAAGACGGTCCGGACGCCGTTCCGGCTCAACGGTTTTTTTATTTTCTGTCTTTTCGGCCCGCCCGTCCACCGCCCAACGCTCTTGCACTCGTTCTGCATGCTTCGCTAACCGACTTGGATGCGAGCCCTTTCAGAGCACTCCAGAGGCTTGCGGCGGTCAGTTCATGGAGGAATGGGTCAGCTAGATAGCCTTTATCGCTGTCAGAGCCAGTATGCGAGTCCCCAGAATGCGAGTCGAAAATAGGTTAGCTGACCAGTATGACGAAATAGCATGTAGCACTCTATCCAACGTCTCCCTAAACCAATTCCGCAAGTCCATGTAGCTGCAGAGTGGAACGAAACCGTTAAAAAGGTCGTCTCGTCCGGCCTTGATAATGTGTGTTTTTTTTTCAATCCGCATTGTCTGGAGCAAGGCTAACGTTTGTCCTCCCTCTCCTTTTCAGTTATACCTCGTTCCTTTTGCCACAGATGTACGTCCGCTATGGAGGAACAAGCTTGGTTTACATTCACAACAAGCCATTGCACTCGTGTTCTGTCTGTATTTCCGACACTGGGTTACTGAATATTTCGGAGAGGCACAAAAAGTCAGTCGAGCTGGATTGGATATACGCTGTTGCTAATTTAACCTATTTGCGACAGGCTCTTTGGACTCTACGCCACTCACATTAGTTGGCTCGCATGTCTCAATTCTCCAACCTTCGTCCCCCGGTGTCTACCAACAAGCTGCAAAACTGGAGAAGCTCGTAATATACATGCACTCGAAGTTGCCATGGAACACCAGCTCGCTGAATACATCACCGATTCTACCTTCTGTCTACTCCCCCACCACACTACGACCGACTCTCACAATTTCGTCTCCGGTTCCCCATCAACCTCTCACCCGACATCTACATTGTCATTGACTCAGCAGCCAATCGACCACAAGGACTCCCTCGAGGAATATGCATCGTAGCTGGTCATCAAGCGGCTCTCCCGAGAACCCGGAGATTTTGCGACTGATGGATCCAAACCTGGACTAGGATCTGGGAAATGAGGAGCCGGAGCTAGTCGTATAGCACAGTCCTAGGACAGGTCATCCAGGTTGCCTCAAGCCGAATCGTTGGGATTTTGGAACAGGGAGGAAATTTTTTCATGCAGGGATGGGCAACGAATGGACCCTGTAGTTCTTTCGTGGGCTTGGGTAGAAAATCCGCGGACTCGTAGGGCTAGGGAGACCATTTGAGCGGCTGGGTTCTTTTGGTGAGCTTTTCCTTCCGAAACTAAACAGCGATTGTATCTCATTCTTGTCCTCGTTGGACGTCATGAAGGTCTCGCACCTCACTTCGAAGATCTTTGCGTGTATCGAGCTCAACGTCACGAGTTTACCACCACCATCTCCAAATGTCGATCACATCCAAAGCCCAACTTTCTTGGCGTTATTCCTTTTCCGCAGCTCGCACAGCCTGACAACCGCAAGCGAGGCTGAACACCGATCTTCACGCTCTCTCCACATTCCGTCCTTTCCCCTCAATCACGTGAACAGGCGTCGGACCACTATATACCCTCCTTGCGAAATCTATTTGAAGCACAAAGTTCATGCTGGGTCCCGATTCCGCTTCTTTGAAGCAATCCTCTTGCTGTGCCGCCCAAGACGAATACGTGGTTGGCTTTTGCTCGAGCTTCGAGGTAGACCGGGCTTGATATTTGCGTCTCGTTTTTGGACGATTAGAGATGATCAGCACTGATTACGAAAGCAGGAGGGGGAGGGAAGCTCAAAGACGACCGGCTTTTGAATACACCCATCTTTCCCAACCTAATGATCCCCTCCTGCGCCCCTGAAAATTTTGCTGGTCAAAGTCGACTGCGTTCGAGGATTCGAGGAGATCTTGTAGGCCCACTCACACGTCACATCTGCGCAGGAGTTGAACGAGTTGAATTCGTGACATTGTGTGGTGTCTTCCAATGAGGAAAAGTTCAACACTCTCGATTCTCCTCGTATGGATTTTGGACGAAGATATTTGCTTTTTGTCATTATCGATGTAACAAATATTCCTTCTGACTGCATCGTCATCCTGCTCAATATAGATATCTTATCACTCCTACGTCGCTCCTATGTGTATACTCTATCTCTCTGGCTAATTTAATGATGCCACTAATTCCTCCTGTTTCGGAGACCTACCACCTCCGGTGGATAGACATGATGCATGATGGAGATGGCGACCACATCGCCATCATGCTCAGTATAAGCTTCTTATCGCTCTTACATTGTTCCTCTGTGCTATACTCTATTTTTTGGCCGATCCCACAATGCCGCTGGTTCTTGCGGTCTCGGAGACCTCTACTACCTCCCGGTAGATAGACGCGATGCATGACGGAGATGACGAAGCTCCTCGGGAGGAGCAGAGATTTTAATACCGAGGCAGTTGTTTTGCGGGCAAGCGAACAAGGGCAAGCGAACAAGGTTTAGGAAGTTGAGGTCGGACGGGGTTTGGCATTGAGTGTGAGGAGTTAAGTCAGTCGATACTAAGTTTTTGGGAAAGTTTTGGATTTGGTATAACTCTCTTCGCAAACATTGGGGTGTTCGATGCATTAGTTCCGTATTTTGGCTAATAAGCAGAGGGCAAGTATGACGTCCAATTACCTTCCAGCTCGTCAAGAAAACCTAGGCCAAATATATAAAAGTGACATATAATTGCCGGTCTGCAAGTCCGTAGTGGGATGGGACCCGGCTGTTGTCAGCCGCGAAGTCGGCCGAAAAGGTTTTCTTGACGAGCTGTCACTTGCTGATAGAAATGAGCTACTGTGAACTGATATCTGATATTGGTATCTGTTTATCGGAAAGTAATCCAGCCCGACCTTTAAATTTGAAAGAGATAGAGACACTTGAAGTTTTGCACTGCTATGAGATCAAGATCTCCGTTAAGGTTACTACTCGGTATGGCATTCAGGAATTCCTCTAGTAGCTCCAAGGCGACACTGCTATTCTATATGGTGACCTTTCTCACCCTGTACCTTTGAAGATATGACGCAACACAATCTACTGTGTCAAAGGCAAAATCAAAATCAAAACCCACTACAGCAACTACGATTCTTGCAAGGGACTTGTTAAAGTCAATTGTGACTAACATGACCAAAAGAGCAGAAGCAGACCGTACCAGTCAGTTGTTTTTGACTTAACGGGCTGAAGAGGGATTGTCTCTCTCATATCTATGGGGTCTGAGAAGTTATTCATGTTTTATTGAATAGATCCTGTCAGCTGGACAGTCGCAGGTGAACTCCAGTGACATCTAATCAACCAATCTCGGCAGATGAAAGACCGGTAAGGCAGTGCGACTTGCTGCTCCAGCTGAGTGTCAGAATTGGCAGGCAAAATTTTTACTCGTGTCACTCATCGGAAAGAGTGGAAAAAAAAAAGAGACTGAAGGCATTTCATAGTATATAAGATATATCTCTTCTGCTAATTCCATATCCTCTGAACCTAACTGGCTTCTGACAAATAACATGACAGAGACTCCGATTGCATCCAAACCATTCTGCGAAGACCTCGAGCTAGGGGGGTATGGTGGCGCACCTGCCAAAGTCACTGTCGTCGTTGTACCATTTCCCAAGAACACCATTGCTGTTATATCTGGGGTGGGCTGATTCGTTTACTAAAATCAAGTCAACTCCATACACTGACCTCATGAATTATAGAAACGCATCGCGCAATGGACTCAGCTCTTCAATAGCTATATCCTCGACAGCAATAAAAAGCTAATCAAGGAGCAAGCCAGTTCCAAAGCCAATTGGCTAGCCCCCAACAATCCCAGCTCGTTCAAGATTATCGCCATCGAACCCCCCGAATTTGACCATCTTGACCCTGAAGTTCTTACTTTGTCGTCCTCCAATGATGATCGTTACATCGCCATTTACTGCTACCAATGCCCACCGGAAGGCAGCAATGTCAAAGCAAGTAAGATGCTCCACCAATATGTAGGCCATCTGGCTGAATATTCTTGATCGAATGTTGATTTTGTTTGCCCTCCAGCACACATCCGAGACGAAGGATGTTACAACGGTAAGAATACATGCTATTGTAAAATTACAAGCACACAGGCTGAATGATGTGCGAAACTGTTCATTCAGATTTATGCCGAAGATGGTGGCGATGAGGACTCCCATGACACTTTTGTCAGTGTTTCTGTGAATCAGTGCGTTCAGCTTTTTCTTTTGCCATGGAAGGATGTTGAGTTTGACTCGAGTCCCAGCCGGTAGGCGGAACTATGCATCAGGCCAGAGTCACGGGTTTTCCGGTGCGTATGTGCGTATGCGTACATGCATCAATGTACCCATATTAGATGGGGGATGATGGATCACCTGTGAGAAAGTCGATGAAAGGTGCAAAAAAAATGGCTCTGTCTCCCCGTGTCTGACAAAATATCACATTTCCTTGTAAAGTTGTATAAGCCAGTCATATGATATATGGGACCGCCTACCCCGGCTTTGCGGGGTTTTTGCCATAGTGACGCTTGATAGGTGGACGGCAAAGCATTTGTAAGGTCTACAAAGACTGCATATAGAGGTTGATTACTTGCCCTTGCACATTCAATTGCACATTGTAGGATAATGGGGTTCTTGTTTGTGCAATATTTTCTGGGAAAGACTTCCCAAATGAAGATCTGTTTTTCCTATGTATTAAAGAGTGCAACTCCAGATACATGGTGAGTTGCACTCTTTAATACATCCATTACACAGAAAAACCAGATCTTCATTTGGGAAGTCTTTCCCATGGGACTCTCACACAGAACATATAATAATCATATTATATGTTCTGTTTGAGAGTCCCAGTAACTGCATTTTGCAACCAGATAGATGGCAAGTTGCACTCTTTGATACATCCATTGCACAGGAAAACCAGATCTTCATCAGGGATGTCTAAATCATCTGTGTAGGTAGCTTCATCTGCACCCTGGGCCCTTGCACATTTCAGTTTCTTGAGCAGCTCACTCTTGATCTCTGCGACATCATCTTCTGACCAAAACTTGGAAAATGCATTATTGTCTGAAATTACGAGGCCGGAATGGAATGGAGGTTCTCGTCCTTATGGGCAATGTTTTTGTCACACATGTGACAAATGCTTATGTTTTTGCCCCGGTATGGTCCATGGACATGTGACATTACTGTGACCTTTACTCATCTGCTGTGCGTCATCCCCTTAACTGTCATCTATGATCTGTTAATTGGCTTTTGCTTTACTTAGGCACTCCACTTCTTTATTCACTCTGAGTTGTAGCATTGGAGCTGAGCACTTGAGCTGGTAGAACAAATGATAGAGCCATGCTGGCTTGCTCATTTTATCTCAAGAGTATTTAATGCACATGGAAGTGTTTGTTCATGACAGTATGTGGGACAATGGAGTCCCATTATTTGAGGCAAACTCTGCTCATGATATTGTTTCTTGTAGGTCTGGACTAACTTTCATTGCAATCTATATGCAAGTTTGAGATTATGTCCTTCTGGCCTCGTATAATGCTGCGCGATTCATTGCGGCGGCCCACACTTGCACGTCACCTCTGGCATCAAAGCACTGAGGGTCTCAATGAGCAAGAACTGTGATTTACATCTCACCAAGAAAAACTAGGCCAAAGTTTTAAAAAAATGACATATTTGCCGGTCGCATGGCTTGCTGCAGGTCTATAGGAGTTATGGGACAATTGGCCTCCTAGAACCTGGCTGACAACCAGCTCAAGCTTTGAATGGCGGCTACCGCCAGCCGCGAAGTTGGCCAATATCTCATTTTTTGAATTCTGACAAGCTGTGTCTAGATGGCGGTAGTGAGATCTTCATTGATAAAGAAGTCAGGCATTTTTCTAACACTCCCTGCTTTTCTTCAGCGAGTTTGCCCTCCCTCTTCTCTTCAGTCTTTTCAACACAGATATACACTTGTTAAGGATGACCAAGCTTGATTTTTCATTTGCAACAATTGGTTCAGATCATTTCAGAGAGGCAGAAAAAGTCAGTCAAGCTGGATTGAATATAAGCCAGAGATAAACTGTCCCTAATTTGTCTTATTTGTCACAGGTTCTTCGAGTCTCACTCCCGCCGCAAGCCTTCTCAAAGAATCGTCCCACGGTGAATACCTTGATTTTGCGATGGAACACTGCCTCTTCTTCCTTTTTGTCAACTCAACAGCAAATCAAGTACACGGACTATCTCGAGGACCATGCATGGGTCGCCATCCATTCTTTACCTCTCTGTAATTCTTTTCCATCCACTCCTGGATATATCGGAAACGCTAGCTTCGGATAGAACTGCTGGTAATAGGATGAAAGTAAGTGGCAATCAGCTCCAAATCTGCCCCTCCAATTCATAAGAGCAGAACAGATGAACCAATTAAGACAATACACGGGATAATGTATACAGCAGATAAGGTTGGATGGGTGACTGACAAAGTTACTTGTCAATTTCAAAGTCCGCTAACTTGGCCTTACAAAAGTAACTTAAGTTAACTTAAGTTACTTAAGGTACTTTGTGCCGACAAAGTTACTTAAGGTACTTTGTGCCGACAAAGTTACTTTGCATGAACAAAGTAACTTGTTGAACTTGCCAAAATATATTCTGCCAGGTACTAATCTTAATACTTTTTCTGCTCTAAAATGAACATATTGCAATAACTAAAGTACTGTGTATCTACTAGTGTGACAATATTATGATGATTTATTATTGCCACTACAGTAAATGATTTCACAAAGTGTCATTGAGGCTGATTATTCTTTGACTGGCACTAGACACGGCTTAAGCTGAACTATTGTTGTGCCTATCACTCGGCACTCGCAGGGACTGCTTTTATTATACTCATTAGAAAGCATAACAACATCAAATTTTGTATATATTAAGGTCTTTCAAAAGTGTTCTCTGTAATTCCGGCTAATTTTTGGCCAGGTATCGTGCTATTACCGCTGAAATTTTCGATCTAAAAGGTAAATTAATGCTCACATTTCGTTAAAGTTAGCTACTGAAAAGTTTACAGGGCGTTCAAAGAATCCAACAAATAAAAATAAAAGTAAATCCACATTGTAAGTCTATGTAGGTTGTACGTGATCATTGTTATCCAATTCTACTGCACATGATAGATATCGTTCAAGCAGCAAGCAGACAACCACTTGATGCCCTATCATTGGTAGTGGGCCAACGCTGCCGCGTGGCGTTTACTCGTGCCCTGCGTGTGGCACCGAGGAGTATCTGGTGACTCAAACGCCGCCGCCGCTAGACTCAAAATGGTTTGTAATTCATGATAACGACAACAGCTTTGATACATTACTTTGTGTCATCAGTATTACACCACTAATATAAAATTGCCTGTAAAGGATCAGGCACGAAATTCACCATCACAAAAACTCGGCATTTCATTGCATTCCATGCACTCGTAGTCTCTCAAAGCTCCATTCCATTCGGGACGACATGACCCACCAATAAATCACAAGAAACTGGACAGGGGACATTGCCCTTGTGTTCCTAGCCACTTAATACGGAATGAATCGACCAAGTTACTTGTAAGTCTATATTAATATTGTTCGATTATAATTTGTAAGATTGCATCCTATTTCTACAACTCATTGCGCCCATTGCATATCTAGTTTCTAGCCTCATACTTGCTATGCGCTCCGCGCGACGGCCCACGTTCGCATATTGAATTTGTTGCCGCTTGCAACTTTCTTCAGAAGATGATAGTTGGACTATTGCTCAATGAGCTTTTCATGATAGAAAAGAGCAAAAGTTAGTTTGATCATCCAAGATACACAGCTACGTTAATCTTTATCCGGCGTTGATGGTAAAATCAGACACCTGAACACCGCGCACAAAAATTCAAGACATCTGGCAGCCGGTTATCATCCCCGAGTTGTGTAGGTGTTACAAATCAGATACATTTTTCAAGACATACGGAGGTAAATTGGAAACCGCTGCTAGGCTCACATTAATCTGCATGTATGGATTTAGTAACATATACTTGTAGGTGTCTGGAAGCAATGTCGAGAGTGCCATTGCTAAGAACATTCAAGTCACCCGACATGCGCAGTTAATGACTGACCCAATGATGAGCGGCTACACCGAATATGAGCTAAAAGTGCCAAGATTCATTCGAAAAAACCTAATCATCCAAAGGAAGACACTCGCAGTACCCAGAAATGGGCAACCCCAAAGACGCTCCTGAGCAGGTTTTGCATTATAATATTGTGACTCTGGAGTATAAGGTGGATGACAATTGACCAATTTCACCCTATGAAAAATGTTCGATGCTATGAAAAACATGTTCATGTACTTGATGACTGCAATATAAAGAGAATGTCCATTTACGATAGAGAAAGAATATTATCCACATATACAACAGAAGCGATACAAGTAAACCCAGGTGGAAGCGGATTGATTGGTAGCCCAGAGACCCACTAGCAAGAGAGCGGAAAGCAAGTGGAAAGAGTGAATAGAGCCCTGCTCTCGCCCAGCTCACGCATGATAACAACTAGAATAAGTTTAGGTTTGGTTTAGGTCTCGATGCGCTGACACGGTACTAACCTGGTACAGCCCCCTGCCACTTCCAACCTTTGCGTAGGAGGAGAATGCCACCGCATCCCGTTACCTTGAGTGAGGATGTTTATGCTATTGTTGCGCATGGGGGGCTTGGTCTTATGAGAGCTCATCAGACTGATGAATAATCTGGAGGAACCTCAATTGTATCCTCGCTGCCAAAATCGCAACTGGGAGGAGAGGCAAGATTTCTCATGCCACTATCCTGGTGACGAAATTCCCTCAGGATTCGACTATTCCACGGTGTGCTTGGTCTATGATTATTAATGGAGGCGCTGCTGCCACGAGGACCTATCATCCTGCGGCTCATTGGTAGCTTAAATACCGAACGAATCTATCGAAAATGATCGGTAGGCTCAGGTTGACCATTGAGAAGCACTAAGAGATGCCATTCACCTCTGACTGTGTTCCAGGTAAGTTGACTTGCCAGCTGATTACTCGAGATTGATAGCTTTTTTCTAAAAGAGATATGGGTTGACCAAGCGCAAAAGGTGAAATAAAGCCAGTTGCAGATTGCTGATTGTGTCGAATCCTAATTTGGATTCGGGCGATGAATCGCTGTCGGCGGAGACACAATAGGATTATCCCAACAAGAACAAGCAGACCTAGCCCACCTGAGACGGCGGCACCAACTATAAGAGCTGTGTGATCCTCTTGTCTACTATCCTCCTTCAAAATGGGGTCCGATGGGGTTGGACTATCTGATGAAAGAGTGACTGCGGAAGTGGGAGATGGAGCAGTCAATGTTGCGCTTATTTGCATACTAGTGTGTAAAAGGCTACCCAATCAGATGTGCGCCATCTCAGTACGCCAGGGTCACTCACTTTGGCGCTTGGCTTGTGCTCATAGAACTAACCGTAGCTGGTGAAGGACTTCCTGTGGACGTGGAATTCTGAACCACAGTGACCTCGGTAGTCCAAAACATAGAGCTAATTGTAGGTGGCGGAGGACCTCCCGTGGAGGTGGGATTAGGGACAACATGAATCTCAGTGGTATAAAATGGCCGTCCATTTCTAGATATAATCAGCCAACATACGACGTCATAGTTACACCACTCACTGTACGTTCACAGCGAGGATCTCAAATAACCTGAAATACAAAATGAGACCTATCCGAATCACTCCCAATCAAATTTGCCGACCCTGCTCGATTGAACTCCATTGGAGATGTTCCTTCGTCATTCTGCGAGTTTGAAATTGGTATCGGAGTGGATTTAGCAGTGGGTCCTCCAGGTTCATCCAGTTTGATCTTTTGTAAGAAGAACTGTGCTCTTGGGTCGTCCTTGTCCCTCTTCCATGTTACCAATTGAGAGTCAAAGGCTGCAGTGGGAGTCCCCGATGGTGGAAATGAGATTGAAAGCGAACCTGCGCCGGAGAGTAGACAAAAAAACCAAACACAAAGACTGAAAAGGAGTGATTGTAAATGTCAACTGTACGAAATTACATATAGGAGCGCTTTACCACAATACTGTGTAATCCATCGTTCCTTGGTCGGCCAGCGAAGGTCGATGAGGGGTTGGGTGGAGGTAGAACCGATGAAGTGTTGCACCAGCAAGCAATACTATTCTCCTTCTTCCGAGTTCATTATTCATCACTGTTAATATTTCGTGGCCAACGTTACGGATGTACAGGGTATATGCAGGAGTCAAACATTCATAAGATGCTGGCAAGATCATTCTCTCTTTGACACCATCATCCCGCTTATTTCACACCGTGGCCGCGTCACCTGACTCTTAACCACCACCCAACCACGCGCGGAAAACCCTAACTAACCTAACCTTGACACCCGTTAAGCAAATCGGCTGCCCAGGCAAGCGATCAAGAGCGACAATAACGTTGTCGGGTGAGGAACAGTACCACCATATTAGAAAGGATGGCAGCTCAAGGCCAGACAACTTGGAAGATATGAGAATAGCATTCATCGGAAAAACCTAACTCGAAAATTGTGTTTAAATATTGCCATATTGTGCTAGATACTACGAAATCAGACTATTATGACAGAGTAGCTCAATTCAGCCAAATACTCCGGCCCAGTTCCGTATTGGGGTAAAATGTGGCCATATTTAGGCTGTATATTTCCATTTCGTAGATTAGTTATTCACCCGAGAAAGCATGACAAGCATTCATTTGGAGAAAAATACAGAATACAAAGCAGATATAAAGTCCATCTACATATAGGTTTCAGAACCCCAAAATTTCAAGACTTGTAAACATGAAGAATTCTGAACCGACGACGCTGCGAAGTCGAATAAGGGAACAACCGCTTTCATGAAAACCAATTGAGGGTCGAAAAAAGGTAAAAAGCACGTTTCCTTACATACTTGCCACAATTCCTCAATATCGAACATCTCACCTGAGAAGGACAATCAATAGATCAGCAACTTATGGAATACAAACGTACGTGAACTTACCGATTTGGCATTGCCCAGAGCCTGCATGGAACAGTCAGCTCAAAAGTGGAAATACAGTCCGACTACGTCAGCCCCGTGAGAAAACATGAGCAATCAAACATAAAGTCAATTCCTTTACATGTAAGACAAACTGGCCTAAATCTTAACATTCTCGAGAGTTGGCTTTACTGCCAGGTAAAGATGCTAGTTATTTTCTTAATAACGCAGTCCATTAGAATGCATTCAAAAAAGGGAACACATACTGAATCCCCTGACATCTATAATGCTAATTATAACAAAAATTGCACCTAGGCGAGTAAAAAGACACACTAAACTGAAAGAATCCCAATCAGTGGTACCAATGACTGAAATGCTATACATACTACCAAAAGGCTTCTTAGCTGCAAGAAAGGACAACAACTGTTGAAACAACCTATGAGAAGAAGTGGAAGTAGAGTCTGAGTAAGGCAGAAGAGAAAGTGAAGTTGGACAAAGCATGATGAATGAACAGAAGAAAGAAAAATAAACAAATCGGTATCAATGCTACGCACCAATATCACACATGAGTTCAGCATGATCGCGTGATCTGTGGATTCGGCGCCTAATGGACTTCAACATTTCCATGACAACCACATCTTGCACGGCAAAGCTCACTATCTCTGGTACGCCGTTGACCTGAGCTGAACTGCTCCTCGAGCAAGCCTCATATTCATTTAAAAAGTCATTACACTGCCAGTGGGCCAGAATATCACTGCCATAAAAGGTTAGGTAATACAATATATTTTTCCTAGGAATTTTAGTATTTTTTTTTGGAATCAATATCTCTCATATTGCCTTGACAGAAGGCATGGGAATATTTTGCATTTATTGGCACCTATTTCACTGGAATTTTTAATGATTTTTGCATATTTTTTTCCCATGTGATTTCTTTCATATTGCTTCTGTAAAAGGAATAGCAATATAAAAAAAATCACATGGGACATAAATTATATAATTATGGCTGCAAAAAGCAATGGGCAATGATCAGGTGTTGGGGTTCAATCATTGCCCATTGCTTTCTGCAGCCATAATATGTAACTTCTCCCCACAGTAATTTCTTTGTTATTGCCACTGTAAAAGGAGTGGAAATAACAAAGAAATTACATAGGAAAAAAATCTGGTAAAATAGCCTCCATAATACATGTGATTTTTCCATAAAAATAGATGCTGATAAATGTGAAATATCCCTGTGCCTCTTACCAAGACAATATGAGAGATATTCAAAAAATACTAAAATCCCTAGGAAAAAAAATATATTGCATTACATAATTTTTTACTGAAGTGATACTCCAGTCCACTGGCAGTGTTAACACATGAAGCATTGTACAAACTGTTATCCATGTTATTTATACACTTCAATTGCAAATGACTTAAGGCTTGCCTGATGAACTGCTTCTCTATGCCACAGCTTGCCACCTACAAATGCAATCATCTGAAGTGTGCCCATCTGTACATACACTTTCTCAAAATCTGGCATCTCCTTGAAAACCTTGCAATAAAATTTCAGTAAGAAGTCAACCTGACAAAGTATGAGAAGATGACAGGCAATATAGTCTCAACTATGCACCATTGGAATGAACATTGGGCAGGACACCACACATTCAAAGATGCAAAGACCTGAATTCCCTGTAATGGAGGGATATATATCATGCATATTATAGCCCCATGTGTATTAAAGGTGAAGTGCATTCAAGTTGTATTTCCTTTTAATCAGAAACATTATCTCCTCATATAGGACCCCATTGTCATGCATAGGTGGCCCAAGTATGCATAAATCAAGCAAATTTGCTTGGAACCTCAAGAATATCCAAAACAAGTTTCAAGGATGAGGGCAAAAGTTTCAATTTAATAAGTTGTAGCAATACAGAGCAAAATTCATCACTATCTGATTCACTAGAGAGCATAGAATTGTTTGATTGTAGGCAAAATGTTGAATAAATGGCCATGCAACTGTAGTAAAACATGAACTTGATAAGATATGATGAGCAAGTGTTGTCTGAAGTGCTGCCAAGTCCCAATTAACAATGGGAAAGAAGATTTCATGCTGTGCACAACACTGCTGAAGAATAGGATGAGTGAAAGTAAGAAAATATGTCTGTTATACTGTCAGGGAGTGCGGGTAATTTGACATCACTGTTGTGTGGCAGATATTGGTTAATATGATGTTGTAGAGCAGATAGGCTTTCAGCGGGGGTATTTGGGTCAGAAATTAGCTGACATCTGCACAGACTTTAGTAGATGGTCAGTTGATATTTTGGTAGGTCTTGCATCCAAAACAGTTTGACTGATACAGTGTGCAAGGGAAGATATACCATCAAAATTGGCAGAATGTACCTTTCACACCTCTGGAGTCCACTTCATGAGTACTCCAAGTGTAAAAACATTGTCCTGTAAAAAAATGGTGAAGAGCAAAACAACATTGCTCTGTATGAAGTCCAGTTGTACTAGAAATTAGAATGTGTGGTTATCATGTTCAAATTTGACTCACAGCTGGGGAACAGTACAATAGCAGGTGCGGGTGGGAGATTGCTAGATGTCAGTAGGGTGGCCATAGGGATATTGCTGATCAGAACTTCTAAATCTGTACCACAAATACTGTACAATTTGATCACCTTGTAAAGGGGTGTTGCTGTGACCAACCCATACAAAAAAAAAATTCATAAGTGCCCCAAGGACCAGGGACTTTACAAAAATTTGGTGTGGGTTTTGGCAAAAAAAAAAAACAGGTTGAGTGCCCATACTACAATGTGTTAGGCAATGCATACAGTATTAGTTGCCATAACCTTATAGGGTATTTGTATAGTTTCAGAGTTATGTCATAGATGGTGTCATATTCTGGCAGGGCACAAAAATGTCAATACCTGTGTTTGCCTTATGCATTCCTGTACAAATAGCAATAACCAGACCCTAATTCTTATGTTAGGACCTTTGCTACCTTTAGTTGTTAGAAGCTTGTAGTAGGTTCAGTGAGTAGGAAAGTGTTTTATTATTCTGCAGCTGAGACAGAATACACAATGGGGAGTCACTACATACAACAGGTGAACAAGTCCTGTACAGTTTGAGTATTACTTTGAGATGAATATTCCTCAGGTGTCAGCTGACAAGTCTAGTAGCTCAGTGCAACTAGGAATTGAGAGTTGAAAGAACTTGTTAAGATGGTATTAATGAGTGTTGACTTGAAGATTTGTGACTCGGTGTCCATTTACCTTATGAGATGGAGTGTTTGAGAGACTATGGCAGTCAAACAGTCTTGTTGATTGGTTCAACAAGTGAGAGGGAGATGGGCCAGTGACTCAGTGTCAATGGGGTTTGCTTGACTCAGTGTTAAGCAGAATAGTATTAGAATCTAGTGAACAAGAAGATAAAAACAACACAGATCAAGATAGTTCAGGTAATAACAGCATTATTGTGAGAAATGTAAGTATGAGGCTTTTATACTCCTGCAGAAAGACATGAGGCATTGTGGGTATGAACCAAAAAGGTAATTGATAGATTTGCCTTGAGGTACATGTGTTGAGATTCAACAGTTTGGGACCAATTAATACATCTATTGTTGAGACATCTGGTGAGCAGATGGGTTGGAAAGAGTGAAGAAAATTGTTGGGGGCATAACATTACCCCCCCTAAGGTCCTTGAGCCCTCAAAAGGATGCATTGCACATAGCTTTTGACATGCAGCTTTTGATGCAACACAATGTTGTGACTGCTGCACCATCAGATTGAGTTTCAATATGCTGGCTGCCAAATTTTGATTGAAAACTCTAAGTCCAAAATCCTTATAAAGCTGGCACTCTAGGTTTTTGAGTCATTCTCTTCTTTCCCTTCAACCACCATGTTGTCATCTCAATCATTTCCCAACCAGCCTGTCACATTATCAAGTAATGCAGGAGGGTCAAGGCCCTGACTCATCATTAAAGTCCCTCAGCCCATCCAACCTGCATCCATTGTTCCCCTCTCCAATGCTCTTATCAGGAAAAGTACCTTAAGCCCAGGCAAATGGCCAAATCCTAGGAACCCTCAGGCACTCTCAGGTACTCCAGGATGCTTAGGTTGCTTAGGCTTCCCAGGTTTTGGGCCAATTCCTAGGCTCCCTGGAAGATGTTTGAAAATAACCTGAGAGTCCCTGAGGGCTTCCTGGGGCTTCCTGGGGCTCCCTGAGGATCCCAGGAGCAGAAATATTTTAAATGCTACAAATCATGCAAAATTACATTGCAAATATACAGTTATGCATTATTCTTGTGTAAATGTACAACCAGAACATTTATTTGGTGAGAATTATGCAGAGGTTTTCACTTTTTCCATGAATCACATGATGAGCTCACCATGAACTGTCTACAATCAAAAAAATTTTCCCATGGTCCAAACATGCACAATATTATTATAACTTATTGTATATATACTATGTACATATGTATAGGCTTTGTACTACACAAATATACTGTGCTCGAGTATGTAAAGTCAATACAGAGCTTATATTAGTATAATAAACTGTACTTAAAGTATAATAACTGACTAGTAAAATTGAAGTAATAGGTAACAATAAACCATTACAGCTATATAATAAAATACAATACTACAGTACATTAAAAGCTCTACAAGAGTAGGATATACAGAGTAGAATAAGTAGAAGAACAGGTGAAAATATATTTTATTATTTCACATTTATATATTGAAGCCTTAGGACACCTGAAAGATCCCCAGGGATCTTCAGGGCAGCCTCAGGGATCCCCAGGGACTCTCAGGCTCCACAGGATTTGGGGGGTGTCCCTTGGCATCCTGGGCAGCCTATGTAGCCCAGGACTCCTGAGAAGCCTTAAACTGCCTGAGGACAACCCATAACAACCCATATGTGCCTGGGCTATACAGCCTTTTTCCTGATGCTTCTCTCTGCTCCCCCAGTGGCCAAGAAGATGCAATGCATGGCCTTTGAGTGTAGCTCACATCTCCAGCATCAGGAAAAATAGCTTGAGCTTGGGGTTAAATTATAACAACCTCAAGAAACCTAAGAAGCATAGGACACTTCAAGTACTTAGGTTACCTAGGTTGTCCTAGGTTGTCTCAGGTTGCCCCAGGTTGCCCCAGGTTGGCTCAGGTTGGCTCAGGTTACCTGAGGTTACCCCAGGTTGTGTAAAGGGTTAATAAGTAAAAATAATATATCTTTATATATTACTGTTTGTACTCTATTCTACTGTATATAGTGAGCTATTGTACTTGTATAGTAGTAGTAGTAGTAGTAGTAGTATTGAACTTGTACATATTTTATGTATAGTATATATGGTGTACATTTTCATCAGGTATTATATACTCAAGTACAGTATTTCAGTACAGTAAAGAGCTTATACATGTACATATAGTGTGTATATAGTATGGTATAATTGTGATATACTTGTTTTGACCATATGAAAATTATTTTGATTGTAGACAGCTCATGGAGTTGCATCAAGTGACTTATGTCAAATTTCAGTTTCTATGAGTTATCTACAACTAAGAAGGTGTCCTTGTCATGCATTTAGGATAGATAAAAGCATAGGTATATATATTCAATATAATTTTGCCTTATTTGGTAACATTTACAGCATCACTCCTCAGGTATCCCAAGGATACCTGAGGTTTGCCCAGGATATTGGCATTTTCTAGGTTACCTGAGGTTCACCCAGGTTGCACAGGTCATCTAGGTCACCCAGGTCCCTCAGGTTGCTCCAGGTTGCCTCCTAGGTAACCTGAGGCTCAGACCATTTTTCCTGATGAGTATCCTTCAATCCTCATTTTGGATAACATTCCCTCTTTCCTTCCAACCAACATTCAGTCCATTTATGAGGATGCTTATCTTGCCAACTTGAGCCCTGAGGTGTTGGACAGCATAGCTGTTGACAAATGGAAATGAATGTTTGCACTTTATCCCTCTTGCAAGTATTGCACCTCACATAGTCTCCATTCTTCCTGTTCCCTTTGTCCCAATTCCTTATCCTGTGCTACTTGTGAAACAAACAATCCCACTAGCAAGAAGTTTTGTTCCTTCAAGGGCATCTTCTGCCTTCATCAATTCCACATCCTTGCCAAGCTTCCCCTTGTCATCACTTATTGCTTCATGTTGAGTTGTGGACTTTTTGCTATTCAGGATGAGGAATGAATTGCCTTAACAACTGGGCTTCAAGATCTTCCATATTATTGTGATCATCTGAAGGAGTTGGGGTTAGTGTTGGACAAGCCAAAGGCTCAGGAGAGCAAAAGGAAAGCTGGTGAGTACATTTAGTCTGTGATTGTTATAGGTACTCATTGTTCCTTTAGTTGTTTCCTCAACAGCCTTTCAGAAGAGTCAGTTCCATTGGGAAAAGAGGTTGCATTTAGGGGAGCTGGGTTGTGAACAAGTAGTTCGAGTTCTGTCTCATAAGGGGAAGGAAGTGGTTCAGGATGTTGTGGATGACAATATCAAGATGGAGGCTCCTGAGGAGCTGGATATCATGGCTTTGGACTATCTGGAAGAAGTTCCACCTTCCTCTGACCCTGTTCCAACAGCACCTCCTCCCATTTGGAAAGCCATTGATAACTGGTCCTACAGCAAGGTTTCCAGGTTGAAAACCTGGTTTTTCAAACCTCTCCTTAAGCAAATCCCTTCCAACAGCTCTTCCCCTACTTGGGACAAAAGTGAGTTTCAATCTTAACTTCTTCATATGGTCATTCTAATCAATATTCTTTAGTGATATGAACTGCCATAGAGTGTGTTGTTTTGAGGATAGTGTTGCTCATCTCTGGTCCCAGCAAAATGATGCTTGAGCAGGATCTATGGGCTTTAATGGATGGTCTTATCCAGGGAGTGTTTACCAGTCTCGAGGAGCAATTGGTGAGTAACTTCTTGTTTTTAAGTCTTCATTGTTTCACTAACTGTCCCCATGTACCTTCCCTAGTGTTGTCCTCCTTCCCAGCCCCCTGCTTCACTCTCAAATGAGTCCCTGCTCCAATTTGTTGAGTCATTGTCAGTTATCAATATGACATCAGCAAATATCATTGATTCTCAACCAGACAAGCTCCTCCAAGTGTATTGGGAGTTCCAAGCTTTGACCTGATCAGCAGAGCATCTCAAGGCTGAAAACCTCCATTTGAAGGGGCAGGTGGCCTTGCAGGACAGTCAGTTGAAGGATAAGGATGAGCTGACTTGTCTGAAATCCTTTGTTAGGCATTTCAAGGGCAACATTCAGTCAACAGTAAGTCTCTTCCTTGTTGTTGGACTGGTTTAGTGTTTAATTGGGCTCTCTTACAGGAACATCAGCAATTGAGGGGGCATTGGAGGAGCAAGAGAGAGAGAGATTGAGGATTTGAGGGAGAAGTTGGCTGCAAGTGAGGAGGCTTGCTGAGTTGTAGCAGAAGAGTCACAGTCATGTGATGAAGAACTTGCCCAACTTTGACAACTTTTTGAATCAGTTCAGGGTCAGTTTGCAGCCACCTCTCCCTTGAAGCCTTCTTCTAGTGGCTCTTAGGTTATTCAAGTTGTGGTCCTTTGATCCTAAGTTGTACTTTTTGTATTCCTGGATAGATAGCGTTCATCTTGGACTTCCCTTTTTCTTTTATGTAGCCCAAATAATTAGTACTTTTTCCAAATTTGATTTTTTTTTTCTTTTTGGGCTCTTCTTTTGTGTGAACATGAAATTTCCCTGGGTTTGAAAGAAGAAATCTCCTGAGAAACTGAGTATTCAGAAAGTTCCATGAGGTGTATGCATGTGGCTACACATTTAATCCCACATTTGGCTAGGATCAGGCATCCTTGAGTCAATAAAAGGACACCCTTTTGAGGCTATTTTCCCTATCCTCATTTTGAGATCCTCCCTTGCCATGTCTTCACCCTCTCCATTTGACTCTGCTTCATTCCTTGATCATCTTGCTGATGCTGCTGAGAGTATCACTCAAGTCATATCTGATCAGGATGTCCTTGTGAACCAAGCTCATTGTGAGTTTGGGCAACTACAGAGGGTTGTCAAGAGTCACTCCAGTGAGATTCACAAGTTGCAAGAACTCTTGAGTCAATCCACTCAGGAATTTGATGGTAAAATGCTCAAGTTGTCTGTAGGTCTTCTCAACTTGTTGTAGGGTTTCCATAGCTCACTGATTATTTCTAGCGAGCCACCCAGGAAGCCAGATATCTTCACAAAACTGCTGAAGTGAGTATTAAGGAGCAGGATCAGGTTATTAGGGAGTTGCAAGACTCTCTTGTCAAGTCCCACAATCTCCAACTGGCTGATGAAGCTTTGGCCCAGGGGTGTGGAGTTGAACTGTCTCAATTTCACAGTGTTTATGAGGAGCTTTGTTGTCTCTTGAATATCAAAGGTCTGCCCTTGGAACCAGTGACTACTAGCACTGTTGCCCCTATGGACATATGGGGTGGTTCTTTATCTGAATCCTTTCCTTCCAAGACAAAGAGTGACTCCACTCCCAATTCTCTGTCCAATTTCATTCCTTCTCTCAATATCACTTCCCTTCCCAGTACTCCAGTTGAGACTCACAATACTTCCCTGTAGTGATCTTTTCATCTAGTAACCCTAATGCCTACTTTGTTTGCACTGGGGAGGATCCTTTGACCTACTCATTGGTTGAGAAGGATGCAGATGAATTGGCAGATCCCAGCCTTCATATGGCTCTGGCTTTGCAGGATATGAGGGAACAGATGGAAATCAAGTGTGCTGAGGATCTGTATGCCCAAGAACTGGAGGAAGTATTTGGAATCCTGCTCAACATTTGAGCCAAACACAATGAATTAATTGAATCATCCTTTGACTAGTTTCTCCATTTCAGCCTTCTGTACTCATGTTTCCCAATCTAGGCCCACTGTATGCTTTTACTTTCCTGAAATAGACTCAAGAATTGTTATGATTTTGAATAATAATAAAAAGAAATGTGTTGAGAAATTGGAAATGAAAACTTGAAGCATTGCTTGTGCCCCCCCTTTAAGGTTGAGGTTTTGATTTCAAGAGTTGTTTCTTCCAATTAAATGACAGCTTTGACTGCCTGTCTCAGCTCCCTTTCCTCCTTGTCTTGCAGTGCTAGCTTTTCAAGTTCCTTGAGGAGCTCGAGAGGTAACTTTTGTTTCCTTGGGTGTGCTTTCTCCCACTTGCAAATTAATTTGATACTTCCTACCATACCTTTCTGGGAAATCCAGGATTCTTCATTGTACCCTTTCCATTTGATTAAGTACTGGATTCCTCTGTCTGTTTCTCCTATTGGATGACTATCTTTTATTGACTCGACCTTGTATTCTGGCTCCCCTTTGATGTAGATTGGTGGGGGAGGTGATACAACTCGCTGGAAAGGATCTGGATAATGTGGGTTTAGCCTATTGACATGGAACACATTGTGAATTTACTGTAGGTCCCCTGGTAACTTGAGTTAATACATGTGAGATCCAATTTTATTGAGCATTGTGTAGGGTCCTGTCCACTTGTGATCCAACTTTTTGGTAGGCCTTCTTGTTTGGATATTACCCATGTCCAGCAATACTTGGTTGCCTTTTTTCCAATCAGGGTTTCTGGCACAGTGGTGACTGTATTGATTTGCTGCTGCCTCATTTGCTTCATATATGCATTGTTTCAGATATTTGTGTAATTCCTTTAACTCTGTAGCATATTGATTTGCTTCTGAGTCATTCACCTTTGACAGGTTAATTGAGAGTTTCAGATGGTATCCTTTATTCACAAAGAACAGTGTTAATCCCATAGCTGAATGTGGGGTATTGTTGTATACAAATTCTGTGATAGGTAACAGGGGATCCCAGTTGTCTTGATTGTAAGATGTGTAGATTCTTAGGTATCCTTCAAGGCTTTGATTGGTTTTCTCCATTTGGCCATCTGTCTGCAGGTGGTATGCGGTTGAGAGTTGAGACTTGATACCAAGTATCTTACACAAATCCTTCCAAAACTGAGAGATGAACAAGCTTCCCCAATCCAACACAATATCTGCTGGTAACCCATGTTTTGAAAAGACATTTTTGAGGAATAATCTTGCAAAATCCTTTGCAGTGTCTGTTGTGTGACACAGGGTGTAGATGGCTTGTTTTGTGAGCCAATCCACTACTACTAAGATTGCATTGAATTATTCCTTTCCAGCTTTCGGGAGTTGTACAATATGGTCCATTGAGATTGAGCTCCAGGGTCTCTGTCCAATCAGTAGAGGTTTCAGATTCCCATATCAGAGAGTTCTCCCAGCCTTGGACCTTATGCAGGTGTGGCAACTTTGTACATAATGATGCATGTCCCTGCTGCTACCTTTCCAGAAGAACAACTGGTTGAGTAATTTTTTTGTTTTCTTCTTGCCTGGGTGTCCCCTGAGTGCATGATCATAGTAGGTGGCTAATATGTCTCATTGAAGGTCTGTGTCATTAGGGACATATATATGACTTTGTTGTTTAAGTAGCCCATCTTTGAACACAATATTTTTATTCTTTCCCTCTTGAATTAGCTTTATTGTGTCTTGCATGAACTCATCTTGTTTAGCCTTTCGAATTCAATCCAGTAATAAGTCCTCATTCATCAGCAGCACTGCATTGAGTTGCTCCAGGGAGATCAATATTTGTTCTCTTCCTGCTCTAGCAGAGTCCCTATTGATTCCCTTCTTTGGGTATACATCTGCTTGTCTCATCAGAGCATCTGGTTTTGCTCCCAAAATTCCAGGTCAATAGTTGATTCAGAAGTCAAATCCCAACAATGCCTCAGACCATCTAGCTTGTCTCACTGACAGCTGTTTTGTGGTTGTAAACCACTGCAGGTTATTGTGATTGGAGTAGACATGGATTTGGAATCTCAATCTGTCACAATAGGCTCTCCAAACTTTAAAACATTCCACAATAGTGATCAATTCCTTGTTGTAAATATTGTAATTAATTTCAGCTGGTATCATGGATTGAGTGTGAAATGCTATTGGATGTATTTCTCCAGTCTTCAGATCCAGCTGAGACAATATTCCTGCAATTGCCCAATCAGATGCATCACACTCAAGAATAATCGGGAGTTCCAGATCAAAATGTCATAGTACTGGGGCATGTGTAAAGGCATTTTTTAATAAGTCAAAACACCTCTGAAATGACTTGTCCCAGTGCCAAGCAGCCTCCTTTTGCAGTAGTGACATTAAGGCTTTTGTTATGCCACTATAATTGTCAATAAATCTGCAATAGAAATTTGTGAACCCCCAAAATGATTGCAGTTCCTTCATGTTCTGTGGAATGGGCCAGGACATTATGGCTTTGACTTTGGATGGGTCCATTGATACTCCTTCGGGACTTATGATTACTCCCAGGTATTCCACTGTATCCATATTGAAACTACATTTTTCTAGTTTCATGTAGAGGTGGTTGTCTTGTAGTCACTGTAGTACCTTTTGGACTTGTTCCTCATGTGTTTTTTTGTCATTTGAAAAGATGAGGATGTTGTCCAAGTAAATAACCACACATACATTGAGCAAGTTATGGAAAATGTCATTCATAAAAAATTGGAAAGCCAAGGGGGCATTTGTTAATCCAAAGGGCATTACCAGCATCTTGTAGGACCCATATTGCATTCAAAATGCTGTCTTCTATTCATGCCCTTCCACTATTTGGACATTGTTATATCCTGCTCTCAGGTCAAGTTTTGTAAAGTATTTTGCCCTTCACAGTTGATCAACTAGTGGTCCAATGAGAGGTAAGGGATATCTATTCTTCCTAGTGATTCAATTCAAGGCACAGTAGTTGACACAAAGCCTTAGGCTTCCATCTTTCTTCTTCACAAATAGAACTGGGGCCCCAGCAGGCAAGTTGGAGGCTCTCATAAACCCTTTTCCTAGCATGTCATCAATATAGTCCTTTAGGGCTTTTAGTTCTGTTTCTGACATGTTATAGAGCTTCCCAAAGGGAGGAGCTGAGTCCCCTTCCATCTCAATTTTTAAATTATACAGACACTCAGGACTTCAGCCACTGCAAATGATTGCTCTTGCAATTAATTTCAGTGATTGAAGCCTTTAGTTGCAGTATGTACTGTAAATAATAGTAACTGCCACAGACTCTAGTTACTGTAAATAATTGCTGAAGCAATTGATTTCAGTGACTGCAGACTTTAGTTGCGGTACATACTGTAAATAATAGTAACTGCCACAGACCCCAGTTACTGTAAATAATTGCAGAAGCAATTGACTTCAGCGACTGGAAAGCAATTCAATTCGCTGCACAACTTGTTTACTGCAGATACTTGCTTTTGCAATTCACCTCAGCGACTGAATACATTGAATATTAAAAATAATTACTAGCAGTTCCTGCTCAGCTGCAATAGACATACACTACTTTTTTTCTAACCGCATAAATATTCATTCACAGAATATGTATTTCCCATTCATTAACACTGCCTGCATTCTCATGGGCAGTAAAAAATTAACTGCCTTCAATGCAGTGTAGTCGGCTCTTTGAAGGGCTCTTTGAAGGGCAGTTGAGATCGGCTGATATTAAATAAGATCTGGGCTCCCAATTCTAACTGCCCTCCAAAGAGACAATAACACCGCATTGAAGGCAGTTAAAATCCTACCACCCATGAGAATGCAGGCAGTGTAATATGATATACATTATTCGTATCAATGACATTCAAATTCTTTCTGAGCACAATACGGAATGAATGGACAAATGAATAGTCCCGCCCGCAGGATGCAATTATTGCACAGGCAGGCTCAATATATGGTACCCGCAGTACCTGTTTGGATGGCCTGCCGCTTGGCACATATCTGATCTACACCATTAACCACTCCTCCATGCAGACGTTATAATAACTGCAGTTTGCACAACTATATATAGACACATTTTGATGACAAGTATGTATACTCAACTCTAACCCCCTAACCATCCTTACCCTCACTCTGAGTTCACCCTGGCAATATTCAGCTCCCTAGGGCCTTCACATTGCTTAATTTTAGTTTCAGGTTCAACTTCCCTAAATGGGAACTTGCTATCAGTGCAAGTGGAGTAATAATAAAGGGACCTGCTATAGCAAGTAAATAATTATAATGCCATTGTCTGTGGTTGCTGACATGGTACCAATAGCATGGCCACTTCCAACCTTTTGCTCTCCCTGAGATAGGCAACCTTAGGTGAAGAAATTTATGCTACTGCTATGCATGTGCAGCTTGGTCTTATCAGACTGACAAATAGTCCAGAGGAAACTCCATCACACCCTCACTGTCAAAATTGCCCTCTCGCGGGAAGGCAAGATTTTTCCTGCCATTATCCTGGTGATGAAATGCCCTGACAGTCCGACTATTCCACAATGTGCTTGGTTGAGGACCATCATGGAAGACACCACTGCTTTGAGTTGCTATTACTTTAAGACTCATGGGAAGCCTGAATACTGAACAAATCTGCTGAAAATGACCAGTAGGCTTGGGTTGACCATTGAGAGGCACTGAAGGAATGCCAAGATAAGTTGCCTTGCTGTCCGATCGCTCTAGGTCGATATTTACTTTCTGAAGGGGATATGGGCTTGCCAAGGGTGAAAGGTGAGATGAACCCAGGTGTAAATTGCTGATTTCGTGGATTTATAGCTATTTGAAGAACGAGTAATTGTGAAAGCGGAAGATGAGGCGGTCAGTCTTGCACATGTTATGGTTTAAATTAAGTTGAAGGGCCATCTTAAACTTAGGAATAATTTTACATACATGCTGTTTGTGATTCTGGAATGCAATCAACCATGGTTCATTGAGTCAGGAGCCGGGGTCACTCACTTTGACACTTGTCTGGTACTCGTAGAACTAGCTGTAGATGGCGGAGGGCCTCCCGTGGAGGTGGGATTAAAGACAGCAGTAATCTCAGTGGAATAAAATGGATGTCTATTTCTGGGAATACTCAGTCAGAGTATGATACTAATTTTGCGCTACTTACTTTCTGTTGACAGCGAAGATCTCAAATAACCTGTCACACAAAATGAGACCTATCCGAGTCACTCTAAAGTAAGTAAACTGCTGACCCTGCTTGATTAAATTCCATTGGAGATGTTCCTTCGTCATTCTACAAGTTTGAAATTGGTACCGCAGTTGAATTGATGGAGGATCCTCTAGGTTCATCTAGTTTAACCTTTTGTAAGAAGAACTGCACTCTTGGATCATTTTTGTCGCTCTTCTATGTTACCAATTGTGAGTTGAAGGCTGCAGTGGAAGTCCCGCATGGTGGAAATGAGATTGAAAATGAACCTGTACTGCAAGGTAAACAAAAAAGCCAAACACAAAGACTGAAAGGGGGTGAATGTTTTGAATGTGAAATTACATAGCCTTTTACCAGCTGTGCAATCCATCGTTTTAAGCTCCGCCAGCGAAGGTCGATTAAGGGAGACACGGATCCCGATCCGCTGTACAGGAGGAAGAACCAAAGAAGCGTTGCATGAGCAAGCAGTATCTCTCCCTCTTCTGAGGCCCCTTTTCTTTTACTCTTAATATTCTGTGACCAACATTACAGATGTACAAGGTCTATACAGGCATAATCTATCTGATATATTAGCCAACCCTAAGAATCTGCAGGATGAATGTTTCTCTAACCACCATCATCTCGCTTGTTACTACGAAGTTAGAATGGAATAGAGGCGAGATAAGGTAAGGTTGATTACTGGCTTGGGATTAAAACTGATATGCCGGGAACCCGAGTAATCAGATGTACATTGTCCTTCTTGGAACCTTCCAACTGCAGTCCAGACGAGCCCAGAGCTCGGAGCGTATTGGCTACTGTAAATCAATATGCAAATTCAGAGTGTAATGCCAAGGCCTTTCAAAGTACTATCTACGAGACTACGACCGAGTTGTACTTCATAGGCACTCAATACCGTGATGTCCATTCTTAAGTACTTACATGGGGAATGAACTGTTCATATTAATGCAAATGCTTCGATTGCGATTTTATCAAATGTTTTCTCATCTCTTCTCGGTTTGAGGGTATTTGCGGTGACATCTCGACTGCATCCAATGGATGGATGTTCATAACCCATCGTGCTCAGCTTCAGACCTCGTATTTACCACGCGCTCCGTGATGGCCACTTTCGCACGTTTCACACTTTGCCCTCTCCGGTAAGCGCTCAAGAGTGATAGAGACCTTGTTGGCGGGGACAGCTGGGAGTGATACTACTAATATTATAAAGAAGAGAAGACAGCAGCTAATACGGGTTATTGGACAAGAGAGGCAACGAAACAGCAGGGACAGTAGAAAAAGAAAGAAAGGGATCACAGACCCGAATTCAAAAATGTAGAAAGATGAGAGAATTGGAAAGAGCCCAGAAACAGAAAGAAAATAGAATGGAGCGGAAAAGAAGAAAGGATAAGAAGACAGAGGTTTATAGACGAAGTAGATTACACTGTCTTTGACGGAACGTTGGGCTCTCAATGTGTCGGAAGAATGATTTGGGGCAGAGGTGTTCTTGTCGGTGACATGTTATGCTTTCTGATACCTTGGATGCACTTAAGCTGGGAGTTCTGGGAGTGCTGGATGTCAGGTAATGCAGAAAATAGGCACGGGAGCGCAGGAAACAGCGGCGCAAAATCGAATTGAATGGAAAGAGAGGAGGTTTTTTGTCCTGTTTACTAAGCGAGAATTACAGCATCGATGGCCTCAGTGTCCGCCGTTCATGAAATTTGAATAGCCCTGCTGCTTTGTATACGATTCTCTAGCAGTAGATTTATAGAAACCTACTGCGAAGCTGAAAGGACATTTAAGTATAGCGTCGATTCAAAAAAAAATCGATCCCATTTTAGCTAAACCATTTTAAGAACCTGGACTCGTCATTTAACTCGGAGACAAATTCTACCTACCGCAGACGATTCATGATAGCCCCTCATCAATGGATGTGTGAAGCTTTGATTTCACGGTAATAGCCTTTTCTGAGTGTGTGGAGAAACCCACTGGCTCGCCCTTCCCTCAGACCATTGGAGGGATAGCATGCCCTTCGCCACCAGTATAAAGTTTGTAAGACCAGAATGAATGCTATTTTCATGTATGATGGTCGGGGCTTTGGGTCTCAGTATACTCAGTGACTCAATCCGAGAAGTTCCCACGATAAACTCAGACTCTTCATCTATGTGAGAGATTCTCTTGAACGAATTTTATAATTCTTCATATGACAATCGGTGGTGAGCGTGCATGCTCAAGAAGTAGCTGCCGCCGCTACACAATGACTTATGCCCCTATGAATATCCTTAACACGAAGTAGTTGAGTATCGACAATGAGTATAGTTTGATTTCTAAGAGGAATGATACTCACTTACGCTGACATTCTAAAATATGTCGTGTAATTTCTGAGCATGCCACGACAGTGTGCGATGAGTAAGTAAGAAGCCAGTTTAGATCTGCCTACGACGTAAAATCATAAATGTAGGAAGGCTTGATCCATGATACAACCGCAAAGGCCTCCTATTACTTTGATAGATCTATTCCTCGAAGCTCTGAGATTCAGGGTAACAGTCTAGGTCGAGATGTCTATCCCGAAGCTGGACCATCGCGTCAGAGATTTGTCGAGAGAGAGAAGGATATGTTTCATATTTATCTTCCATGAATGCACGGTGTAGTTGTGGTACAGAGGTATCAGTGGGGTGTGAAGCGGGCAGAATAGAAAATGATGAAAGTTTCTATGTGGCGTTGTGGTGCGCCTGCACCCAAACGTAACTCTCGGATATCTCCGCAGGGCCTCGAACAAAGCCTACGTTCGAGAAATCGATGCAGTAATTTCAAGTAACTTGGTTGCCACGCTCCCTTTCGATTCGAAATGTTCTAACGCTCGATGCCTCAGTATCGCGTTCTTTTAAGGGCTCAGGGAAAGCCTAGTAGAAAGGAGAAAGGAACACCGTGTCACGAAGAGTCACAATCATATGCTTTTGTCACATGGCAAAGGTGACTCGACAACGCCACCCTTCCTTAGCTTTCCACGTTTTCCACGTACATCGCTGGCTGCTGGGCCCTCGAGATCCATTGAAAACACCTATACACTTCCTCGCTTTTATATAAAATGTATGTCTCTGGTCGTTCACAAGATTGCTTCGCTCCGCCAGAATAGAAATTCAATCCCCGAAGACTTCGAGCTTCGAGAAGGGATTGAGCTGCACAGCGAACGGAACGAGTAGGATATCAGCAATAGAATGAAGGGAAAGAAGGAGGGGTGAGAACCTCAAAATCCCACTCGAGACGGTGGTCAAAGAACAGGTTCCGAAAAACGTTACTCCAGTCACCTAATATCCAGTCCTCCAGGCTCCAGCCCACGACAAAGATGCTTCTGTGGCGTTACCGACGTAAACGCATTCCCTCTGAGCCGCTCAGACTTCTGATATGGATCACTCAGAACAGATTAAAAAGAGGTTTTTATGTACGTCAAAATGAACTTTCTAATGGAAGTGTAAAGTCGTTACTCAAATTCAGTTTAATAGGAAATTTGGCTTTTTGACTTTCTGGTTTTTTGTATCTGAGAGGCAGAATTTTCATCGGTCTCGAATCTCTACAAATACTTGGATATCATACCTCACTTTCTACGACTAGAAGGATGTCCTGCTGTTTGTGTCCCCAAGAAACCTCTCTCTTTACTTCGCCAAATGATCGGATCATTCTAGCTGCGATTGCGAGTGGAAACTTTTGACTCAGACTCTCCGCGTGCTCGGTGATGGTCACCTATTCTTTTACGCTGATACGCCTGTATGCCCTTCGCAAGGACCGTTGCAAGCCGGTATTTTGCACAGGACGTTCAAGCTCTCCCAATTTGTGGAGGTCGTAGGCCAAGCACGCATTTTACAGGCGTTTTCTTTTCGTGTAAACGAATCGCCGGTACTCCAACGTAACGCAACTCCCCCAACTCCATGGAATCCTAGAATCCCAGAATCCCAAACGCAAGAATTCGCGGAATCCGAACCTGAATCTGGCAGGACCTTTTTTACAACTATTACGAGGAGGTGTGGCTCCTTAGCCTGTGGATACGTCAAGGTAAGCTCTTTTTCCGTTTCACCTCTTCCGCTTTGACCACTACACTCTTACCAGGACTGCTTCGCTGTATACATCACTCTCGTGGGCTGAGACGGCTTGTATCTTCGTGCAAACGTAGTTATCCTTCGATTTTTCTTTTCTTTTGCTCTGTAGAAGACAAGGAAATGTACGTCAAGTCATTTTTCTTCATCTCTTTCCCCTGACCGTAACGACCCGTCCAATCTTCAATTCTTTTTTTTTTTCTTTTCGCCGCACGAATACTTACTGAATACTGATGAGACCTGACACAGAGTTTTGAATACTCCCAATTATTTTGCCAGTTTCGAACGGGATGGATTTCAGCTTTGACTCTGTTGTAACGGATGTATCCACTCGATCTTTGTTCGAGTACACCTCTACGACTACTTCTGCTACTACTACCGTTGGTGCTGGAAGTAGTAGTCACTTTCACCTACGGGGGGACAGCACCCGGGGCGGCTGCAACAACAACAGCTCTAACGCCGCCGCCGTGGACATTGATGTGTCTACGTTCAAAGCTGACGGGTTTAGCGACTTCACCCTCGATTTAAGCTGTCTCTCCAACCCCTCGTCCCCTGCAAGCCCTCCTCCCATTTCCCTTTGCTCCTCCGACAATAACGACAGCAATACGGGGCTGAATTTGAATATGAACATCCTACCTACACCATCACCCTCTTCCCCGCTTTTGCCCCAGCTTGATGACCACGAGGCGGGCGCTCGGAGCAGTCTCGTCCTGGACTCTCCGCCATCTCCAAAGGCTCCCTCGACGAAAATGGCGAGGGCCACTTCAATGATGCGAATGTCCCTGCCGGCAATGAAATATATTGGTCGAGGAACGCCCGTCGACCCTGGGCGAAGGTTTGAATGGGGAGGGAGAAAGAGCGGAGAAGAGGTGACGGAAGATGGGATGCTCTTTTCTAGTGGTGGTGGATGCCCAGTTGCTGATCTTGGATCGGAACGTGCTCGTTCCCTCGATTCTCACACCTATCCTCATTACCTCCACCGTCGTTCGTACTCTGCTGACGACTGGCAGCAACCAGGAAGTCCTGGACCTCGAACCTTGTCTCCTCTTCATATGGATCTCGATTCCTCTTCTTTGGAGAATTTTGCCACCAGGATTAGGAATACGACCACGACGATCAATTTCCTCGAACCCCTCCCAGAATCGTCAAAAATCCAGATCCAGGTGGATTCCGACCCAACAGAGTGGGAGACGGTGATGAAAACTGTTCTGGAATCTTCTGGGACGTTGTCTTCTACCGCAACTACCGTCTCTCCTATTACTACCTCTCGTGCCAGCCCAAGCCCTCGGAACAGTGCTTCATTCCTCGCCAACTACCAAGCACGACGAAATAGTGGACCTATTCCTGGACTCCCGCAGCATCCTAACGGTCTTGATATCGTTCTCGGACTCGAGTCTGCGCTAGAATTAGGTCTCGGTTTGGGGAAGGGTCTGGGGCTGGGAAAGATGGATCTTTTTGGTTTGGGTTTGATATCCAATTCTGACCCTTCTCCGTCGGCTACGGCGGAAAAGGAAATAGAGGTGGAGGCAGAGGCAGAGGCAGAGACGCGAGCGGCGGAGGCAGGAGAGAGGGATATTGATACGCCGTCGGTGTATTCTTCGGCGCCTGAAAGTCTCGAACAAACGAGACCTCTGTCTCAGTCGTCTCACCATATTTCTAGGTTGGATGGGGGCGCCGAAGTAGGCGAAAACGATGTCGTTGATAGGCGGGCGGAGCAAGAGGGAGAAAACAGGGAGGGTTCGCAGCAGCATCGTCGGCACTCGTCAGGTTCAGAGGAAGACGGCAATGGCAGTGGCGGCGGTGATGGCTCTGGTTCTGGTAACAGTACTATCAAAGCCCATCCTCCAACCGTCATCCCGTTTGAACCCAAGGCGATGCGTGATGTTCATAGGGTACATTGGTGGCAAAGGGCCGCTTCGAAGTTAAGGAAGGTGCATAGGTTGATTAGGGCGCCTGGGAGATTTTGAAGATTGTTTTTGCTTTTGCTTTATTTGTTTTAGGTTTGTCTCGGGAGGAAGACGGAGAAAGGATTTTTTTTGCTATGGAATTCCCTGGTATCGTACAGTATGGTATTTTATTTGCATGCTCGTCATCGCTATCTTGTGACATTCATCCAACTCTATCCTCTCTTTACTTCTCTTTCTCTCTCTTCGCGCTGCGTACATACTGGGGATTTTTTTTTTGAGGAAAACCATGCTTTTTTCTTGCTGTTCCATCGTTAGTTTGGTATGCGTATCCTACGTCTTTACGTTCATCGTTCTTCCGTTCTCATACTCACATACATACATATTTACCTTGCTATATTTATCGTCTACTCTCTGCATATGTACATAGTTATTTAGGGCTCTTTGGGTTGATGAGGTATGTGGATGCCTGTTTATATGTCCTCCACCACACGCTCTTTTGTTTTTTTCTCGGTTCTTGTTTTTTTCGTATCTGTTTTCACTGCAGCTTGTTCGTCGAAATTTAGTTTCCTTATCCAACCTCGAGCCATGTTGCATCATTTACCATTTCACATCCTACCCATAACCAATTTTCAAATGACTTTCATGTGACTGTGTATACATGTTCCTCTGCTCCTTCCACACATCGTGAGTCCTGGCTAAATGTGTTGGTGCATTGGCAGGTAGTCATATTGCAGTCATGAATGCACTAGAGAAGGATTACTTCAATTATATATAACGAACAGCGAAATGCGCAGTTGAAGCGCCGTCAGAGAGAGTCGGCTAAAAGAAGGACTTGCGGCAAGAAACGAAGAGGCAAAGACCTGGTGGTACAGGTCTCACTGTCCTCTGTCCCCTCTGATATCGTGGAATGGGTCAGGATGACTTGGAGTAGGACTCCCAGGGTCGTCGAGTAAGCCTCTTGTTCGTCTGGGCTTGTTCCGACGGAGATTGAACGTGGAAGATCATTGCTGCATTATCCGATAGACGCCAGAAGGATTGAGATCCAACTTCACCCGTTATTGGATTTTTCATTTCTACGGTATAGCCAAAGTAGGCCTGGTTGTGTGCTTGTAGAACGATTGGCTTTTCCTCCCCATTTGACTCTTCTTGATTGAGGTGAGCAACCAAGCATAAGTCGGGGATGATACGGCTGATTAGAGCGTAGAGACAATATTCGACGGAGGGTTCTTCCTCAGCTATCTGGACATCTCTTTCCAACAACCTAAGAGCAAATTGCTCGTTGTAAATGATTACCTGACAACTCAGAAAACGATTAAAGTGGATTTTGTTGCCATTGGAGGACGCCATAGTAGTATAGACACGATGATAGAAAGGAACGAGTAGACAATTGCGAGAGAAAAGGATATTGAGTGTCTGGGGTTTCTAGGGTGTTCAAAGTAAGGCCTTAGAGTCGGAATATCGATGCGAAGAGTGTCGGTATTATACTCTCTTAGATTTACAAAGTTTTGGCTTTAACCTGGTGGGAAAAGCTTTACGTGAGCTGATACTGGGATGACGGAGAAACAGCCGCGCAAGAAACAAATCGAGGCTGAAGGGATCGACGTGACGGTGTATAGAGTACAGCTGTGATGCCACTGGTGATCGTTGCTGCTGACACATCTGTACATCTTAAGGTAACATGAATTTCACGTGACTGGTTCTTCGCTTTCTTTTTTACCACCATGATATCTGACGAAAATCTCGACAAAACCACTGCAATATTCCAGCCAATCCGTTTCGAATTCGCCAACAATCTAGCCCACATTGCTAAGGTTCGTCGATACTTCCAAGACTACTCGCTGGCTAACATCGAGCAGATTCAAGGCATGATAGCGGGTTGTCCGAAAGGCCGAGACCTTCCTGAAAGATTCCACATCGATTATCAGGTTAAGAACAAATACGCTTGGTACAAAGATCCTCCAAAATTATTCTACGGGTTTGGGCTGGACATCAAAGACTGCTTAGAATACTACCGAGCCCACAGGGACGACTTTCCTCCTGCCGACTTCTCCCGTCCGTCAGATATCGCGTCTTGGATTATCATGGCAGTGGAAGCTCGATTGACCAAACTCTGCCGCCACCGCGTTCGTACCGAAGATGCATTGTCTTTGGACTACGATATGGTTTTATACATATACGACAGTCCGTTTTTCCAACACTTTGAATTGGAGGATCACGAGGAGAAGGAGGTTGTAGAGATTTTGAAGAAGCAGATTCCCGTGTTTAGAAATCAGGATTTACATTGGTATTATTCCAGTGTCCGGTGATTCATTGAAGGTTCACCGTGTGTGTCCTCGCCGCCCCTATGAAGTCGTCACAAATCATTTCCATGGTTACTAACTTCTTTCGCGAGCAAGCATTTTTTCCTAAAACCAGACAGTTTCTGTTTGATATCCCTTTGTCATGTGTCTATCGTTTTTTTATAATTGTATGAACCCAGTGAATAATACCTTTGTTATCTCCTCAAGCCATCGCACTGAGAGCAGACATTCAGTTCCCCAGTATACCAGTCACCTATCGATGTGAACTTGTGGCCAAACAAACCTTTGCTTCTGGGTCGCTCAGTTTTGTGAACTATTTGTCTTGTCTCTCACTGGTACGCTGGGATAGTAAATGGGTTTCTCTCATTTTTATCGTTTTTAAGCATTGTAGTACTCCATAGCCACGATCGACTCTTTCTTCGCCTACTATCAATTGATGTACTTGTTGTTTCGTTTCGCTTCGAGGTCTTTGGTTGGCCGGGTTTGGTCTGAATGTTTATCATACGATTCGGTTGCAAGAAAAAGTGATAAATTCCACGTAAAATATCCAATCCTACACCAAGCAACGAACTCACACCATCGACAACGCTACTACCTACAATCACATGCCTGTTCCAAGGTCGAGCCCAAAATGCAATCCATCCCCGTTGTTAACCTTGAACCGTTCGCTGCACTGAATGAGGTCAAGTCTATGACGTACTACGTAGAGTATGCCTAGTTATTGGTTTTTCGGCAGTGGATCGATACGACCTGAAGTAACGCAAGTCCCCCTATTTAGACATCTCGGAACCGTGTTAAAATTCAGACAGCAATATTTTCGTAGCCCCGCCGCTGGAGATACACCACGACTGTGGAAGGCCGTCCCTGCATTGTCAAGATGAAAGTCAGGGCTGTAAGTGTCCTAGGTGTATTTGAGCAAGTCTGTGACAACTGAGGTGTTACCTTGGCCCCGTCTGCTCGTAGTTACGAGTCCGGAATGAAATGAAGGAGTTGTCTTGCAGGGGACTTGACCTTTTTCCCACGCCATCTTTATCCCTCTATATCAATTTTTTCCCAATATATGGACCTGTCACTTTTTGTGACATTTGTTATGTTCTGTCACTTCCTACCACCATCATCCCCCCAAGCTTGTCTTCCTCTCTGCTCTGTAAATGTCATTTTCCTGAGAGGATTCTGAAATCCTGCTGCACTTTAATTGTAGCGCAAGTTGCCCACACACTGGCCATACTCTTCAATTTCAGTTGACCTGCTTTTTTTTTGTGCACGATCAATTGTCATCTGCTCTATGGAGTCTCATCCTCAATTTACTCCTTGAATGTGGTCCTTCCTACAGATTCATGGAATGGCCATCGCTTGGCTGTTGGAAATGGAGGCTATGCTAGTAATAGTATTAGTTGGGCAAGTTGTGAGTTTTCAATTGAAGAAAGTTTCTCACTATGGCTCAACATGTTCTGAAAAGCTCAAAATACACACATTGCTTTCATATAACTATATTTTGAGACTTCATTAAGCATAAGTAGGACAAGGAAAAAAAAATTTCGCCATGTCACTCTAGCATGCTACATCATCACATTGCGCAACATAAACTATATCTGTCATTTATGTAACCACATCAAGTGTGCACACTGTTTATACTGTTCATTCATCTGTTCTCAGATTGTGGCAGGCAACTACTATAGGATTAGAAGTATTCAACATTGATTTCAATTTTGTTCAGCTAGGCAGCTCAGTTGACTCGGCCCCAGCTCAAGTCAGCTAAATTCTCTGAGTCAGCTCATTCCAGCTATTGAGCCGGCCAAGTGCGAGAGCCGCGGCTAAGCAAGTCAAGTTGCGGCTAGCTGAGCTGGGGCGACTCAGAGGCATATGGGGTCACAAAGCCAGACCTTTCGGCACTCAGGCCTACACAATGCTGGTTGTGCCAAGGTTGTGCAAGGAATCGATTATTGCACAAAATTTATGTATGTTAGATATTCCCAAAAGTGTCGGGCATAGCAGTACAGTGGTTGGCAATGTTCCATTACTGGAGGCTGCGCTGTATGCGGCTGCCATTTACTCCATATAGCTGGAGCTGTCTGGACTCCTTCCTTATACCAGGAGGGCAAGAATTGCATCCCCAATCTGAATCTTGCAAGCCTCCTAGGGGCAACACTAGTATAAGTAATACTGAGGTGAACATGATATGCATCGACAACATATTGACTAGTACATTGGAGCACAAATTTAGTAAAAAATTGACATACATAAGTGAGCATGCAGGCCTAGAGCTTCTTTGACCTACGCAGCAGCTGAAGGGCCATTCCATTGTAGACTGTATTAGGGATTCATGCAGGTCCCTGCCTGTAACCCTTCCGTGCAAGATGATTATCAGCAATCATGTCTATATTGAAAGCAGAGTAAATTATACTATGGTACAAGTAGTACCCAATGTTGAATATGCTACTGCACTGGATGAGCATCTGAACACATGCTAGAAGGGATACATTTTGGAGCAGTAGCCAGTGTGCAAATACCTTTTTGTTGGGGAGAGCAGGTGCCAGTCTCTGACCATCTCTGTTAAATCTTTGTGCTCATTTGATTGGAGTCAAATAGTACACATCATCTTTGATCTTACTACATTCACTCATTTCCACTCTACTGTGATTTACTCATTTGGTTGTCATCTCCTACTTTTACCTGCCATATTACCTAAAAGTATAGTTGCTCCAAATACCATCTTCATCAGGAAAAGTACCTTAAGCCCAGGCAAATACAGGAAGCCTGAGGGAGGTCTGAAAATGGCCAAATCCTAGGAACCCTCAGGCACTCTCAGGTACTACAAGTTGCTTAGGCTGCTTAGGCTTCCCAAGTTCTAGGCCAATTCCTAGGCTCCCTGGAAGATGTTTGAAAATAACCTGAGAGTCCCTGAGGGCTCCCTGGGGCTCCCTGAGGATCCCAGGAGCAGAAATATTCTAAATGCTACAAATCATGCAAAATTACATTGCAAATATACAGTTATGCATTATTCTTGTATAAATGCACAACCAGAATATTTATTTGGTGAGAATTATGCAGAGGTTTTCACTTTTTTAATGAATCACATGATGAGCTCACTGTGAACTGTCTACAATTAAAAAAATTTTCCCATGGTCCAAACATGCACAATATTATTATAACTTATTGTACATATACTATGTACATATGTATAGGCTTTGTACTACACAAATATACTGTGCTCAAGTATATTAAGTCAATACAGAGCTTACATTAGTATTAATAAACTGTACTTAAAGTATAATAACTGACCAAT